>CM060629.1:30670749-30760749 GCA_030578275.1 Meda fulgida
AAATCTTATACTGTATCCGATATTTCACAGGGAGCCAATGAAGCCGGAGTAATATGCTCCCTTTTCTTAAGACCAGCAAGGAGCCTCGCTGCAGCGTTTAGAACCAACTGCAATCTTGAAATAAGAGATTGACTAATTCCTACATATAAAGCATAGCAGTAGTCCAATCGTGTGGAGATGAATGCGTGAATCACTGTTTCCAAATCAGGAACAGACAAAAAAGATTTCATTTTCGCAATAGTCCTTAAACTGATTAAACCAATTTTTTACCACATTTTTAACCTGATGGTCAAACATAAGAGCCGAGTCAAAAATTACACCCATCTTACTGCTGACAGAAATCAAAGCCCCTTTTTATGATCTAATCAAAAGCCAATGCATCTCCATGCACATTTCCCCCGAGTCTCGCGCAGAAGCATGAAGAAGCATTGTGCTGTGATGATCTGTGTGGTTCTCATAGATCCTCATGTTAAAGTGGAGGGGAAAAGAGCAAACGTTCTGGAGGCCAAACGGATGATTCTGGAGCTTCTTGAGACTAAGGTGAGATCTGACCTCCTTTCATTTCTCTTAAAGGGATAGTTCACCCAAAAATGAAAATTAGCCTATGATTTAAAAATGTCCTGGCTCTTAAGTTTTATAATGGCAGTGAATGGGCACTATTTTTTTGAAGTCCATACAAGTGCATCATATCCATCATAAAAGAGTCCCAAACGGCTCCAGGGGGTTAATAAATGCCTTCTAAAGCGAAGCGATGCGTTAATGTACGAAAAATATCCATATTTAAAACTTAATCGACTAAAATAAGCTTCTGGCAGACGGCCATACGCATCGCTTTTGATTGATTGATAACTCCGATTGTATTCGTCTGAAAGAAGAATATCATATACACCTAGGATGGCTTGAGGGTGAGTAAATCATGGGCTAATTTTCATTTTTGGGAGAACTGTCCCTTTAAGGAGTGTGTTTATCTGTCCTGTGGAGATCTCACACCAACACACCTGTGCACAGGTGAATAAAGTCACGCTGAAGATGGACGTCACACACACGGAGCACTCTCATGTGATCGGGAAAGGGGGCGGGAACATTAAGAAGGTCATGGAGGACACTTCCTGTCACATTCACTTCCCCGATTCCAACCGGAACAACGGCGCAGGAGAAAAGAGCAACCAGGTACTCAGATATGAACCCACGGCATTTCTTCTCATGGTTGTAGTAGCGTACTGTTTGAAACACACTTATTTTTCTCAAACCTGCAGGTGTCCATCGCCGGGCCGGTTCAGGGGGTGGAGTCTGCGCGGAGACGGATCCGGGTCAGTGAGGCCTCATGAGAATAAACATTCATTATATGCGACTTTATATTCAGGATTCATATATTTATATTCAAATATGAGTTTTTATGTCTCATATTTCAGCCCATTATTAAAAAAAATGTAGCTTAAAGAAAAGTTATTTGCTTTGTAACATTGTTTTTATGATAATATAACACATTTTATATTTAGTTAATATAATAACCATATAATGTATATTAAAATATTAAATTATAATCATTATAATCTTATTTTTGTCTAAAATATTTATAGTTTTTGTTAGTATATATATATTTATATATATATATATATATATATATATATATATATATATATATATATATATATATATTGTATTTTGTTTTAATTTAAGTAAAAGTTTACACATTTTGTTTGTGTTTTATCATTTCTATTGGTTTAAAAAAATGAAACGTGTTCATTTTAATAATTTTCTAGTTTCAACTTATTTAGCTATTTTAGTATTTCAACTTAAATTTTACGAAAATGAGAAATGTTGCTTTGGTGACTAGCCGAAATTTTATTTTATTTCAGTTCATTATTTTATTTCAAGTAATTTTTAGTTAACAATAATAACCCTGATTAAAATATTAATATAATTGATATATTACAAAATATAAAATAATTAAAATAATCTTTTTATTCAATTTTACACTGATTTAAAACTATTGTACTGCAGTGATGAAAATCTAGTGAGAATCACCATGAAGAATAATGAGGCTGTCATTCATGATAAATCCGGTGTGATTTGCGTAAGTTTGTGACCTGCAGGATCTGCAGCCCCTGGTGCTGACCTTTGACCTCCCCGTGACCCTTGTGGCGGGTGTTGTGGCAGATACAGGGTCTCCGGTGATCCAGCACGTGGCTCAGGCGTTTGGAGTGAGCGTGAGCTTCAGATCGCAGCCCAAACTTTACTGCAGCACCTGCAGCGTGAGAGGAGTGCAGGGAAACACTGCTGCCCTGAAGGTGACGCGGGATCATGTGATCAGATGTGACGTCAATAACACAACCCTGCATCTTAAAATATTCTGCTGATTTGCAAAAAGGCTTGATATTACCAAGTTCAAAAATACCAGTAAAAACTTTCATTAATGTAGTTTTATTTTATTTTTAATTATATATGTAAATGTATGGAGCCCCTAGAGGGACATGGTGAAAGAAAAGCATACAAGATGGGAGGAAAAAGGATCCCCTCGCAAAACTTTTGGGTTCAACTGAGAAATGTTGTGTTCGTTCGCAAAGAACACAATATTAAATGTCCAACACCCACAGATGTAGCAGAAAACATCTGGTCATGTTTGCATTTTCTTCTGTTATTGGCCATACTAATTCTAAACTTGAAATAAGGATTAGGCATAAAATAATTTCCTATATGTGGAAATGGGCTGAGAATTGAAGTGATAGTTATAACCTGGCTCAGAGGAAGATATGAATCATGTCTCTGTGGCAGTTTTACTGCTGATCAAAAGATTATGCAAGAGCTCTTCACCTTACAAATGGATGCTGAAAACATAAATGCTACAAAATACACATAATATCTTGTGAGAAAGTGATGTGTTAGAGATAAACATGCACTATTTTTGTAACCAGCACCCCAAAATTAGTAAGAAACAAGTATTTGATTTGATTCAGCGAATATGTTTCAGGTCGGTGTGATTTTTCCTTGACCTTTGACCTCTGCAGAAGGCGACCTGTGTCCTCATGGAGCTTCTGCTGGGCTCGGCTTTGACGGGAGTGATGGTGAGCACACAGCTGGACGTCACCTCACAGCAACACTTGTTCCTGCTGGGTCAAAACGGAGTGAACTTCCTCACCGTGATGCATCAGACACACACACAGATCATCCTGCCCGACCTCAGCGCTCCGCAACACACACCCTCGCTCCTCATCCAGGGCACGGCCGACGGAGTGTGTGTCGCTCGACAGCAGCTGATGGTACAAACCTGTGTGTGTGCCTCACAGAGAACTTTATTCAAGTCTGATATATTAGTATACAGTGTACATAGGAATTTACTTCAAGTACAGTTAAAGATATTTCAAGTAGGCTATAAAATTAATACCTGAATAGGAATATAGTTGTATGCTTAAAGTGCAAAAATAATATAAATAGTAAACCATAGGTATGATATGTGTGAGATGCAGTACTTCAATATATTTAATATAGACTAGTAGTATTGTTTTATTCATATTTTAAACTAGTTTTTATTTAAGTAATTTCCAGTTTCATTTTTATTTTAAGTAAAGTTTTAGTAATTTTGCAGTTTTTGTCATTTGAATTAGTTTTTTTTAATGTCTCTATATAGTTTACATTCATTTTTATTTTTATATAAGTTGTAGTCAGTTTTAGTCATTTTAATACTTAAATTTAAACTAAACCATTAGAAATGTTGCCTTGGGATTTAACTGAAATAAAATAGTTATTTCAGTTAGTGTTGTTTTTGTTATTGATGTTTTTTTTTAAATTCATGTTTTTAGTTATAGTTAACTATAATAACCCCGGAGAGATAAATATGACCAAAAAAACAACCTTTGAAGGCGTTTTCATTTAGAAAAATTACAAATGATTTTTTTTTTTTTTAATTCGATAAATGCATAAGGTTCTCTTTTCGGGTTTGGCTCAGTCCAGTGTTGTTATTGTAAACTAAAACTTAAACTAAAACTATTACATTTAATTTAATTGAAAATATTAATAAATACCACACTAGTATACTAATGAAACTAAAACAACATTGGATCAGTCTGTACTCGATATAATTAACTGGTCATTTCTCCCAAAGTGCTGCTTTCACATTCATCAAATGTATTATTTTTCAAACAACAGTAGACCACACAAACACTGCAACATCTGCATATACATAAATGTTCATTCATTCATTCATTATACTGTGGCCTCAAATGTCTGAATGTCATTGCATTAGGAAATATCAGAGAAAGTGTCATTTAATGTCATTTAATTAGCAGCATAATGGATTGTCAGCGAACACGGCATGCATGATATAATAAACAATAACACATTTATAAGCTTCTGTCAATGTGTCTGTCTCGTCTGGGCCGTCCTGCTCTTGTCTGACTGTCTGTTCTCACGCAGGACTGTCTGCCTGTCTGCCTGATGTTTGATTTGAAGGACGAGGGAGATTCTGACCCTCGGAAACTCGCTCAGATGATGCAGAACCTGGGAGTTTTTATCAGCGTCAAACCGAAGGTCAAGCAGACAGCGAAGGTGTTACAGCACAGCACCCACAACACACCTGTCAAAAAACCTATGCATACAAATATGGAATTCATACACTTATACTACAGACAAAAATTACGAGTACATACTTCAGGGTCTTGATACGGCAGGCATTTTATGGGCGTTCACACTGTTACATCACTAAATTCATATCATAATTTCACTTTTAGGTTAAAAGAGGTCAAGGAATAGTTCACCCCATAATCAAACAAATAAATAAAAATGTCTGTAATATATAAGAAAACATGTTTTGCTCATAGGAAATTGAGCTTATTTTAGGACAGTTAGAGTTTTTGCAGTGCGACATTTATATAATAAAAATGATCATTTAAATCATATAAAAATATCTGAAACTATATACAAATAATATAGCATTTTATTAATATTATATAATATAATAAACTAATATTGATATATTATAGACTTTATAAAAATATTAAGATGTTTTTACAGATCGTGTTAAAATGTAAATACTGATTTACTGATTTTAAGTATTATGTTTATAAGTATTATGATAACCTTTTTACAACAACTAGCATTAAATATCTCAGTGTTGAAACAACAGCTAACATTGTTTCAACCACCTTTCGGCTGGTGTGTTTAACTGTTTGAAGTGTCTGTGTCCAGTCAGTGGTTGTGAAAGGTTTGGAGAGGAACATCATGAACCTGTATGAGGCCAGACGTCTGCTGCTCGGGCTGGACTCCAGTGAGGTCTCTGTAATGACCAAGACCCCTGTGGACCCTCTGCTGGCCAATAACGGCATCACAGGCCACTGGCTCAAGCTGTTAATGACACAACTGTGCCTCACTGAGACAGGTGTGTGTGTGTGTGTGTGTGGGTGTCAGTGGTTCATGAGTGCTTTCATCCTCTTTAATTTCACTGATGCTTGTTAGTTGTGCTAAATAAACTGTTTTTGTACCTGTCATTCTTCATGTGCTGTGCCCTCTACAGATGCTGTGATTGGCTCTCCCACTGGGAAGCCCCGCCCCACACCACCACCCGGATTGGCTGTTACCTCAGAGGATGGACGGATAGGACTCAAAGGAGTGGAGTCTAAATTAGAGAAGGTTTCAACAATCAGAATCCTGATTATGTTTAGAGTGGACTTACTAGTGTACTACATGTACACATACTGCATTTATATATATATATATATATATATATATATATATATCACAGCATCTATCTAGAACATGTTGCATATTTCACCCCATAATAAATATAAAAATGTATCTAATATATAAAATGTAATATATTTTGCCCATAGAAAATGAAGCCTATTTAAGAGATTGTATTCATTATTAATTACTTATTTATAATCATTTATATATAATAAATAAATATATAATATTTAATTTATTTAAAATATTTATTATTTAAAAAAAACAATACATTACATTTAAAAAATGTCATTTGAATTTGTAAAGTATTTATACATCATGGGTGTATTTGTTATGCTGCTTTTAATTTTTATGCAGATTTATATAAAATATATTGTACTACATTAATGAAAATCTAATGGGAATTCCTTATTATGAATAACTATTACTACTATGAATAATTACATAGAAAAAAATCTATAAAACTCTAATTTCCAGGTGAATTCTTATGATCATGAGAACTGAGGGGGAAAATGTGCTTAAAATATAATGTCACAATACAAAACAATTGGTTCCAAAATAGGTGTCATGGTTACGGTTATTTTCCATTTTTAATGCAATTTTGTGTAAAAATGTCTTAACTTTTGGCAGGCCGATCAAATAACGAGTTAATAACGTTACAAAAGATGGATGTTATAAATCATGGATGATAACATTTCCAGGTCATTCGTCACTTTGGAAATGGACAGCTACGTTGAAAGCATTGCATTGTGGGATACATTATCCAGGTGTTACATGCATTATAATGAATCATATTGATTGATCATGATTCACGCTACCTATACTTCTTCAATTAAAATGTGTGTTTATTAATATAATGTTAAAGTAAATCAGATTTAATGACAGTAAACGTGTTTATAAACGAAACTAAAAGCTTGTATTAATGTCATTGTATCAGATTCCAGAGAATGAGGATCCGCATACACAAGGAGAGACAGAGTCCTGCGTCTCGCCACATGCGGAGGTGACAGAGGTTAGAGAGGTCGTTGCCAAGACAACGGTCTCATCAAGGAGAGGCAGCCAATCAGAGGCCTCCAGGGAGCCGAACCAGCCGCTCACGTCTGAGAGGTAAAACGTCTGAGATGTCCACTGGCAGTCTCGAATATATCACTGAATAAATCTGTGTGTGTGTTTTAGGGCAGTGAGAGTGGAGGTGGATGGTGTTTATTTGAACAGAGACAGACGCTGTAGTCTGAGAATATTCCCCTCCGTCGACCCTCATAATAAGGTACATCACTTTCACATTTTTAAAACTGTACCTATTAATCAAAAAGGAAGGTTTTGTCAGATTTCGCAATTATAGTTCACATCGAAAATCATTTGTCTTACCGGTTTATTAAAACAATCTTTGTTTACTGTTTGTTTAACAGGACCATGAGTACGAGAGAAAAAAGCTTCTGGCAACTCAAGGTTTGTTTGTTTTTATTCAGGACTTGAAACATTAGATCTAAAAGATGTTTTATTATATTATATTATTAAAAGTATTATTTAGAGCCATTCAGTAAGTGCTAATTCATAATTCACCCCATAATAAAAAAAAGATAGAAAAAAAAGATTCTTATAGAAAATGAAGCTTTTTTTTAGGAATGTTAAAATATCATAAAATAATGTTACAATACAAAAAAACTTTGCCTCTCCTTGCCTTGCCTATGAATTTGTTTTTCTATTCTATTCTATTCTAATTTAGTGATAATAAGTTAATTTAAACTAATGTTGCTGATGAACATGGTACAAATGACAGTGAGTCTGTTGTTTCTGGTTTTCGTGATGAATATTTATGTTTTAGATAAGGATTTCAGATTCATGCACTCTCATATTTATTTCTTACCGATGAAGTTTAGGTCGACGTGTTCATTTTCTGCATCATTTTCACTGTGTCTCACATCAAAGTATAATCTTTGTGTGATCAAATGTGACGATTAAAAGCCAAATGAAGTTCAGTTTTCCAATTCAGATTGTTATTCTGGGCCGTGACTGGGTGGACTTGTGTCTGTGTGCGACGGGCCGCCACAGGCTCTATCTATTTGGCATTCATCATGCTGTATAAACCTCAAAATGGATTAAAGAGCTTGAGTGTGCCAGAGAGGTGATATAGGGGAGGCATTTAAGCGTTACGCAGTGCCAGAGAGGGTGATAGAGGGGACCCATTTCAGAGTAACACGCTGCCAGATTTATAATGGACTGCAGCCACTCCACCTACAGAATATGCAGACAGATGAACACACACACACACACACACACACACACACACACACACACACACACACACACACACACACACACACACACACACACACACACACACACACACACACACACACACACACACACAGAGCAAGCTGACATAAAATCATTCTGGCTAGTTGACATGAGGTGTGACGTGTTAGACTAAATTCATTAGTTCTGCACCTCTTTCGTGAGCTTATGTTAATTGACAGATGAGGAATATTTGTACTTCAATTCTAGTACAATTTAAAATGAACAACAACTTTGAAGCAATTTTCACTCAGAAATTGCTAGTGAATTTGCGCACAATTGCAAAATGGCAAATAATGCATTGAATAAAATGTGAAATTTTAAAGTCACATACTCCAATAATCCTTGTTTTATTTACAACTAAGATTTTTTTTACAGTGTAGTATAGGCAAAAATGTGATTTGCATTGATAAACATTTACAGAAACATTTTATCCTAAAATCTTGATTACATTTATGCATTTGGCTGATGATTTTATCCAAAGAAACTTACATTGCATTCAAGTTATACACTTTAAAGTTTAAACATGAATTTGATTTAGTGATTAAAAATTAAAATCCATGAACATTATCTCCCCACAGGCACACAAAACACACTTAGGTATTTTTCCATATTTCTGTCAGAACTGAGTGGGTTTGATGTATAAAGTAAATTATGTAAAAAAAAAAAACACATCTAAATGAATATATTTGAGAAGCAGAGTGATTAAGACTTGTCAGACAGAGACTATAAATGTTTGGTTATTAACTGATCTTAAATTAGAATATGGCTTCAGGAATCACCACACATAACGTCAAAAGATTATCCTACTAATTCCAAGAATTCTTCTGCATGACTGATTTTGATTAAGTTGTTTAATTAGGTGGCAGGTGTTAAATAATTCAAGGGGACTTACACACACACACACACACACACACACACACACACACACACACACAATGCACAATGCAGTTAAAAGCGACACTGCACACACACTTTAATTAGAGCTGCTGCTGTATGCCAGTGTAAATCTGGACCCGTTTCTGAGCGTATAATGTTTCCAGGCGTTCAGGCAGTTTGTGTGTGTGTCTAATAATGCCAGTGATTTAATCTGTGAAGTGTGTGTTACAGCCATGCAGCAGTCACCCGTGGTCACTGAGGTTCGGACCCCCACAGACACCTGGGCTGGCTTGGGCTTCTCTAAATCGATGCCCACCGACGCTGTGCGCGAGCTGAGAGCCGTGAGCCGACGCTGCTACAGACCCTACAACAACCAGCAGCAGGTGCACACACACACACCTGGCTTTCTAAATGAGGACGCACAGAAGACTTTTCTTTTATGAAAAGCTATTTGGCTTTTCAAAGCCTTTCACACTGAGTATCAGAGTTTATCATGAGTGCCAAATAGTGAGTTTTGCACCAGCAAACACCACTCATATTTTGTAAATGTAAATGTAAAAGTTATTTTGACAAAGATTATACCACATACACCAATTTGTGTTTTTTTTAATTGTTTTTTTTAAAGAAATTAATATTTTTATTAATATTAATCATTTTCATGAACAATCATTTTCTTTTTGCATCAAACGTTGCAAAAATGTAATGGAAAATGTAAATTTAAATACAGAAATTAATTTCCATTTTACATATTGCATTATCATTTTGCATATTACATTTCAAATTGAGTATTGCTACCCATGCTTCCATGTTAGAGCATAAGAGAGCTTACCAAACCCAAACTTTTGAACAGGAATCTTTGAGGACATTTACATGACAATGATGTACTAAAAACAGAAACGTTTTTCCTTTGTGTTTTTCATGTACAGAGTACAACATTGTCAAAACAATCCCCTTTCACGAAATGATTAAAACACTGTAGTATTCATGTCAGGCCAGTGATGCCACTTTGTAAAGAAACACACACTCCTTTAGACTGAACATGTAATACGAATGTGCATAACATCACCATTTTCACAAATTCACATTTTTGTTGTTTACATAGAGACGATCACTGTATAATTTTCAAAAACTTGCACTTTGATGCAAAATTGTTTTCATAAGTTTGTGTTTTCAGTCCCCAAAAACACTGTTGTCGTGTAAATGAAACAACAAAAGTTTTGTTTTTAACTAAAACTATGTGTGTACTGGTTTGACCTTCATTATGAGGAATTGAAGTCCTTATATTGTAGTGTGTCAAATTGCTCATAAACATGTTTTTTTTTTTTTTTTTTTATAAAAATAGATGTGTACGTTTTCTGTGAGGAGTTTAGGGGCTAGAAAGGAGCTCAGTATAAAAACCATTACGCCGATGGTATGTCCTCATAATGATAGGTGTACCAATATGGACTGTGTGTGTGTGTGTTTGTGTGATTACTTTCTGAGAACAGTGGTACTGTATACACACACACACACACACACACACACATACACGCCTGTTATTCAGAACAGTGGAGAAAAGACTTTAAACTCCAATCACCGAAGTGAGCAGCACATCAGTGTTCCCTTCACTTCCACCCTCATTTCCTCTCTGCTGAGATAATGAGACGCTCTCAATTAAAGATTTCAATGGAAGAGGTTTCAGCACTGATTGAATCTGTTTTTGATTGTTACTGCTGTTTGAATCGCATTATTTCTGAGAATAAGTGAAACCCCTTGAAGGATTCAAATCTGAAAAGTTACTGAAATCTGTTTGTCTATTTTGTGCTTCGTCCTTTCTTAAAGGTTAGTTCAATCAAATCAAAAAATGAAACTTACCATCAACTGCTCATATAATTTAAAACCTGTCAAAATAATTTCCTGTAAAAGCATTCTTTTCTTCATTTCTTTCATTCTTTGCTATATATAATGAAAGGAGCTTTCAAACTCCAAAAAGAAAAAATAAATCAGATGTTTTAATGTTTCGACAGATGTCTTTTCTGCTCCCCGAGGCGGCATTTATTTAATAAAAAAAAAAATACAGCAAAAACAGAAATATTATGAAATATTTTTACAATTTAAAATAACTATTTTCTATGTGAATGTATTGTAAAATGAAATGTATTCCTTTGATCAAAGATGAATTTCCAGCGTCATTACGTCAGCATCATAATTCGTCTGTGTGGTTGTAGGTGTGGAGTTCACAGAGTGGAAAGGAACGCTGTTGGAACGGCAGTGACTCGGGGAACTGGAGAGAAAGACGTGGATCTACATCTTCATCACCACCTTCATCATCATCCTTTCTTGCCTATAGTTTGTCATCAGCCCGAACATGTATGTGTGCTGCTAAACTCATCGTTCTGCTCCCTAATTGCAAAGGGTGTGACGTACTGTATCATGTTTAATTACCAGTAACTATTAAATTAGTTTAGCTGCTCATTACAGAATTCAATTCTGCCAGCAGCTTTATTTCAAGGTGAAACAATAATTTACGCTTGTAGAGGTGATCGAGATCCAGAACCTACTGGGAAATTTAAATATCACACCAGCTTTATGAGCTTTTCATTTCTGACCTTTGACCTGCAGCGGAGGGCTACCTGACCAGCTCTGAGGGCGGGGCTACAGTGTCCAGACATTTGATTGGCAGCTCTCCCAGTCCCGCCCACGCAGATGATCTTATAGAGTTACTGGCACAGCTGGGTCTGGAGAAATACATTGATATTTTCCAACAACAGGAGGTAAATGCACAACCCACACACACACGTCCCAGACGGCACACCCACAGACCGCCCACACGCCGCTATTGTCTGATGCATAATGCACACAAACTTGGCAAGATCTGACTGGATCTAACCTTGAAGAATGAGGGTGCACAGGATTATTTTAGTCTACCTGGAAACAAAGTCATGTCTAAAAGTTTGAGGTGGATCTAGTGACTGGATTTGCGAAAGTTGGCCAGGCTATTTGCATCAGATCTTTAAAAACGATTTCCATGAGCAGAACTATACAGTATATTCTGCTATGTTTTTGGTTTGTCAAACAAACAATCAGTATTTGCACTGGAAAAAAGTCCTACACAGTATCTTTGTCTTGGATTTCAATAAAATAACATTCTTAAACCAATATATATTGACTTCAGATGCAAAGTCTCGTTTTCTGATAAATTTGTGAAAACAAGAATATTATCTGCTAATGCAAAATGTTCAGTGTCAAATCAAAGACCAGCCAGTGGCGTCAGAAAACTGACTGATATTTGCAAGTATGTGTGGAACAATTAATTTTTTTTCTTATGTTCACCAACACTGCATTTATTTGCTCAAAAATACAGTAAAAACAATAATATTGTGAAATATTAAAGTTTAAAATAATATAATAATAATAAATAAAATAATATAATAATAATAAATAAAATAATACAATACAATAAAATATAATAATAAAATAATAAAAATAATATTTAATAATAATAAGTTTTTTATTTGAATATATTCTTAAATGTAATTTATTCCTGTGATCAAAGCTGAATTTACAGCATCATTACTCCAGTCTTCAGTGTCACATGATCCTTCAGAAATCATTCTAATATGCTGATTTACTGCTCAAGAAACATTTCTTATTATTATAAATGTTGAAAACAGTTGTGCTGCTTCATATTTACTATATTTTTGGTAGTATAAACTCACTCAAGACTTAATACCTTAAATACATTTTCTTCTCAAGTAAATGTATCTTGATTTAAGAATGTTTAGATATTTATATTGTAAAACAAGTGAAAAATACTGAGTAAGAAAATATTTTTTGGAGTGTGTTACTTTTGTTAAATTCAGATATGTGCAGGTTTTGGAATGATTTAATATTTTGTACACCAGTTTGTTTGTGTGGTATCATCTATTTTCATCAAGTCAAACGTCTAACTACATGAGACAACACACACACACACACACACACACACACACACAAACAAATAAATGTTGTTCTCTCATCTGTTAGATCGATTACCAGACGTTCCTGACGCTCTCAGACGAGGATTTGAAGGAAGTGGGCGTGAACACATTTGGAGCGCGGCGGAAGATGATTCTCGCGATCACGGGTCACTTTAATTAATCAATTTAATGTAGAACTCGTCAAGGGAAACATTCTTTTGGCTGATTTGACCTAGAAATCATGTTGACATATGGTGTATAAACCATAACATTTGAAGCATTTTCATGAGAAACGTCTGTACTGCATTTTTCCTTCATCAGATTTGAGTAAAAAGAGGACATTTCCAGAAGCGCCCACTGTGAAGTCTGGATACCTGGAAGGCGGAGCAAGCGGACGTCTTCCACGAATCATGGACGAGGACTTGGCTGCCAAGAGTAACCGCTGGTGACCGGATCATGTGAACGCAAAAGACAATAGCATTACCTATAATGCACCTGGGGCCAGTCTGTGCTTGCTGTCATGTGGCCCCTCAGTGACCAATCAAAGTATGACATGACAGATGATTTCCATATAAGACAGCGAGGACAGATGTGCTGTGACTCTCAGAGGAAACATGTGGAGAAGTGTGACCTTCAGCATGAACCCACTGCCCGTCCAACACCAATACTTAGTATGCAAGTCTGTCTCTGACTCTCTCTACCTCCATTTCTCTATCTACTGCTGTTCTATGCAAAACTTTATTTCCTTTTATGTATTGTTCAAATATAAAAATGCTTTCAGACAATGTTTAAATTTGGATCTTCCAATAAATGAGACACAAAAACACATAATTTCCTTTATTATTTTCAGAGCTATGGTGCATTGCTCACGACATACACTGAAAACGATTCGGAAAGGAGAAACAGTTTTCTCTCGGAAATTGCTAGTAAATTTCACAAACAATCACGAAGAAATGGCAAGTACCACATTGAATTAAATGTGAAATTTTAAGTAGAAAAACTGACAGTGTTTTCTTGTACAACGTACTCCAATAATCTTGGTTTTATTTTACAGTGTATGGTTTAAGTCCACTGTCTTACTATTAAAGACAAAAAAAATCAGTGACAAAAAAAGAAAAGTAATATTGAATTTCCATAAGTATGCATTGATCAAATGATATAAATTTAATTTGGTCCTAAAACATAAGTAATAAAATAGTTATCATTATTAAATTTAAATCATTGGAGGCACAAAACCTTTAGCCAATAGAGGGCGTCCTGTCACTGTCTGTTCCTCTATGAGAACTTTAATTTTGTGCATTACAATGCATCATTTTTCCTTGGAAATGAACAAATTAGCCTATGTAATTTCATAACCTCGACAATTACCAGCTTACGCACTTCTCTGTTAAGTAAATATAGTGTATGGTAAAAGAATAATTAGATAGTTTTGTTCAGCAGAGAAAAATGTGAAACCGCTCTCAATATTCTGGCGTTGCACCTCAGTGCACAAGTGAAAGTTTTCAATTAAAATTATCTGTTCTGCGTGTGCTCAGCGTTTCTCTCATTTACAATTTAATGCATCTCTCATATGCATGTCAATCAGCTGGATTTCAGAAATACATCTTGGCCGTGGCTGATGGGAATTTACACACTCTAACATTTTCAAAGTGTAAAATGTTAATGGCATATAATCAGAAACCACACTGACCTACATTACCCACTTTAAAATATTGCCACTTAACATTAACAGCATTAAGCCAATGGAGTGGAACAGAATAAATTAAACACAAAATAATGTCACACACACACACACACACACACACACACACACACACACACACACACACAGACACACACACACACACACACACACACACACACACACACACACACACACACACACACACACACACACACACACGGATACAGGACTACTTGACAGAGAGAAATTGTTGCTGCACATAGAGCATGATAGATGTCATTGGTGGTTGCTTCATGTCTCGTGTTCATGAGTGTCTCGTCGCAGGAGGTTCAGTGTTATAAAGATGACAATTCATGAATCAGCCATCTGCGCAAATATTTAACCACCGAGTCACACAAGCCAATATGACTCTACATACGTCATTTTCAGTATCTGTGACTTCTGAACTGTAGTACTCATGCACTAATAATGCTGTGACTCAACACAATGACCAACACCAAGGTCATCATTAGTTAGATTACGATGGATTTTGTAATAAATTGTTTTGACATATTAAAACGTCCATAATGCATTAATGTGTAGACCTTTCTAAAGGCGTCTTTACACGTCTTTTTGAGTTAAGGCTGTGTTGAGGCTGACTCAATGCTGCATAAATGCCAGATTATTATGCAGCTCTGACCCATCTCAGTTCCTAGAGGCTCTGATGTGGTTGTGCTTCAGCAATAATCATATTTTTGTTATAATTTCACATTTTCATTCATGTTTCAATAGAAATAATGGTAACACTTTAGATTAGGGTCCAATTCTCTATTGACTGACTTTTGCCACGATAAACTCCTACTGTTTATTATTAGTTAGTTAGTAGTTGTTAAGTTTAGGTATTGGGTGGATTAAGGGATGTAGAATATGGTCATGCAGAACAAGGTATTAATATGTGCTTTATAAGTACTAATAAACAGCCAATAACAAGTAATATGCATGCTAATCAGCAATTAGTTCATAGTGAGAATTGGACGCGAAAATAAAGTTTTACTGAAATAATTTTATATTGAAAGATCAATTTCATGAGTCATTCCACACTCCATGTTTAAACCATGAATAGCAACTTTTACTATGCAGAGAACATTATTACAGGCATTTTTTTTTAAAAGTCAATAATTCAGTAATCTTACTTTATTATACATTTTCTGCCTTTTTGGCCTATCCCCTGTCATGCTTCCAACTTCTCATTGCTGTATTTGTACATTTATAGATTTAAATTGAAAAAGAAAAGAAAAGAAAGTATTTTGCATTTTATTTATATATCTTTAGGTTTTAGTGTGCATAAAAATGCTTAGTGCTTTTGTTTATATGTCAATACTGTTACCATCATATAGTAGCCTATATAAATAAATAAATAGATAAATATAAAACTGTTATAATAGAGGGAATGCATTGACGTCACTTTCCCGCCGGAACACGCCCCCTCAGCCGGATTGAGTGGCAAAAGAGCTGCTGTGTGACTGGATTTAATAGGGGAAACTGTGAAAATGCAAGTAAAATCAACGATTATCAATTTAAACTAAAGTTTGGACTAAATATAGTGTTCCTTACAGCTTTCTAAAGATCCAGTGATCCATGGATATTGACATGCAGCCAGGAATTGGGTTGCCTGACATTTATGTGTGCCTGATTTCGACGCCGGGGAAATACATATGCCTAAAGCGAATTTGCCTGTGAACGCTTTATATAAATACAAAATAGGTAGGTTTAAATCTGGGTGATCACTTATATCAGTGTTATATATATATATATATATATATATATATCATCATCATATCGTCCAGCCCTAGAACTTGTATCGTTTTTTGTCATTGTTTATTTAAAAACATTCAAAAGCCTGCAGAATATACAATGATAAATATTTAATCGATGAGTTGTTAATACAATATATAACAATACAATATATAGGGTATGATTTTACGCCTAAAGTCAGCATAATGACACAAAATGATAACTGCAAATCCACCTGTCCAGTCCAGTTGTCCAGTTGTTTCTGTGAATTGCAGCGATCCATTTGCAACTCTGGTCTGTAGCTTTCGTCTTTCTGTAAAAATATACCTCAGATTTCTTGTCAAATCTAGTTGTACAGTCAATCGCAAAGCTCTTTCCCGCTTTATATGTGTTTTGTTGGTTTTTCGCGGCGTTCACGCTGAAAACAAATGCTGCCGCTCAGTCTTTTTGCCACTCACTGCGCGTAACTGCAGTCACGCGCATACCCATAGCATCATACTTGCAGACAACGAACTCTTCAAGGACAACTCTTCAAGTGTCCCCATATCACTTTGTTATAGGCTATTATGTTGGGTTTGTTAGAAAGGAATGATTAAAGCACTTTTTTTATTGTTTCTGGAATGAGCCTTATAATAATATTTCAAGAATAGTAATTTCTGTAGCTATAAATGTATGCCGCCCCTGCGCAGCATTCAACAGTCTGTGGTTTATGCACATTAAAAGCGGCTACTGGGCCTTATTTGCAGTGTGTGTGTGTGTGTGTGTGTGTGTGTGGTGCTGAATGGACAGCTCCCCCACACACTCACTGGATCAGCGGTTCAAACCCTGATAGAGAGCAGAGCTGAACCACTGCACTAGACGGACTATACGGAGAACACCTACAAATATCAATCTCAATACTTCCCCCGCGTTATGTTTACTAATGAGGTTAATCCATTGACTTGTTTATTCTATTCAATTAAACATGAGCCAATATTCCCATCCTTCTCCCTGCAGCTGAAATCACTGCAGTGGACAGCAGCAGTTTAGAGACATTACAGCCTGATTTCAAATGAAAACGGAGGCTGGTTTTAATTTGTTAGGAGTGATCAGGGAGTGAGCGAGCGCATGTCGGTGTATTGATTGCCTCTGCACAGCACAGGATTTTATACAGCTTAAAGTCAACACCTGCGTATTACCTCCTCCAGAACACCTCAACGCCAACGAGCGCGTTTATTCCCGACTGAATGCACCACTCCCTTTGTTCTACATCCATCTCTGAGAGAAAAACTGAAAAGTGTGTGTGTGTGTGTCAGAGAGTGATGGAGAGAGAGAGGGGAGGGGGAGGGGGGGGGGGGGGGTTGTGTGTGTAGGGGTTGTGTGTGTAAGCGACAAAACTACAACCTTTCCATTGTAATATACAAAGTTCAGCGAAGAAAGCTTTCAGAATCATAACAGCAGCGTTTCGGTTTTGTTATTAGAGTTTGCGTCACGCATTATCACATAACGTCGCGTCCCTCTGTGTGTGTGTGTGTGTGTGTGTGAGAGAGAGAGAGAGAGAGAGAGAGAGAGAGAGAGAGAGATCGGTCGAGGAAAAGTGGGCGGAGTCACGGTAGAGGGGGCGGAGACGCTCACCGTTCCATTACACGGGTCCGTTTCTCCCGGTCGTGTTCAGTGCAGCAGCTACTAGATCTGAGGAAACTCACCCACTCTCTGTCTCGGATACTTTACGGTCCCACGGACTCGCCGCCCGCCCGGTCTCCAATCACCCGTTCAGTTTGGCCCCGGGAATCGAGAACAGTCCCGTCTTGAGGTGAGTGAAACGAATAATGTCGTTATAATACTATGAAGCCAATTGAACCAGAAGCCAGTGAAGCTCGCGCTCAAGGAGTCGAACGCGGGAAGCGCGAGGCGTTTTACTCGGCCGTTAAAGTCCCTTATTTTTGTTTGTCAGTCACCTCAGGATTTTCTCCTCAGTGACGATTATTCATATCAGATGGACATATTCAGCGGATTTATAATCCAGAAATAATCCGCGCCCTGCCTGTGAGGCTCTGGAGTTAATTAGTGGATACGAATTAGTGAGCTTTTTGATGTTTTATTGTTTGGGCTTGTTTATATGGAAGTCCTCTCAAACTCAAAAAGGCTCGACGTCTTTACTTCAAGTTCCCCGTGTCTAATATTTTCACCTGCTCTCTCTCTTACTCTCTGTCAGATGATGTTGAGTCTCGGTCTGTTCGTGTCCCTGGTGTTTTTGACGGTGTCGGTTACCGGCAGCAGTGACGGAAACCCGCTGGACAATGATAAGTGGATGAGCACCGTGTCCCAGTACGACAAGAGCAAATACTGGAACAAATTCCGCGACGTGAGTTTTCCTAATATATTTCCTTATGCTACGGGGTGTGTGTGTGTGAGAGAGGCGCGTTTTGCTTTCTAAATTTCTATGGACCACATGTCCCCGCAAAGGTCTGTAGTCATTTTAATTACTGCTAGCTCAATTCAGAACAAAAGTCAAAGGATGGTCTCTGTGTTTTGTTAATCTGCTTGGGAATTCTCTAAAAAATTCCCTGAAAAAAAGCAAAAGCTCCTTCTTTTGTTGTCTTTCCCACTAGGTAAAAGCTTCATAAATGGGCAAAATTGTGTATTAATTAAAATCTAAAACGCCTAGAGGTTTATTTTAGGGTTAGGGGTTGTCTAGTGTTTATATAACATTACCTCATATAGCCCAACGTTATTCAAAATAATGGATATGTGTGAGCTCCTGTGAATGTGGCTGTATTCATCTAGTGTTTGTATAAGTTACTATCCCTTCTAAATGTAGTATGCAAGATTAGGATTAGTACATCCAGAATTAGATGACATTGAAAGCAGTATGCCAAAGTGATGGCATAGATGAGGTAGCTAACATGTTTGTGCTTTTTGGGCCGAAAACTACTTTTATAGAAGCTCAATATGGACACTTAATATCCTCTTGCCTATATAATATGCAACCCGCAGTAGGGCAAATTATGTCTGAATACATAATAGCACAGGAACTGTCAGATTCAAAAAGTTGAAAAATAGTTAGGACACAAGAACTGTTAGGGCATTTTAAGTGTACAGTAAATGTTATTGGTAAGAAAGTTGTTAGTTGTGGGTATACTGTACTTGTATCAGGTATCAGGTATCATACTTGTATCAGGCCCATAATCACCTTAAACAGAGAGGAATCAGATCAGATTTCAGGTATCAGATATCAATGGTTGATTCTTCAGCTAGAACATTTGGCCCTTAAATCCTAAATATGTGGTTACTGTCTTGTTTACTGCCGTACTGGGATACTGGTGTGCATAGTTTTAGTATGCAGTCAAAGTATGCCTATTGGGATGCAGCCTGTGTTGCGTGCATGTGTTGTGTAATCCACACTGGAGAGATTGAGATCTCAAAACGAAGCACCTGTCCATAAGTGTGTTCAGGGGTTCTCAGCTGTGGGATCTACATGAGAGTGAGATCAGGGGGGTTTGGAGGCTGTTTAAATGGATGAAGTGATTGCAGGAGGTGAAATGAACAGTCTCTTAATGCCTCTCTCTCTCTCTCTCTCTCTCTCTTTCTCCTCTCATTCTTTATCTCTGCATCTCTCTTTCTCTGTGTCAGTAATTTTTCTGTGTTAATGAGAGGTGATATTATGAATGCTGATGCAGTCAGAGAATCTTTGAAAGGGAAGGTGACAAGGACATTAACACACACACACACACACACACACACACATGTTGGTGCAACAGCATTATGAGTACTCTCCATAGGCGTAATGGTTTTTATACTGTACAAACTGTATATTCTATCCCCTTACACTGCCCCTATCCCTAAACCTACCCATCACAGGAGACATTCTGCATTTTTACATTTTTAATAAAACATTGTGTTTTATGTTTTTTAAGCTATTTGAATTATGAGGACTTTTGAAATGTCCTCATAAACCTCCTATAAGTTGTAATACCAGTGTAATGGACACACACACACACACACACACACACACACACACACACACACACACACACACACACACACACACACACACACACACACACACACACACACACACACACACACGCACACACACACACACAGACACGGGGTGGGTGGGATGACCAACAACTTACATCTTGATATGAGAATGTGTAGATAACAATGTATAGTAATTTTTCTGAAAATGTACAAATGGTTTATAAATTAAATAACCATCTGCTAATGGTATTTTTTGATAAGCCAGTAAATGAAATGCTGCACAAATGAAAGGCACTTCATCTAATTTTTTATTCTTTTTATTTGGAAGACATTCAGCAAAAGATCAGACTATTCATAAGAAATGAAGTCTGGCATCAATGCAAAACCAGATTCACAATATATAAGTGTAAAACTAGTATAAACAGATTAAATTCTCATTAGATGAAACAATCATAATTTCAATTTTAAAGAAATGCAGCAGGTAATGGTATTCTGGGAAACAAAGCGTTCTTCCACCTTGATCCATAAAATGAAAGTTAATTGATTAAAGCTGCAGTCCGTAACTTTTTTGGGTTAAAAATGATCCAAAATAATTTTTTGAGCAAGTACATAACTAGCCAGTGTTCAAAAAAATCTGCTTGCCGTAGCTCGATTCAAGACGGTAAGCTTGTAATAATGTTTTTTATTCCAGTGGTACTGGTGGATTTCCGCGGGAAATTCGAGCATGTCTTTGCATCATTACGTCACATCTGTACACATAAAGAAGAGTCTCGGCTAGTAGGCTATACTGCGTGTGAGGATGTTGGAGGTGGAAGATGTATAGCCTTTTCTCACAGCACTTGATATAATTGAACTTTTCAATTTGATTGCGGATCCAGAAAGGTTCAAACTACAATCACCTCTGACAACTGGAGACTCACCCGATGTAAAATGCAAAAGACTTTGGAGTGGCTACAGAAAAAAAAGAGACTGCAACCGGCCCATGCGAAAACAAGGATCGAAAGGGCTTTTGAAAGGTGGCGTGAACTCCGTGTTTTAAAGGGGTTCAAAACGAACGTAGAGATGGCTATTTTTTCTGCTGGACAGGTCAGACATTTTAATGGTTGTAGCGCACTTGTTCGCTTAATTCATACAGTTACAGAGTACTGAACTACAGATAGCCCTAATACACATTAAATGTAGTCACGCAATGCTGATGTTGTGAACATTAACAATTTTAGAACAAAGTATAATTTGCACGGTTTGACGTGATATAATAAGCGATCATTAGATTTAATCAGCGCGATTTACTGCAATACTTTTTTTCCCAGTTGGTCAGAACAAAAGTGATTTTGAATCTGTGATTGCGAATGCCAGTATCCACACCAGCGCGGTGACTGACAGCACATTCTCCTCAAAACATTGTGTTCATCCGCGTTTTGCCGTGCCGAGGCACAACCTACGTAAAGTTGATTATTTCATGAATTACTGCAATTCCCGATTTCGAACAGAGATGATGACAAAGAGGAAAAGCTACGGACTGCAGCTTTAAATATGAGGATGCATGTGTAAATTAAGTACAACAACTTCTGACTTTTTTTTTTACTTTGTATTAAAATTTCAGACAAGGCTTTGTCAAGCCATCGTTTAAAATTTGTTTTGACAAGCTTTCTTTATCCAATTCAAAATCACACTAATCACAGTTAGAGATGTTCCGATATCCTTTTTCCCTTCCCGATACCGATTCCGATACCTGGACTCAGGGTATCGGCCGATACCGAGTACTGATCCGATACCTGGGTGTGTATAGTATCTATACAGCTGCAATTCATACTAGCACTGTATGAATTGATAGAATTATTTTATGGCGTGTTTCAGACTTATCCTTTAATTAAACATGAACAAATACATACAGTGAACTAGAGTATTTTTATTATCTGACATACATTTCACAGCAATATATTTTTTATCTTTCTTAAGTGAAAAAGAACTTAAAATGCAACCACACATCTAATACTGTAAACTGAAAAAGGTATTTTAGTTTTACAATATAACTGCATAAAAAAGTGCAACAAATAAATCTAGGAATCTAAAAAATGATATATGAATAATATAAGAAAATAATCTCTTTATAATTTAAAGTCCATAAACAATTTTGTTAAATAAACGCCATATCAGTTTTGACCGCGGCTGGTCATCCAGAACAATAAACTCAATACATGTTGTCGGTTGTATTTATCGCTCGTTGGCTGTCTTTTGAAAACTTTTCTCTTTGTTTGAATGAAGCTTTCAGGGATTGTTGATTCTGGTGCGGGTCATTCTTCTCTGCCCTTGCCTTTGTGTAATCGTGTTCTGCGGGGTAACGCGTCTTCAAATGCTTTAAGTTACTCGTGTTGAAGTTGCTAATACTTGTTCCACCCCTCGAAATTGCAGTATGGCATACGGGACATGTCGCTGTTTTCCTGGCTGGTTGGTCCAGTCTGAAATACTGCTAAACAGCGGACACACTGCTATAGCGCGCGTTTTCTTCTTCGCTGCTCTAAACAGTGGTTGCTTGTGGCAACAGCACAACTTCCTGTGTCGCCACGAGCAACCACTGTTTAGAGCAGCGAAGAAGAATTGATCTCCGATTTGCTGCGCTATGCAAAGCTAGCGTGCATAACTAGATATTGTTTAAGAAAATGGTATCGGATCGGTACATGGGTAGAAGTACTCGCCGTTACCGATGCCAGCATTTTTATTGGTATCGGCGGCATTTCCGATACTAGTATCGGAATCGGAACAACTCTAATCACAGTATGATTTTCTTTGCATTTCAGTTCATTTTAAATTTAAATTGGAATTGCAATTCTCCATTCTGTTTTGCTACCTCAACTCAAACTTAATTCAAATTCAGGAATCCAATTGGAATTTAAAAAAACACTGTCAATTCAATTCTGAGTGCACAACCCTGCTGTCATTAAGCTGATGTATGCACAGCTGCGACATCCATTGAAATATGTTTTCTCTTATGTATATATATCGTAAAACAGTTCTGCTCCAATATGTTTGCAGTTTAAATGGTATAGCAAAATCTCTGACACACATTTTACCGTTGTGCATTAGATACGTCATAGCTAGCAAGTCCTATTTTGCTATATATTGGTGAATGTGTGAGTGTGTGCTGTGTGAATTTGAGTAATAACTCCAGAAGCTCCATCAGTCTGTCAGGGTGAGAGATGACAGGTAGTGTTGAGCCCACGGTTTAAAAGCTTTAAACTAAGGGTTTTCTAAAGATTTAGCACAGACAGACATTTTTAAACACACACGCACACACATGTTTTGAAAGACTTTCTTTTTCAGTAACGGTCTGAAGCCTGAAATTAGTCGTCCTTTTAAAGGTCGTTGTGAAATCTGTTTGGGCCTGTCTAATGCAATGCTCTGGCTGCCGCCGGTTTTATTCTGCATTATTTTTCCATCCACTTTTTAGGTAGGTTTAGGCTAAAAGCAGAAAACCCTTTACTTATGAAGAACCATTTTTGGCTGAATTGGGTTCTTAAGTTGGTATATCTATCTTAGGTTCTAATGGGATGCAGAGATAATGTTTTTTTGTTGGCCAAAACCCAAAACGAGTTAGCATTTTAAGTCAAGTCACATTTATTTTTATAACGCTTTTAAAGCGGCTTCACAGTAGGCTTGCTGAGGTAGTTACGTGGTATTCGGCCGTATACCGATTACATTACTTGCCCACCGTGGTACCGCCCCCACTGTCGTTTTGCTTTTTTATAGAAATAAAAACAATTTAGTTCGATTAGACAATGGACGCTACAATTATAAACTGAAAGCGTCTGCTCTGCTCCATACAGCATGAGCTGCAGAGTCACAGCGCAGTTCAGCAGTAGTCAGAGTTCACTTATCCCGTAACGACAGTAAGAAGAGATGACTAACAAGATGATGAAGGATCCTTATTGACAAATATCGTATCGCTTCTAATACACTATGCGTGATTGCGAATTCGAAAGCGAAAGTGAAAAGCAGGCGTGTATTGAAAAGCGATTTAATAACCCGTATTGACAAGATTACACTTATAGCAGATTTACACATTAAAAACTCTCCTTTAGAAAAACTAAACAATTTTTTTGATGATTCATCTCGCATAATATATGTTCTGCTGCACCTTCCTGTTTCATCAGGAAACACATCAACACAGAAAAGAAAAATGACCTTGTCAAGTCGTTTCTTTAAATGTGAAGGACTGACTATCCTTCCTAAGGGCTGATGGGAATGAACTGGATGCAGTTGGACAGAAGAGGTGAGGTTACAGCTGTCAGATGATGTGGAAAGACTGGACATGAACATGAGGTCTTATTTTTTTATTTTAAATCTTATTAATGAAATGCTGCAGGTCTTGCTTTGGGTTTGTTCTGTGCAGTTTTGTGTTGTTTAAAATATGGAAGTATTATTTTACCATAGATGTTGAAGGTAAGGTAGGCAATTTTTAGAATGAATGTGATGACCTCCTCCAAAACACATGAACACACGCAGCAGAGTTTGCAAAGCATCATGAGACGATGTTAAACTACCTTATGTCTCAAAACACATACTATTACAATAATAATGAACAGAAACAACTTAAAGAGCACTGACCTGTACCACCTGTCTGCTCTGCTGCAGTTCATTTCGGCATTGATAGTTTTGCCATTGAAACCCATAAATTCGAGTCACGAACTTACTGCTGCGACACAGGTTTCCATCTCTTCCAAATTACAGTTATGGTGTGAACGCAGCATTAGCTGGTTGTTTTGGTTCAGGAGAAACTGTAAAAGGTGGCTGTTGTTTCTGTTGTGGTGCTCGGTGACTGACGTCTGTTTAACACTCTGTCGTAGCATGAAACGCGCTGATGACGTGTGATCTCGCGCGAGCAGGTGCGCGGAGGTTAGGAAATGAATACGTTGACAGGCAGGCAGGACATCGTATCTTTGCATACGGACCGAATTCAATGATTGGACGTACATTTTATGGTCCTACGCCTTCCACAGACAAAATAAATATATTTAGACCACTTAACTTAAAGGTATAGCGGAGGATTTTCTTTTTCCGGGTGGGTAGCCTATACTATTGGTCCACCTAAGTGTCAATCATTCTGGTGATATATTAACGTAAGGCCGTCGTACGTGCTCGTCCCTATGTAGTTTTAGCTTTCTGCGCACTTTCAGGTGTATTATGTGTGATGAGTTACGGTTTCAGCCATTCCTTTGAAAATGGCTGAGGGTCGAAAAAGAAAAAATGTATACGAAGTGTATGATAAGAAGAGAAAGGCCGCAGAATATAGAAACAAGACCAGAGTGATTTTGGGTGAATATTTCACATGCTGGCGTGCACTAAAAGCACAGGTTGGGCTTCCCATGATGCCGCAGTCGCGAAGATTCTACTAGACAGGTAAAGTTTGTCATGCTATTTGGAGAAATCCATTTAAAATCACTGCTAGTAGAAGTTAATGTAAGCTATGATTAGCGATGCTAATAGGCGTTCCCTCTCAGGAGCAAATAGAGTGTTGTGCATGTGCATTTTTTAAAAAATTGGAGAGGGCGGGTCGTCTCTAAAATTCGGAAAGATCCTCCGCTATGCCTTTAATGATTGCCATCAGGATGTGAAGAGACTTTCAACCAGCATAACAAAAAGTGTTTCTGGAACAAATCACCTATCCTGCCTTTAATGTATGTCTGGGATACATAATGTCATCATTAAATTGAGTTTGAATACTGAAATCATTCGTTTGTCACAGCTAAATAAAGCTGCATTTAGACAGCAGAGATCTGACCATCATTTGATCATTGGAAAAGTGCAAATTCAGGAGGTGTTCTACTGACTGTACAGTTCAATTTGATTCCATTCTGTGTCCTTTTAAGTCATTTATGAGAGAACTCAAAGGGCACAATCATAAGAGAGACCTTGTGTGTGTGTGTGTGGTATGGATCCACTGGGGCCGCTGTGACTGCCATGTAAATGAGCCTCATTACTGAGAAACTGCTCACCGTCTAAAGAGAGGAGCGCTGAGGACAGCAGAGGAGAGTCTGGAAATTTTGGTTTTGTCTAGGTATGCATCGGAATGAATATTCTGGGCCGAAACCGAAAATTCAGGATGCGCTTGGCAAAAGCCGAAACCAAAAAATAAAAAATAAAAGTAATAATAAACTAATAAATCAATCAGACTTAACACAGAAGTAGCTAAAATTAATGTGTACAAACTAGGGATGCTCAGGATTTTTGCAGTCGATACTAACTACCGATTTCTTGTCATCATGATCGATCCCGATTATTCAAGCCTTATATTTAAGTGATATGTAAGCTCTCTGTTGACACTCACTGTTAACCCTTTACACCCTGATTTCTACACCCTGAAATCTACAAAAAAACAAGATATCATCAAGTAAATGGTCTCATTTGATAGAAAACCTTTTTGAGGAAAATAGATTTTGATCATGTTTGGAGGTTCTTATGTTACAAGACTGCAGAGAAAACCATAGAAAAAGTGATGTAATTTATTGATTTATTTTGATATATTTATTCATGCGTGACATGAGAACTATTAGAAAGTATATATGACAGGTCATAAAATCGTTTGGCTTTGTTCACAATCATATCAACTGCATCTGGGCCAAAATTTGTGCTGCTAATTTGTGTGTGAACCTTTATCATTCAGACCTGCATTTCCAGTGACTTGAGAGATGAATAATGGCTTAACTGACTGTCTGTCGTTCTATTGATTGTTTCCATCATTGTATCGTTCTATCGATCATTCCATTTATTACAGTTATAAGAATTTCTTGGAATGTCAATTTTTTATAATTTTTCTTCCATATGGAACAGAAGACAAAATGACCATTGACAAACTGATCCAGTTTAATCTAGTTTGGGAAACCAGCAGTGGGTTATTATAAAGCAGCAGACTGGATAGTTTGTGAGGAAGTGCATCATTTTCAACTGTCAGTGAAACTTAAACCAGCCATGGGTTACACAAAACTGCCCAACACTGTGATAATTTTACCCAAAACAAAATGACCCAACAGGCAGAATCTAGCAGTTTGGGTAAAAAAAAGAACCCAGCTAATTTTAGTGTACATTCAAATTCAAACTGCATTCTGTATTCTGTTTGCGGCCCCAATTCAAATTCAGCAATTGAATGCACTTTAAAAGACATTCTCAATTCTATCCAAGTAAGTAGTAATCAATTCACCTGCATAAAATTTGTAAATAAATTCAAATAGAAGGACAAAACAGAGTGGCTGGAATAGATTTGCTGTGTGATGAAAATAAGAACTGAGTGCCTGTCCACTGAATGTGAATCACGCTGCACCTCAGAGCAATGAGCACTTTAAAAAAAAAAAAAAAAGTCAGGCACTTTAAATGTATTCCGATTTATTGTTTATAATGAAGGGTTTGAGTTTATTTGGGGTTTTAAGTTATACTGAACTTGCCGATGATATTATCCTGCTCTCTGCCTTGTGATTAGAACTATTCTAGCTGCTGGTTGAAGACCGGGGGGGACCGATGTGGAGCCCTTTTCTAAAATAATTTCCTTTGTCCTACGACTGTCTTCCCTTCCCCCTTCTCTCTCGTTCTCTCATTCACTCTCTTTGACACATTCTGACCCTGTGCTCCATCAGCCGTGAAATCAGCCCTGCAACACACACATACACCTGCCTAAATCAGCTGCCATATTGCTGACTGTTTTCTGCCATCATTAGAAGGGTCATGCACCCGGATCCAGATTATATTTTTCACAGGTTTGTTTTTGCATCTAGCTGTGCTATCTTAAAGTTGGTTCCTTCTAAATTTTTTGAGCGTGTGTGTTGCGACTGTTTCTATTGATTTGTTAATTCATTAGACTGAGCAGAAAAGCCGAACAGAATTGCTGAGTGAACATGACTGTAAGAGAGGCTGGTGAGTAAACCCACGGGATTGAACAGTGTGTGTATGTGTGTGTGTGTGTGTGTGTGTGTGTGTGTGTGTGTGTGTGTGTGTGTGTGTGTGTGTGTGTGTGTGTGTGTGTGTGTGTGTGTGTGCGCGTGTGCTGACAGACTGTATTACACGGAGTGCTCACAGCTGGGACTATGATGACTGTGCTGAGCAAGTTCTGTGAACATGTGTATGATGAGAATAGAGGGATGAAGTGAAGGACTAGGAGGGCTGCAAGTGTAACCCCCTCTATTAGTTCCTTCTTCCAACCCTTCCAGAAAGGACCACACGAAGGCGTATGCTGAGCTCAATCACGTTTACTGGGAACATCTGAGAATATGTGAAATGACACCAAACAGACATGAAGTTACAGCTCATCCGGTCATATAACATTCTCATCAACAGCTTGCATAAGACTCTTTTACTTATTCAATAAACAATAAATCACGTTCTTTCGTAATCGAGAGCTCAGTTTCTTTTTCTTCTTGAACACAGAAAACGTAACATCATACAAACATTATTACATCATACCTGAGAATATGTGAAATGACACGAAACAGACATGAAATACAGCTCATCCGGTCATATAACTGTCAAAAATAAATATGAAGTAAGTTACAATACAAGTTATGCGAAATTAAACAACGAGAAATACAACGGATACCATGTGCTCTTAATGTGCTCGACAATGAGTTTCGGCATAAAATAAATTATTCATCAACACTATGTCTCTTATGACCCAAATATGAAATAAAATACTTTTAAATAACAATTCTGACCTTAAAGATACTTAAAAACATCTCTGACAACATTTTATTTCAGTTGGACCGGAGAGAGATTTTCTACCTACCATTTTCCTAAACAGCTTGCATAAGACTGAAGAGAAAATGGCCGGGTCCGCTCATAATCTGCTCTAATCGCCTCTAGGTGTCCCCATATCCTGTTCTTTTAGATGCACTTAATACATTAATTAAAACGAATATTTAAAAATTATTTTACAACATGAACAACCATTTTGGCATTATTCATTACAAATTTCTTTTACCCGTTACATTCTCCCCCACTGAATATGCCAAAATATGGTAACCAAAAACAAAACAACCAAAATCAGTTTACTCTTTTCTCTTCTGTTTTCCTTCTGAAACTACAGAAATAAACCAGAATTGCCATACTTAGCACATTGCTTTTGATCAGTTACAACTGTTCATATAAAGAACTGACAGGAAAGAGTGCTGCGCATATCACTTTTTCTTGATCATGACCCAAATGAAGTGCCTCTTACACTTCACTGTAGCAATTCCTATTCACACACAGATGAACACAATACATTGCATTTAACACTTCATTATTTCAGACTAAGGATCGAAACAGACCATTTATCCAGGATTTGCTTTCTAGTGTGAAACAAAGTGTGCTGATTCATCGAAGAGATAAGACGATTCACTGGTTTCAACAATCTGCCAAACTTTGACCTACGACCCTGTAACTCAATACTGTCTACTGTATCATCAATATCAGTATTAGGATTACAGGCACTACTGTTTTCAGGAATTTCCTGTAAGACCTGGCCGTCTGGAGAATCATTTCCAGGAACCACACTTTGCAATGGAACATCAACAACCTCAGCTGAGTCGTGAGCATTGCATGACTCATGACGCATGATCATCTGTGGATCACCCTCAGCCACAACTGGTCCTTCATCATCAGACATTGAATCATCAGAAGATACAGAACAATTATCAGATGCACCATCATCTACAGAAAATACACTCTCATCATCATTTTTCCCCACAGCCTCACTCAAAGGGAGGAAATTCACACACACAAGCAGGGTTTCTGTGTACCACTTTTAGCTGACTAGATACAGGGTGCTTAACCTTGAAAATGGGAGTCTTAGGATCACAATCGACCACAGTATATACTACATTTTCCCACTTGTCTGAAAGTTTGCGCTTTCCGCGTTCACTTTTATTGGCTAATAGGACCCTGTCGCCAACTTCAATTCTCACTCCCTTATTTTTTCGATTGAACATGTGGGCTTGATGAGACTGTTCCTTAGATGTGTTAGCCTCCGCAACAGCAAGAGCATCCTTCAAATCCCTATTTAGAGACTCTACATACTTGGGAAGAGAGTTATTCGTATCATCCCACAGTACACTCTTGAAAACAACATCAATTGGCAGTCTTGGGGTACGCCCGAACATTAGATAGAAGGGAGGAAACCCTGTAGTCTTGTGCACAGTGCAATTGTACACAAATGTTAACGTATGGAGCATTCGAGGCCAATCTTGCTTTGGGCATGGTTCTAGGGCTCTGATCATGTTCCCCAATGTTCGATTAAATCTTTCTGTGACTCCATTGCCCATTGGATGATATGGTGTTGTTCGTGACTTCTTAACACCAGAAAACTCAAGCAACTGCCTAATGAGCTCACTACAGAAATTCGCGCCCTGATCGGAATGAATGCATTCCGGGAAACCATAGTAACAGAAATAGTTATCCCAGAGATGCTTCGCCACTGACTTAGCTGACTGGTCTGGGCAGCGAAAAGCATGGGCCAGCTTAGTAAAATGGTCAGTGACCACTAAAACATCAACCGACCTATTCTGAGAATCTTCTGCCATCCAGAAATCAATGCAGACTAACTCAAGAGCAGCAGAATTCCTGACACTCTCCAATAGAGCTCGACTCTCAGGCTCTGGTGTCTTTGCTAGCACACAACGGCCGCATACTTTAACATAATCACGAACATCACGTTCCATGTCTGTCCAGTAGAAATGTTGACGAGACAGTTGGAAAGTGCGATACTGGCCTTGGTGTCCAGCCTCATCGTGACATCCTCTCATCACGTCACCTTTCAGGGAAGTAGGTACCACGTACTGAAATCTTCTGTGGCGTGTTAAGGGATCTTTTGAAACACGATACAAGACACCATCGTTCAATAATAGCTTCTCCCACTGTTTCATAAACTTGCGCACAGCGCTGGGGTCCCCCATGCGCTCACGTCTCGAAGGCCTACGTTTTCTGTCAACGTAGTATATCACTCTCTGCAAATGTTCATCCTCAATCTGTTTGTCTCTGAGCTCTTGGCGTGAGTAAGAAGGAAGGGCATCAAACCCAACATCTGCGATTTGTTGGACAAGTCCAGCCAGAGGAGTGGCCCATATTCGTGTGTTTTCATCCCAAGAAAGGTGATTAGAAAAGACAGCAGCCACTTCAGCACTCGAGAAGCTCCCAGGCGCATCGTCTGAGTTGATACCCGCCTGCTCACAAACACCCGCTGGGCCCTTTGCACTGTCAAACACTTGCTGACTGGCGTTGGACAACCGGAAAACATCCTGTACAGCAGCACAGGTATGATCTCTTGACTCCGTTACCAACTTGTCATAGGGTTCCCTTACTATGCAGTGACTAACATGACCATCTGCAAAAGGTTGCCTGCTCAAGGCGTCAGCAATTGAGTTCTTCGGTCCAGGAACGTATTTGATGCCAAACTCAAAGGCAGCGAGTTTAGCCACCCATCTTTGTTCACAAGCGTCGAGCCTAGGTTTGGTCAAAATATGTGTCAGGGGATTGTTATCTGTCCAAGCTGTGAACTGATGTCCTTTTAGCCAGTGGCTAAATTTATCACATACCGCCCACTTGAGGGCAAGGAACTCAAGACGGTGTGCCGGATATCTGGATTGCGCTCTGGACAGTGACTTACTTGCAAATACAACGGGTCGAGCCCTGCTTTCTCCAGGACTCAGTTGCGAAAGCACGGCACCCAATCCCTCGGACGAAGCGTCAGTGGCAAGAATAAAAGGTCTGGAAAAGTCAGGATGTGCAAGGATAACATTGGACAGGAGGGCTTCCTTTAATGCTGACAAAGCTGCCTCACAAGCTGGAGACCAGTCATCACTGGTGAGTTTTCTGGGCGCTGGAACCCCTCTGCGCGCAACACCTCTAGCTTTCTTAACTCTGCTAGTTAGAGCAAACAGCGGCCGTGCAAGGGATGAACAGTTCTCAATGAAGCGTTGGTACCACATAACGAGACCAAGGAAAGACTGGATTTTCTTAACCGATGGGGTGACACCATCTGGGCACATCAAATCTGCAGAAGTAATTTTAGTAATTGCTTCAACTTTTCCGGGGTCCGTAGACACACCTTCTTCTGAAATCAAATGACGAGGAATTTCACAGAGCGTCTTAAGAAGTGGCATTTCTTCGGCGACAGTTTCAAATTGTGCTTTTTCAGCATTCCGAAAACAGTTTCGAGCCTCTGCAATGCAACTTCTTTATAAGGCGCGAAGACCATTAAATCATCCAGGTAGCACAACAGTAACAGAAAATTTTGTTCACCAAAGATCCTCGTCATCATACGCATGAAGCTTGTGGGCGAGTTACAGAGGCCTTGTGGGAGCCTATTGTATTCGTGCAACCCCACTGGTGTTGTGAGCGCTGTATATTTTTTGTCGTCCTCATGTAACGGGATGTTATAAAATCCTGAGGTCAAATCCATTGTGCTAAAGAACGAATTGCCACCCAGTGCTGCAAGACAGTCTTCTTGATGGGGTAGGGGGTGTGCATCTTTCACTGTTCACGCATTAAGCCAGCGAAAATCAGTGCATATGCGAAGATCGCCATCTTTTTTCCAGCACAGAACCAGAGGTGATGCGAATTCGCTAACTGACTTACGGATTATACCTCTCTCCTCCATCTCGTTCAAAGCAACACGTAACTGGTATTGTGAAGGGGGAACCCGTCTATATGGTAAGCGAAAGGGCCTTTCGTCAAACAGATGGCTTCTGTGTACAAAGCCTTTGACTTCACCACAATCAAGAGAATGTCTGGAAAAGATAGACTCATACTCGAGCAGTAAGTCACACAGTTTCATCTTCCACAATTTAGAAACTTCGCAATTTTCCAAGTCAACAGTCTCCAATCCACACTTTCGAGCCTGTCGGTTGGTGTATCAGACTTATCCGACTCAGCAGCTGACTGCTGAATGCTTGAACGAAGTGGAAGCTCAGGCTTAATTTCGCACACATCCTCCAATGCAATACAGGGGTAAACGTCGGCCACTTTGGCATTTCGCCCCACCGGTACTGGCTTATCGCTAGGGTTGATCATCTTATGGGGAATCCAGCCGTCGCCCCAAAGCGGAGTGACAACATGACACACTAGAACATTCCTGGTGGCAGAACGGAATCTAGATGGTTCCACCATAACGGTACTGCCCGGTTGGCTACAGGACTTAATGGGGAGTTTACCCCAGACAAGATGCTCTTGGCCAGGCGAAAGTGTAACTGCATGTTGAAGTTTAACTGTACCAACAACATCAGGAATCGATTCGCCCCTCCAACGACATACACCCGCCATCATTGACAAGAACTCGTCGCTCTCTAGATTAGTTTCACTGGGCGTAGATATCAATTCCCAATATCTGTCAGAATCTTTCAGCCTGTGGACAAGATGTTTGATGACGTTTGTCCCCAAAATGAGATCATCTCCTTGGCCTGGAACAACGAGACATGGGACAAAAAGGTTACAGCCATAAACGTCCAGCTTAAGCTCAAGCTTGCACTTTGGAAATACTCGTTTGCCGCCGCACCCAACTAAAACGATGTCGGTATCTTCTTCATTAACATTATCCAAAGCATAATGTTCTCTCAGTTTACTGATGACTGAATCATTTAATGTACAGGCCATAGAGCCGGTGTCCAGCATTGCGCTCACAGTGAGAGAATCATTAATACGAACAGGTGTGTAGAAGAGTGTATCTGAGCATCCAACGTGTTGTATATTTTTAAAGACGACTTTCTGGTAATCAGGGCATAAACTCTTAAAAGAGCTGAACAAAGCTTCGAAATCTGTATCTGCTTTGAGGGAATTTTCAAGGTCACCCACATCCCCCCTCTCCGAATGTGGGCGTGTCAGTTTCCCTGACTATTTGGCGATATTGGTGTAGAAGCTGAAATTGGGAATTTCGCTGTACAATCGCGTTTTGAGTGACCAGCGCCATGACATCTAAAACACAAATTATCAGATCTGCAGTGATCGAATGTAGTATGCGTTGTGTCGCCACAAATCTTACAGTTCCTTGGTCCAGCTGTGTTCCTTCCGTTCACTCTCCCAGAAGACTCATACTCAGGTTTAGTCTTCTCCTTTGTCCTCAAGATTTCGATCAACTGAGCTAGCATGTCAGCCATTCGATTCAGACTAGATTGATCATACGCATCCTGCTTAGATTCACCAGGCCCGTTGATCCCCTGCTTCAGACACATTAATGCAGACTCAGAAACAACATTAGGATTTCCACAGCTCTGTATGGTCGTTTGTGCATTATGACAGACTGGGTACGTGTTTGGGTTCAGTCTTAGTTTAAGCTCATTTTGGAAACTGTCTAAAAGCTCCTGAACATCTTTCGCAGTCCAGCATTCTAGTGGCCGTACTTTAAAAGTGCGTGCTAAATCAGGGTCTGGGCAATTTCTCACAAACATCATTGCAACTTCAGAATTTAAATTGTCCATTCTTCTGCCCTGCCCCCTTAGACACTCATCAGCTATATCTGCTGCCTTATTAAGGCAAAGCCAGTAGTCAAAAGAATTTTTGCCTTGTTTAGGCAATGTACTGTAAAAGTTTGCGAGTGGCATGCTAGAGTAGGACACTTCACTGAAATGTTGCTTGAGTATACTGTAAATAATCTCAGGGTGATTTGTGCAGTCAAGATCAGGGTTGCTGCGTAGGGCTACTTTCACAATGTCTTTCGCCCTGCCCATTAGATCACTAACAATCTCATTAGCCTGTTCAGTAATTTTGACATTTCTCTTTTTCAGGTAAACTTGCATCATATCAATCCATTCTTGAACGTCACATCTTCCTAAACCATCCCCCCTAAACACTGGCGGGTCTTTTTCATCTGATTTCAGAATAACATTCAGCTTTGATAAATCAAGATTAGCACATTGAGAGCCTGTGTTGTCATTACCATTAGTGGTTCTGGCAAATTCACTCCCTGACAAAAGTTTGGCCGTTACTGAGTAGCCAATCTGTCTGCCCAACTCTTTAACTAAAGCACCCAATTCGCTGACGTCTCGATCACTAGCACTTTCCACATTGCATGGCTTTGGGGTAGAAGTAATAGGGAAAGTTTTGTTTACATCATCAGCTGTATAATTTCCCCTAGTACCATCAGGAATGTGAGTCTTATAACCGAATTCACCCGAGCCTGGCTTGGTGTCAGAAAACTGCATCAGGTATTTACCCCGTTCAATCCCTAAAAAATAATTGTCTGCACCACCCTCAGCCATTTTTACAAATGTAAAATACTCAGAATATTTTAAAACTAAGCTCAAAAGTCAGATTAATCAAACAAAACTGTTGTTTTAAACACTTCACTTATCTGCAGTCCAATGTAATGTATTTTGCCTTTCGAAAGTCCCTCGAAGGGAAAAAAAAGAGAGAGAAAAAAATGTCTTTAACCGGAGAATCTGGCAACCGCAATCCACTTGACCGGATGACGCGCGCGGCGTCCTCGCTGTAGGCCTTGTTGTCGTCCCTCCGGAGATTGGCTTTGCGTTGATCACAAACGGGAATCACGGCACCATTGTAACCCCCTCTATTATTTCCTTCTTCCAACCTATCCAGAAAGGACCACACGAAGGCGTATGCTGAGCTCAATCACGTTTACTGGGAACATCTGAGAATATGTGAAATGACACCAAACAGACATGAAGTACAGCTCATCCGGTCATATAACATTCTCCTCAACAGCTTGCATAAGACTCTTTTACTTATTCAATAAACAATAAATCACGTTCTTTCGTAATCGAGAGCTCAGTTTCTTTTTCTTCTTGAACACAGAACACGTAACATCATACAAACATTATTACATCATACCTGAGAATATGTGAAATGACACCAAACAGACATGAAATACAGCTCATCCGGTCATATAACTGTCAAAAATAAATATGAAGTAAGTTACAATACAAGTTATGCGAAAATAAACAACGAGAAATACAACGGATACCATGTGCTCTTAATGTGCTCGACAATGAGTTTCGGCATAAAATAAATTATTCATCAACCCTATGTCTCTTATGACCCAAATATGAAATAAAATACTTTTAAAATAACAATTCTGACCTTAAAGATACATAAAAACATCTCTGACAACATTTTATTTCAGTTCGACCGGAGAGAGATTTTCCACCTACCATTTTCCTAAACAGCTTGCATAAGACTGAAGAGAAAATGGCCGGGTCCGCTCATAATTTGCTCTAATCGCCTCTAGGTGTCCCCATATCCCGTTATTTTAGATGCACTTAATACATTAATTATAATGAATATTTAAAAATTATTTTACAACATGAACAACCATTTTGGCATTATTCATTACAAATTTCTTTTACCTGTTACACAAGGACAGATTTCAATTCTGAAGTTTCTTAGAAAAACAGAGAATTTGGAACAATAGACATTTTCATCTGTCTCTATCTGTAGCTGTGTCTTAACCTAGTGAGCTGCAACTTTAAACATCAGTTTTGGGCATCATTGGTGTGTTCAGATGTGCCTATGATGCACAACACATTAGCTAGTAGGTTTTAGACCGAATCCTGCCCATCTGTCTGTCTATGACAATCAGATTCAGTAATTTTACTCATATGGTAAAAAGCACTACATTGCTAAATGTTATTGCATTAGTCTCATACACGCACGGTTTACACACATAATATTTTCAGCATCATTACTCCAGTCTTCAGAGTACTCCGGTCTTTCAGAAATCATTCTAATATGCTGATTTGCTGTTCAAGAAACATTTCTTATTATCAATGTTGATAACAGTTGTGCTGCTACATATTTTTGTGGATTCTTTAATGAATAGAAAGTTCAAACGAACAGCATTTATTTTGTAACCTTACAAATGTCTTACTGTCTCTTTTGATCAATTTAATGCATCCCTGCTGAATAACCCTATTCAACCCTAAGCTTTCGAACGGCAATAAATATACAATTATAAATATAAAATCCTTTTGTCTTTCTCTCTGTGGTCCATCATGGCAGACCGTGATCTGTGTTAATGTGTGAGGGAATGTTTGGCCTATTGACAGGGCTGCAGACACACCATCAATCAATCGATCAATCAAGCGCTTGAAAAGTGAGCAAAGTCCTACTGAGAGACCTGTATCGCATGATGTGGGAGTGTGTGGGAGTTTGGAGGTTAGTCTCTTCCCAGGATGCAATGCACTTTAATAGCATGTTAACTGTGAGTTAAGGTTTGAGGCATTTAAACACCTGAGGTAAAGCAGTGGATGAAAAATGAAAGTTGTGTGTGTTTGTGTGTTGTCTCTCTTACCTCTCCACTGTGCACAGCCATTACTTCAAAAACAAATTCAGAATTGAACCCATAGTCCAAATGTCAGCTAATTTAGTTTGGAAAAAGATTTGTGCATTTGATATGATGATATTTCAGCAGAAAGCAGGACCTGCCTTTATGTGTGTGTTTGAACCTTTGGCTTTCACCCCCGTCAGTGGCTTTAGCAAGTGAAATATAGTGTTTTCTTCCATCTCAGACAGATAGACAGGCACAGTGAGGCAGATTCATGTGTGTGTTTAACAGGCTGTTTACATATTAAAGTAAACTACAAATTTTCCCATCCGTATCATTAAAGGAGGCGTGTGTTTTACTGGATGGTGAAGCTCTTTCTCAAGGTTTTTCCAGCTCACTGAATGGAGGATTTCTCTCTCTCTCTCTGTCTATGTGGGTGACAGTCTCTCTCCCCTCTTTGATGGGAGAGAGAAGCAGAAGTTGTTTTCCATCTGTCTGGTTTATTGTTGGTTTGCCTTCATGATACGGCATGTTTTTCTGTCTCTTTTCTTAACCTCCACCCCTGTCTTCTCTCTCTGTATTCATCTTTCTCTTATTTCTCATATTCCTTGAAGGAAAACATGTTGCTGTGTGTGTGTGTGTGTGTGCACATTAAGCTGCAGTTTGGGTCAATTATAACATGCATTTGTTAACAAAACATGCACCAACCATCTCCTAGGGATGGGCGATATATTATCGTTTGCGATATACCGGTAAAAAATCTCCTCGCGATTAGGGATGGGTATCGTTAAGGTTTTAACGGTATTACTACTCTTACCGATACTGCTTATCGATACAGTACTTTAACGGTATTCTTATTGGTTCTTTTTGTTATATTAAAAAAAAGGGGAAAAAAATATTTAGAACATAATTAATATTGCTTTGTATTTTGAAATGTAAAATAAATATTAATAGCAAAATAAAAAGCTATGCTTTAACAAAACAAATAAAGCATGTATATTATGCAGAAGGGTGCAGGCTTTTGCGTTTTATCTACAGAAGACATAGGACACCAAAAACAAAGTACAAACACATGGTCAAACAAAAAAAGTATACAATAAGACGAATATACAAACTATATACCCAGTGCTTTAACCTCAGTAATGTCTACTGACATTACTGTGCAGGTGAGTAATATGGGCTAAAAAGACATCTAATAAAACAATCAAATGTAAAATAACACTGCATAGTTTTGGTCATTTTGACACATTTTTTGTGGCCTCTCATTTTTGTTTAGTATAAGTTGAAGTACTAAAATAACTAAAACTAAAGCATCAAAGATGCTAAAATAACACTGGCTCTTGGTTTTAGCACTTAGGTACATGCTAGCAGCGTTCTAAATTCAGTTGGTATAGACTTCTATATGAAGGACTACTTGTCAATAAATCTCCAATTGTTGGTAACATCTTCATTAGAAAGCCAACCTGTGATGTTCATCTGGTCGAACAGAGACTTTCCCAGAGTTTAATGTTCTGGTCGTGGAGGTCTCACTTTCAGGCTCAGTGGGAGATGAATTAATGATGAGAAGCGTTTAATAAGTAAGGAGGTGAGACAGCGAAGTCCAGCGTTCAGCTCTCCTCCACAGAGACGTGAACAGATTTCTCGCCTGTCTGCTGTTGAGCTATCACCCCTCTGTCTTTCTCTTCAGCACTGGAAACTGCTGATTCTGGTCTCTAACTCAGACGCTTTTCATACTGTATGGTTGGACTGCATGTCATCAGTAATTAGTGATGCGTGAAACGAGTTGTCAGCCAGGCACCATCGAACGATCCCGAGAAAAAGAGGATGAGAAAGAGGGAATTAAAGTAGTAAGATAGAGAGAAATGGAGGATGAAGGTGCAGAAAAATAAGAAGTAGTGATAGATGATCAGTCAAGCACCTCATCCAGTGGGTAGTTTATTATGCTGCTTTAGTACTTCTTTGCATGCGCGTGTGCTACTTTGAATATGTGCTCAAGAGACAATTTATCTCCTGCTGCGTGCAAATATGGCAGCGCTTTTTCATCAGTAGGAGGAAATAATGGGTGCAAAGATGGCAGAAATCCACTTAGCTGAGATAATGCACTTTCACATGCGCAAGCATTGACCAGAATGATGGTAGCCTATATGTGTTACAGTCTCTATTGGTTGACACATTTCTACTGTCTTTGTCATAAAATGTGTTGCACAATAGATTTATTAAACGGTTAGGCCTAGTTCACCCAAAAATTAAAATTATGTCATCATTTACTCACCCTCAAGTTGTTCCAAACCTGTATGAGTTTCTTTCCTCTGTTGAAGAAAAAGAATATATTTTAAAGAATGTTGGTAAAGGCACTCATTGACTTCCATAGTAGGAAAATATAATTTTGGGGTGAACTATCCCTTTAACTCAGCTATCAGTGGGCAGGATTTATTTACATGTGAAAGCCATGAAGAAACCTTGTAATGTAAATACATTGTGAGAGGAGAAATAATTTGCTCCAATTAAACAGAAACGTGCCTTTCAAGTATTTAATTCCCTGGATTATCCAATAAAGCTATTAATCCATGTTTATGTAATATATAAAGCAAACATTTATGGGGAGTGATGTCTGATTTAGAAATGAATGACTGTGTTTTTAAATGATTTGTTTGAGAAGATTCTCAAATCAGACTTGAATTTTGATTTTTTTTTAATCAGTGTTACAGATCTAGATACACATTCACATTTATTTATATTTTAATTTAATTTAAATGTATTTTTAAATGAATATAATATATAATCCTTTAATAATAATTGTAATAAATGTCATTTTAGTTTTTGTTTATTCAAAAAATATGTTTGTATGCATGTCCATGTTGAAATGCTGTGGTCGTATGTCTGAAATCTGCATTATTTCCTGCAGCAGAGGCGGATCTGGCAGAGATCTTTGGAAACGGTTGGAGCGCCTTTTGCTTCTGGAAACAGATTTCCAGCTCATTTGTTAATATCATGTAATACAGAACAGATGTCAGGATTATGATAACCAATAGAGACACACACACACAAATATATGCACTGCAGAATTTATGGATGTGCTTGCATGGGGTTTGTGTGTGTGTGTGTGTTTGTGTGTGTGTGTTCTTGTTTTTCTATCCCGGTGGGGACTTCAACCTGAATGCACACAGACTCGTGGGGACTCGTGTCACCGTGGGGACCTAAATTGAGGTCCCCACCGGCAAAGCCTCACAAGCACCTCCCAAACAGTGTTTAGACACGCCCCATGTTGTTTTTTTTGAAGTCCCCATGAAGACCATTTTCAAGACAAAAATCTGTGTAAGTGTATATCTATGCGCCCCTGGTGGTCACACAGAGTATTGCTGTCCCCACCAGTCACATTGTTCTGGAAAAGTGTGCACTCTCTAGCGCCCTATTGGGGGTATTGGTCAATAATAAAATTACAATTTGGCAATCTATTTACTCAACTAAGATATGAATTATCTTTTTAATTATATATATTTATACATTAGTATAATGTTTAGTTATTTATATTACTTAATAAAATAAACATAATTAAATAAATGTACTGTTGGTGCACTAGAATGAAAATTCTGGATAGACTGAGCCACAAACAGCGAATTATATTTTTAATTTAGCAAATTCTTTGTTATATTTCCTCATAAGGCATCAAATGATTAGAATATAACAGATCTGTTAAAAATGACATTTATGTAATTTATCATGGATCTGTATATATTCATATAGTCATTATTGATGACAATAGGAAAGAGATCAAAACGAGGTTAGCCAACTCCAGGTGTTTCAGTCTCGCTTCTGTGTGGACTGGTTTATGGGAGGGGATTATCAACAAAATCTACATCAATTAATTGTCAGTTTAGGTTAAAAACACTTAAAAGTGATTTTGTTAATGTAATTATAATACATTATTATATCATTACTCTAATATATAATTATAATTTAATTATAATTTAATTAAATCACGATCAGTAAATGATAATACAGATTTCCCTTTCTGGGATACCCTTCTGCATACATTAAAAAGAAATCAAAGAGTTTACTTTCAACAGATCACTAATAAACTTGAAAAAAATTATGAAATTCTTAAAATTAATAAATTAACAGGCCCTGACTATATACAATCTCTGTTTCTAAAATTGGCAGCTGCTGTTTTTCAGATCTTCTGGCTTTCTTTTTAATATATCACTACATACAAATGAGATTCAACAGATTTTGGTCATCTGTTTTAGTAATTCCTTTGCACAAATGGTGTAATATTTGATAACTACAAACATTCTACAAAGCTCTGTGCTCTCTCAAAAGCCTTAAAGTGAACTACTAACACACTATTTTCATATAAATGTTTCATGACTTTATTATCTTGTAAATGCTACCCGCTAGGCTAACAGAGCAGCACATTGTACCCTCATCATACATCATATCTCACAGTTTATCAGTAGCTTTCCAATACCCTGTGCCCTAGATGCTGTGAGATAACAGAGAGACTGGTATTGCTTTAGCAGGAGCTAATGGAGAGAGCTCATGCTGGATACAGCTCTTTTCATGAAGCTAGAGCAGAGTGCAGAGTGTGAGATAAACAGATGCTGCATAAAAAGTTAAGAAATAATCTACTGATCCAGCATCAGATGTGCTGCTAGTAGAAGCGGGGCTAAAAACATGGCTAATGCCTGTTTAATTGCCTGTGTAATTGCTGATGTAAGCATGTGTCAGCGTATGCACTCCAGTTCACAGTGTCACACAAGGAACAGCTAAAGGCCACAGCGGAGGACTGATCATCACCAATAGTCATGTTAGCACAGCAGTTAATAGAGCTAGCATGGTATGAAGCAGAAATGCTAGCAGCATCTGAGTGTGGTGGACCAGTTCCTCTCAGAGCACTCCCTAACCCTAACCCTAATCTAGCAGCACATTGACCTCTGTGGTTCCAAATGTTGGTGACAACAGGTGCCAAATCATTATGGCTACTCTGACAAAGTGAACTCAAATCCTGGAAATGATGAGCACTACAGTATATCATAATCACTAGTCTAACACATGCCAATGTATGGATGACGTAGGGGAGCGCGGGGCACAACCTAACGCGGGGTTAACTGTAACACGGACCTTTTATATAGTTAGTCAGGATCAAGCAGGTTGTTTTTCCGCTCTTTTTCTCTCGCTGCCAGAAGATGGTCTCCCGCGAATTTGTGGAAAGTTTTGAGAATATTTCGTGAAGATACTGGACAAAGAGTGTTTTGACACCATGCAAGTACATTTTTTCATCATAGGTTTTTTTCCGCTTTCTGAGTTGGGCGTGTACGTTTCCAAATCTAACGTTATATTGCTGTAATCACTGTCTTGTTGGCTAAAGCATAGCACCGTTTTGAAACATGTCAGCAACTCCTAGCAAGTGTTAGCTAGGCTTAAAATATTTTTTATACAGCGGGGTTAGTTGTGGCCCAGTGTTACAACGAAGCCGCCAAGTGTACAATGATAATCAAATGAAAGCAGGGAGCCACGCAATTTTTCAGGTTTGAGTATTTATTTATATATTTAACTTTGTTGGACTTTCACAAACAATGTTGGAATTTTTTTTTCATTTAGTTTACTATGCATTGATCACTTGTTTATTTATAAAAAATATAGCCTTTTTTAATGCAATAAACCCTTTAAATTTTTATTTTAAGCTCATTTTTATTATTATTACTGTTATTATTATTATTATTAATAATAATTTTGCATGCAGCTGCCACACACAAATGTAATTCAACTGCAATTGCAATATTTGATGATTTTATTTACTTATTGCAAAATTGTGCACCCCTTTCATAATAGAAGGATGATTGGATGGGGAATGGATGTATGGATATATATCTATTCAGATGCACAAACAATATCAAACTACAGATAAAATAGTACTGAATTATGTGTTACACACAAGTGTTACAACTAACCCCTCTGTCTGTTACAGTGAACCCCGCATATGGGGTAAGTTTTAACATTTGCAATTCTGTCACTTTCAGTGCAACTGTACGAAAATGGTAGGCCCTAGAAAAAAACTTTAAGTGTTCATTTGTAGCAGAGATGTGTATGTTGCTTGTGTAAAAAAAAAGTTAAATCTAACTTAATAATTTTTTTAATAATTGAGCCAAAACCAAAATGTGTTAGGTTATGCCCTGCTCTCCCCTACATGTACGTGCAGTACATAATGCAAACGTAATTGTCCACAACACTTTTATTTCTGTTTAAGTGAGGTGTTATTGCATATTTAATGTCATTTTGGGAGAATCTGAAGCAGTGGCTAAGCCAGAAGGTTGTACCAGAGTGGAAAAACTGCATCATCATTTGTTGAATTATTTTTACCATGTGTTATTCTTACCCTAAATTAAATCACGTGATAGTATTTTTAACTTGAATTGACAATTAATTTATATAGTTTGCAAATATAGTCTTTCCCCATTCTCCTCTGACTGGTGAACTGCTGTCTAGCTGAGTGCATTTACATTTACATTTATTAATTTAGCAGACACTTTTACCCAAAGCCACTTACACATGAAATGAGGAAAACAACAAGCAATTTGTCTTAAGAGAAAGCAGTAGCAAAAGAAGTGCTAGCAATACATGGTTTCAATCATTGTCTTGAACAGTACAAGCAAGGTGAGCAATTGTTGTGAAGATGGTTTGTTTTTATTTTATTTTATGCAGTTAAAGAGTTTCAGAATCAATATAGACAATTTCTAAGGACGGTAACAATAACAACAGCCCCGACTCACTTTCTGGTTTGTACCTTTTGTAAACAAGCAGGTTCTTGTATCTATGACACCATTGACATGTTTTCACCCAGTTCAAATGCAAGAAACCATCAAGAACAAAGAAGCTGCGGGCCTTGTGTGGAGGCCTCATATATCCATAGTTTGGTCTCACTTAAGACAAGTCTTACTTCTTTCAAACCTATTTTATTTATTTTATCTCCTCTCAGAGGGTAAAAATAATATCTGTTCTTTTGATTACACGGTCTTGTAATAGTTCTTTTTTTAATGAATGTCAATCTTTTTGTGAGCTGTTTAATAGTTCCAAATTTGTTCCATTCATTAATGTTTTTTTATATTAAATATAATATAGGCCTAAATGTCTTTTTACATCAACATTCAGTCCTTATTTTTGTACTTAAATTTATATAAAATTGTACTGAATTTGAGCAGAAAATGTATTTCTTTTATAACAGCATATCTTATACTCTATATTATCAGAGCATATATGTCCATACATCATTTTATAAAGAAAACAAAAACCGCACAAGAAAGAAAAAAGCGCGGGTAATTTTAATATGACTATATCCATGTAGTTCGCCGAGTGAGTGTCAGTAATGGCTGATCCATCACACAGAACCTGAATCTTTAAGACCCCACGGCGACTATCCCTCCCCCTCCCCCACTCCTGGAGCTCTCACCTGCGACACACAGATGCTCGAGAGGCAGAGATGCTGCACACACACAGCCTGGATCGGGATGGCCGACCAAAAAGTAAGTTTTTGACTTTTTGTGCAAGGCTCTCAATATAATATGGTGCTGTTTATTTAACTTGCACATTGTTTGCAACTTTGCACATATTTCGTAACGTAAAGGTCACGTCATTTGATTTCTAACGTTATAGCGCTTTTCACCTTAAGCATAATCTCAAAGCAGCTTTGCAGAAAGTATAGATTAATGTACCAAAATGACAATAATGATAATAATAATAATATATCCATTAGGGCTTTAGATTCCGAAGAGTCTTAAGCTGTTTTAAAATCACAGGATTGCATAGGTGACTCCATTTTAGCGGTAATCCGCTTTTAAACGTCGCCGAATTTAAAATGTTGTTGTCTTTATGTTATTTCTGAAATACATATTTTGCGTCCCTATTACTTCCCCTGGATGTTTAGCTTACTTTTGGTAACATTAATTTAAGATGGCCAGGATTTGCATCTGTACTGGCCTACACGTGCAGCCATGTGAGTCTGAGGCCTGCAGGATTCATGACGTTTTATCACACTTAACACCAATAATGTGTTTCAACAAAGCAAGAGGGAAGTTTAATAAATTCAGAACAAGTTTTTTCTACTTCTATAATGCAGGTTTCAAGACCAGACAATACATGGCATTTATTTTCAGCCAAAATGTTATGAAATTGTATTGGATTATGTTACAATGTCGATTACTTGAATATATTGCCTAAATTGTACTATTACATTTTAAATACAGTGCAATGTGATATTAGACCATGATGTTTGACTGTCTATGACACTTGTGCTTGCAGGAAGATCAAACTACGAATGGCAGCTCTGGATGCACAGGTGAGATAATGAGAAGATCATACAAAACACATCTTACTCATTTGTAGTATGTCAAATTGGCGTGCGTCATTTATTACTTAAAATAATTCTTAAAGCTTATATACGTAGCTTAATGAGCCAGAGTAACAGAGGTTTTTAAAAGCACAATCATGGAGAAAAAGAAACATAGCCCCCCATGCTCCCTCCTTTCATTCTCTTGCAACACCATGCCAAGTTCATGGTTGTGCATGAAATTCAATCTTTAATCTTTTGTTTATAGGTAAATAATGTTTTAATTAATAACCGGTCAGTTTAAATAGAAGTTTAGAGGCCACTACATTATTACAAAGTAATTAAGGGATGATTGTAGTAATTAATACAATCTAAGTTTAATTTATGTAGACTTAGATTTTTTTGTTGTAACTTATCTGTAACTTTTCTTTACGGTTTTATTAAAAAAGAAAAGAGATCATCTGTTAGAATTTAAGGCAAATAGGTGATTATATCTGTGTATTTTAGTGAAAATTTTCATTTAAAAAAACATTTCAGTATTTTTACTTTTTTGTTAAACATTTTAAACGCTTTCAAATGACAGAAAATGTGGCATTAAACAATATAAATATGTCTAGCCATATGATCATGTTCTTGTGAAACCAAAAGTGTACTTTTCATGTTCAATATAAAGATTGGCTAAATAAATTTGGGTAATTATCCCTAAACTTAACATGTTAGTAATGGTTCAGTAACTCGACATAGATATAATTACTTAACTATATGTGCTGAGTAAATACAACATGTTGCCCTGTATACTGTCAATTTCAGCGGATACTGTAGTTAAGTTTGTTTTGTTGTAATTTTTTTTATCATTGTATGAAATTAAAAGTCACAGGTCACATTAAATTTGTGGTAACTACAGGTTTTGCCAAAATGGTGTCATTGATGTCAGCCTTATTTTGATAATTATTTTTAAATCTATTTGTACGTTATTCAATACTGGTGATTATGGGGTTTAAGCTAGAACTATAGTTAGGAGGAAGTAAAATGGAAAAATATTTTAAATAACAATAAAAAAAATTGTCTTTGTAATTTACATTTCAGTGGATGATGTGACAGATGGCCCTGAAGAGAAGACAAAGGTAGGCTATATCCACAAATAAACATATATATATATATATATATATATATATATATATATATATATTTGGGATGGTAAGATTCACTGATTCGCATCGATGCATTGGCATAAAAGCTAACGATACGATGCATCGATTTAAATAAGTGTTTATCGGTTACAAGTTGGCATTTGTATCGCGATGCATCGTTTCTAACAGCATCGGTAAAAAACTATTTGTTCATATACAATTATTAGGAGATGCTCTATACTTTTACTATTTAGAAAGTGACCAATCATTTGTGATTAATATTTTATTATGTAACTGCTGTGTTCACACCGAATGTGGATAGAGCGCCTGTAGCGGGTGATTTCCATGTTAAGTCAATGTAAAGACGCGTTGACGCGAGTCTGGAGGTCCTGTAAGGATAGACGCGATCTCGCCTCATTCGCGCGTCCAGTTCGACTAGATTGATTTCTCCTTTCTGAACTGTTGCTCAAGCGCGGTCTCTCATCACCACTGCTGACGCTGCTACGTGAAGATGACGCATCACAACACTACGGAGTGCGAGGTCCTGAGAGTCACCTTTAAACTTTACAGTAGGACATTTAAGTTAATCTGGTTTACAGCAGCCTGTGACTGCCAATAATAGTTTTTCATTTTTTTTTTTTTATATTTGAATACAGTTATGAAAGACGTGTTTGAAAGTTTATTTTATTTGTATTATTGTTTATGTTAAAACAGCACCTGCTTTCTGGTCACTGTTAGTCTACCTGCTGAAATCACATTAGCCTGCTGGCAAATTACAGAACATTTCTTTATTGTTTATCCCTGAACATCCTTAGAGTGTTTCACTGTAAAATGTGTGAGCTGTTAAAAATGTAACTGGAGACAGGACAGGAAAATAATGTCTGTATTTAATCTTTTGGTTTTGTGAAAACCAAATCTTTTGTTTGTGAAAAAGCCATGCGTTAAAAGCCAAATGGCACTTGATTTGCTGTATGTCTGAACAAAAGAAATAGAAGTTAACTATCTATACCATATTGAATTGCATAGCATCATATTTTTCTCCATCGCATCGTATTAGATTGAATCGCATCCCGTCGTAATGGTAGTGAATTGTGTTGCATCACATGGTAATAGTAGTGAATCGTGTTGCATCGTAATAGTAGTGAATCTTGTTGCATCGCATCGTAATAGTAGTGAATCGTGTTGCATCGCATCGTAATAGTGAATCGCGTTGCACCGCATCGTAATAGTAGTGAATCGTGTTGCATCACATGGTAATAGTAGTGAATCGTGTTGCATCAACTGGTAATAGTAGTGAATCGTGTTGCATCACATCGTAATAGTAGTGAATCGTGTTGCATCACATGGTAATAGTAGTGAATCGTGTTGCATCGCATCGTAATAGTAGTGAATCGTGTTGCATCAACTGGTAATAGTAGTGAATCGTGTTGCATCGCATCGTAATAGTAGTGAATCGTGTTGCATCACATGGTAATTGTAGTGAATCGTGTTGCATCCCGTCGTAATGGTAGTGAATTGTGTTGCATCACATGGTAATAGTAGTGAATCGTGTTGCATCACATGGTAATAGTAGTGAATTGTGTTGCATCGCATCGTAATAGTAGTGAATCGTGTTGCATCGCATCGTAATAGTGAATCGCGTTGCACCGCATCGTAATAGTAGTGAATCGTGTTGCATCACATGGTAATAGTAGTGAATCGTGTTGCATCAACTGGTAATAGTAGTGAATCGTGTTGCATCGCATCGTAATAGTAGTGAATCGTGTTGCACCGCATCGTAATAGTAGTGAATCGTGTTGCATCACATGGTAATAGTAGTGAATCGTGTTGCATCACATGGTAATAGTAGTGAATCGTGTTGCATCACATGGTAATAGTAATGAATCGTGTTGCATCAACTGGTAATAGTAGTGAATCGCGTTGCACCGCATCGTAATAGTAGTGAATCGTGTTGCATCACATGGTAATAGTAATGAATCGTGTTGCACCGCATCGTAATGGAAGTGAATCGTGCTGCATCGCATGGTAATAGTAGTGAATCGTGTTGCACCGCATCGTAATGGAAGTGAATCGTGCTGCATCACATGGTAATAGTATTGAATCGTGTTGCATCACATGGTAATAGTAGTGAATCGTGTTGCACCACATCGTAATGGAAGTGAATAGTGCTGCATCACATGGTAATAGTAGTGAATCGTGTTGCACCGCATCGTAATGGAAGTGAATCGTGCTGCATCACATGGTAATAGTAATGAATCGTGTTGCATCACATGGTAATAGTAGTGAATTGTGTTGCACCTCATCGTAATGGAAGTGAATCGTGCTGCATCACATGGTAATAGTAGTGAATCGTGCTGCATCACATGGTAATAGTAGTGAATCGTGTTGCATCGCATCGTAATAGTAGTGAATCGTGTTGCACCGCATCGTAATGGAAGTGAATCGTGCTGCATCACATGGTAATAGTAGTGAATCGTGTTGCACCGCATCGTAATGGAAGTGAATCGTGCTGCATCACATGGTAATAGTAGTGAATCGTGTTGCACCACATCGTAATGGAAGTGAATAGTGCTGCATCACATGGTAATAGTAGTGAATCGTGTTGCACCGCATCGTAATGGAAGTGAATCGTGCTGCATCACATGGTAATAGTAATGAATCGTGTTGCATCACATGGTAATAGTAGTGAATCGTGCTGCATCACATGGTAATAGTAGTGAATCGTGTTGCACCGCATCGTAATGGAAGTGAATCGTGCTGCATCACATGGTAATAGTAGTGAATCATGTTGCACCGCATCGTAATGGAAGTGAATCGTGCTGCATCGCATGGTAATAGTAGTGAATCGTGTTGCACCGCATCGTAATGGAAGTGAATCGTGCTGCATCACATGGTAATAGTAGTGAATCGTGTCACATCGCATCGTAATAGTAGTGAATCGTGTTGCATCGCATCGTAATAGTAGTGAATCGCGTTGCACCGCATCGTAATAGTAGTGAATCGTGTTGCATCACATGGTAATAGTAATGAATCGTGTTGCACCGCATCATAATGGAAGTGAATCGTGCTGCATCGCATGGTAATAGTAGTGAATCGTGTTGCACCGCATCGTAATGGAAGTGAATCGTGCTGCATCACATGGTAATAGTATTGAATCGTGTTGCATCACATGGTAATAGTAGTGAATCGTGTTGCACCGCATCGTAATGGAAGTGAATAGTGCTGCATCACATGGTAATAGTAGTGAATCGTGTTGCACCGCATCGTAATGGAAGTGAATCGTGCTGCATCACATGGTAATAGTAATGAATCGTGTTGCATCACATGGTAATAGTAGTGAATTGTGTTGCACCTCATCGTAATGGAAGTGAATCGTGCTGCATCACATGGTAATAGTAGTGAATCGTGCTGCATCACATGGTAATAGTAGTGAATCGTGTTGCATCGCATCGTAATAGTAGTGAATCGTGTTGCACCGCATCGTAATAGTAGTGAATCGTGTTGCATCACATGGTAATAGTAGTGAATCGTGTTGCACCGCATCGTAATAGTAGTGAATCGTGTTGCATCGCATGGTAATAGTAGTGAATCGTGTTGCACCGCATCGTAATGGAAGTGAATCGTGCTGCATCACATGGTAATAGTATTGAATCGTGTTGCATCACATGGTAATAGTAGTGAATCGTGTTGCACCACATCGTAATGGAAGTGAATAGTGCTGCATCACATGGTAATAGTAGTGAATCGTGTTGCACCGCATCGTAATGGAAGTGAATCGTGCTGCATCACATGGTAATAGTAATGAATCGTGTTGCATCACATGGTAATAGTAGTGAATTGTGTTGCACCTCATCGTAATGGAAGTGAATCGTGCTGCATCACATGGTAATAGTAGTGAATCGTGCTGCATCACATGGTAATAGTAGTGAATCGTGTTGCATCGCATCGTAATAGTAGTGAATCGTGTTGCATCACATGGTAATAGTAGTGAATCGTGTTGCACCGCATCGTAATAGTAGTGAATCGTGTTGCATCGCATGGTAATAGTAGTGAATCGTGTTGCACCGCATCGTAATGGAAGTGAATCGTGCTGCATCACATGGTAATAGTAATGAATCGTGTTGCATCACATGGTAATAGTAGTGAATTGTGTTGCACCTCATCGTAATGGAAGTGAATCGTGCTGCATCACATGGTAATAGTAGTGAATCGTGCTGCATCACATGGTAATAGTAGTGAATCGTGCTGCATCACATGGTAATAGTAGTGAATCGTGTTGCACCACATCGTAATGGAAGTGAATAGTGCTGCATCACATCGTAATAGTAGTGAATCGTGTTGCACCGCATCGTAATGGAAGTGAATCGTGCTGCATCACATGGTAATAGTAGTGAATCGTGTTGCACCGCATCGTAATGGAAGTGAATCGTGCTGCATCACATGGTAATAGTAGTGAATCGTGTTGCACCGCATCGTAATGGAAGTGAATCGTGCTGCATCACATGGTAATAGTAGTGAATCGTGTTGCACCGCATCGTAATGGAAGTGAATCGTGCTGCATCACATGGTAATAGTAATGAATCGTGTTGCATCACATGGTAATAGTAGTGAATTGTGTTGCACCTCATCGTAATGGAAGTGAATCGTGTTGCATCAACTGGTAATAGTAGTGAATCGTGTTGCACCGCATTGTAATGGAAGTGAATCGTGCTGCATCACATGGTAATTGTAGTGAATCGTGTTGCACCTTATCGTAATGGAAGTGAATCGTGCTGCATCACATGGTAATAGTAGTGAATCGTGTTGCACCGCATCGTAATGGAAGTGAATCGTGCTGCATCACATGGTAATAGTAGTGAATCGTGTTGCACCGCATCGTAATGGAAGTGAATCGTGCTGCATCGCATCGTAATAGTAGTGAATCGTGTTGCACCGCATCGTAATGGAAGTGAATCGTGCTGCATCACATGGTAATAATAGTGAATCGTGTTGCACCGCATCGTAATGGAAGTGAATCGTGCTGCATCACATGGTAATAATAGTGAATCGTGTTGCACCGCATCGTAATGGAAGTGAATCGTGCTGCATCACATGGTAATAGTAGTGAATCGTGTTGCACCGCATCGTAATGGAAGTGAATCGTGCTGCATCACATGGTAATAGTATTGAATCGTGTTGCACCGCATCGTAATGGAAGTGAATCGTGCTGCATCACATGGTAATAGTAGTGAATCGTGTTGCACCGCATCGTAATGGAAGTGAATCGTGCTGCATCACATGGAAATAGTAGTGAATCGTGTTGCATCACATGGTAATAGTAGTGAATCGTGCTGCATCACATGGTAATAGTAGTGAATCGTGTTGCACCGCATCGTAATGGAAGTGAATCGTGCTGCATCACATGGTAATAGTAGTGAATCGTGCTGCATCACATGCTAATAGTAGTGAATCGTGTTGCACCGCATCGTAATAGTAGTGAATCGTGTTGCATCACATGGTAATAGTAGTGAATCGTGTTGCATCAACTGGTAATAGTAGTGAATCGTGTTGCACCGCATCGTAATGGAAGTGAATCGTGCTGCATCACATGGTAATAGTAGTGAATCGTGTTGCACCGCATCGTAATAGTAGTGAATCGTGTTGCATCGCATCGGAATAGTAGTGAATCGTGTTGCATAAACTGGTAATAGTAGTGAATCGTGTTGCACCGCATCGTAATGGAAGTGAATCGTGTTGCATCAACTGGTAATAGTAGTGAATCGTGTTGCACCGCATCGTAATGGAAGTGAATCGTGCCGCATCACATGGTAATAGTAGTGAATCGTGTTGCATCAACTGGTAATAGTAGTGAATCGTGTTGCATCGCAGGAGGATTATGAAGACTTCTGATATTGTTTTACTTTTAAAGAACCAGTGGTTTATGATTTGCATGTTTTTTACTTGCTTTTATTTTTTATATCCTAAATAATATATATCCTTTAGATAATTGTATATAATTTTCTCTTATACATTTTTCTGAAAATAGTATTGTTCCTTCTGTGTGTACCAACAGAAAAAAAGAGTACTTAATTACACACAGTGCCCCTTGCTAATATTGGCACTATTGGCTAATCTGAGAAGAGAATGAAGTGAATTTATTTTTGGTTGTTTCAGTTTTTGATCTTTTGTTCAAAAATTAATAAACAATCCCCTGTTCTCATGAATATCTAACAGTTACAAACACAACACAGTTTCATAAAAACAAAACAAAATAAACCCCAATATATTTGGTACATTACATGTGTGGCACAATTACTGGTACCCATTGAGTCAGCATTCTGTGCCATTACTGTACATTGCCTATATTGAAAGTCTTCTCAGTTGTGCTCATGTTTTATAATAGGCAAGGATAAAAAACTGCAGCCAACTGGCAAGGACTTGGACGAACCACACACAACAAAGGGTAAACTGTTTTTCAAATGTCTAATGAAATGTCACACTTTCCATTTTTTTGTGAAAGTTCAGTCAGAATTAAGTAATTTCAAATGGAATCTACACAGAGACCCATTTATATTGACAACAGAGTACCCTTAAAGGGTTAGTTCACCCTAAAATAAAGTTTTTGTCATTAATTACTCCCCCTCATGTCGTTCAAAATCTGTAAGACCTTTGTTCATCTTCGAAACACAAATTAAGATATTTTTGATGAAATCCGAGAGGTTTCTGAACCATCTATATGCAGCAACGTCATTGCAACTTTAAAGTCCCAGAAAGTTAGTGAAGACATCGTTAAAATAGTCCATGTGACTACAGTTGTTCAACCTTAATGTTATGAAGTGAAGATAATACTTGTGCGCAAAAACAAACAAAAATAGCGACTTTATACAACCATTACTTCTCTTCCACGTCATTCTCCTACTCTGTTGACGTAGTGTAAACAGTGCAGCGCTTTCGGGTTTTACAACAGAACACCGGCTCACCATTGGCCGATGCTGTTCATGTGAGCGCCACAACACATGCGTGTGATGCTGACACAGGAGTTCTGATGTAGAATCCGGAAGCGCTGCACTGTTTACACTACGTCAACAGAGTAGGAGAATGACTAGGAGGAGAAGTAATGGTTGAATAAAGTCGTTATTTTGGATTTTTTTGTGCACAAAAAGTTCTCTCATCGCTTCAGAACATTCAGGTTGAACCACTGTAGACACATGGACTATTTTAATGATGTCTTTACTACCTTTCTGGGCCTTGAAAGTTGTAATGACGATATTGCAGCCTATGGAGAGACAGAAACCTCTTGTATTTCGTCAAAAATATCTTCATTTGTGTTTCCGAGATGGTTTGGAACGACATGAGGGCCAGTAATTAATTACAGAAGTTTCATTTTTGGGTGAACTAATCCTTTAAATTTCATGTGGAGTTCAAATTTTGTGAAAAGTGGAAAGTGTCTATTTTTCAGTGATCTGTGTTGATGGAGCTTTGTAACAGCAGCATGGCAGATCCAAAGTGGGGCCAGTGCTCATTTTACTGGCTACGTCTCTCCATACAGCGTCTTTTTACGGACCATTTTTTAATCTGCAAGTGTTTTATTGCACAGAACTTTCTGAGAAGTCAGGCTCGAGACTAGATGCCCTTACAGAATTAAAATATATTTTGTAAACGTGCTAGAGTTTACAGATTTTCAACCATGCTAACTAGATTTTACAAAAATGTATGTATAAAACTGTAAAGAAATGAGGGAAAAACCGAAGACCATGTATTTATTTGATATGTTATTCACGTTCATGTCGTGTGGGATAATAATTACTTTTATCCCAATCACAATTACTAATATTTATTTTAATTTTATTCAGTATCTTCACAAAACCCACGGAGAAAGTGGTCTAAAGAGGAAATCCAGGCTGTGGAAAACACTCTGATGAACAACATCCACTCTGGAAAGGTTCCTGGTAAAGCCCAATGCATGGAGTGCATTGAAAGGTCACCAGCAGCTCTTCAGGGGAGGAGTTGGGAGGGGGTGAAATTTTATGTTAAGAATCGTATTGATGCCTTAAAGCGAAAAATGTAAAAGAAAAGGTCCTTTACCTAGATGGTTTTTTCTTCCTGTTTGTTGCAGGCAACAAGTTAAAAATGTGTTTCAAAACTCAAGTGAAAACACTGGTACTTAAATAAATGTTCAAGAGCATTAAGAAATCATAGATTCTTGTTTTTGTTGTAATTGCCCAAATGTCCAAACTTCTCTTGGGGAAGTTTATGGGGGTTCTACATCAAATGTCTTCTACCTACTTAAAAGAATTTAGCGTGGTCCCAAAATTGTGGCACACTTGCATAAATATAGATGGTTAGACCGATATAAAGACATACAGATGACAGATTGATTGATAATACAGACAGATAATACAGTTTTGTGTTGGGTTTAAGGATTTAAAAAAGACAGTGTAAACATCCTTGCACACTGAGTCCGGAATTCTCGCCCAATAAAAGATAAATACGAACTCACGTTGTGTCTATCACATTTACACACTGCCTCCGAAACTTGTCCGTAAAAAAAAAAAAAAAAAATCGGACCGGGTGAATTTTTCTGCTTTTTCGCATCCGTAGAAAGTATTTTAGAGGTGTTTTGACAATCCACAGCAACTGTACAAGCGAACACCAACAGCCAGAACTGGATGAACCCAATATTTCCTTTCTTTTTCTCTTTTTAAGAAGAGAGAGGACAACAAAATCATCCTCACTGCTTGAAGACTCCGTTTTGTATTGTTTTACGAATTTTTCCGCAACGGATTAATACATATCAGACTCGTTGGGCTTTCCAGGTTTCTGTGCGTGACAAATTTTTAGTATTACGAATAAGAAAAACACGAAAAGCAATATATCTTGCAACCCTGTTGAATGCCAGGCATGTGCTGTTTTAATTCAGTGTTGATTCCAGTATGCACAGATCATTATTCAGCAAGCACAATGATACCCGTGGGGTCAATGACCCATGAACATTTCCTGCTTGTCATACAACATGACTGTCTTATTTATCCAAATGTGGACCTTTTCAGATTCTCAGAGTTGAAGAAAAATAGATTCCTGTTAAACAGGAAGTGAGGTGAGGCTGTTGTCACTTTTTACATCAATACAAATGGTCTATTCAAATATAGGGAATTAGTGAATTGTAAAATAAAGTAAAAATCCCTACAAAAATAAATATAGACAATTCTCCCTTTTAAACAACTCTTTAATGATTATCTAAACTTAATATTTATTGTTAATCTGGTACAGGTTTAAATTTGTATAAAAAAATCGATAATCTACAGATAACTCATAATAGTGCCACACAGTGGTGGTTTGTGGTAAGACACAATGGGGACGTCCCCACCAGAATAGAAAAACCTGACAAATATTAAGCTTTCTAAAATTAAGAATTTCTGATAAAAAAGTTGATTTTGGGGATTCTAAAATCCCCCCAGACATTTCTGATTAAAAATGATGGCTTTATTGTATTTAGAAAAGGATGTCCCCACGTGTCACCTCCTAGTCATGAGTCCCCACGACGTAGCAAAAACAAGTATGTGTGTGTGTGTGTGTGTGTGTATGATCACATTCAGATCCTGAAATCATTTATTCATTTGTCATAATTTGTGTGCACTCATAAATATAGATTGCAATTCAATGAAGGTCCATCATCTCTCTCTCTCTTTATGGGGAATCTTTCAGATGCTTCAGACAAGTGAAAGTGAAGCGTCTATCTTCAAAGTATTTCTGACACTTTCTTTTATCTGTCTCATCTTATCAATTTTTCTTGTTCTTTTACAGGAACTATTGTAAAGCTGAAAACATGGCACAAGGTTGTTTCGAATATCACAGCCTGAATCTCAATTCATATCCTAAACTAGATTTTTATATTTTCTGAAGAACCTGCGAGTGGTGCTTGCCTGTGCACAACTTCCATGAGTTCAGTAGTCCTGCACTTTTATGTCGGTGTGATCTTCTGGCATATAGATGTGACTCGGGTCCATCCTTTAAAGGAATAGTTCACTTCAAAATGAAAAGGTTGTCATCATTTACTGACCCTCAAGTTGTTTCAAACCTGTATGAAGTTATTTCTTCTGCTGAACACAAAGGAAGATATTTTCAAGAATGTTGGTGACCAAACAGTTGATGGGCCCCATTGACTTCCATAGTAGGAAAAAAATAGAATGGAAGTCAATGGGGCCCATCAACAGTTAAAATTGTAAGTCTGATCACTTAGTAAAATTACAGCGTGCACTTTTCTTTGTATTGTGTAGTAAAGTATGTGTATTGGCATTCAGGTACAGGGATCTTTTGTGGTGATCTGTATGAGGCCTCTGCTTTCTGATTGAATAACAGTGAGTCACAGTTACTCCCAGACAGATCATTCTTTGACCTTCACTGTCAGACTGTTATCTCACATTCACACACAGACACGAAAATGATCATACATTCTGATTGTAGTGTTGATTCTCAGTGGGAGGGGTTTCATGCTGAACGACTGACAGCTCCTCTGGTGAGATTTATTATAGGATGCGAGTACCGGCATTGCCAGACTCCACATTAACAGAATTTAGGGGAATAATAATTAGGTTTTGTAATGAAAATGAGTACAACTGCACCCTCAGGGAAAAAAATACAAAAGCTGTCACTATGACCCTTTGAAAAGGTCATAAACTAATATGCAGTAGGATGCACCGACATTTTGGCCACTGAAAACTATTGTCCGAAAATAGCATTTTCGTTTTTTGTCCGAAAAAGAAAAATGGGCAAAATGCATGTGTGGCGCTCAATTGCTCACACCCCATGCGACCAATGCTGGTAAAATTACGTTATCCTCTCATTCACTGATCCACTCCCTTCCACGTTCTACTCGCATGCACTGATAATTAGGGGTTTAACGATACACGTATTCGTATTGAACCATTTGGTACGTGTTTTTTTTTGATTGCTGCCCTCAAATGTTAATCTGAAATAAAAAATAAACCTTTGTTTATAACAACTACAATATTACATTTAATTTTTTTTTTCAAGGAGCTGTTGTTTTATATGCTCCTAAGAAGAGTCAAGTATAGCTCATCATTGCTCAAAGTAAAAAATTATCATACTTTATGATGTTAGTTTTAATAAAAAAAACAAAAAAAAACCCCATTAAAATCAAGGACATTTCTCTGGCATTTTTCTTTTTGCTGTATCGGAAACGTACCGAACCGTGACACCAGTGTATCGTATCGAACCGAACCGTGAATTTTGTGAACCGCTACACCCCTACTGATAATAGTAGCATTGCAGACTATACTGTTAAATCTGATTCTGTTGCATAGAACTGAATAAAGAATAATATATTCATTTTTAATATTCAATAAAAGAGTGGTTACTTTATTTGATTGACTTTAATTTTTTTAAATTCAGTATCATTGAAATGATTGAATTTCATTAAAAAGTCTAATAATAATACAATTATATATATTTTTTTTACATTTAAAATAATAAAATTTTTTTTTTAAAAGTATTTTCGGCCAATTACATCCTGAATTTTGGTTTTGGCCTAGAATGTTCTTTTATGCTTTTATTCTTTTATCACCTTTTAAATAATGTACCAATGTACCTTTTGAAAGGGCACCTGCCCCAGTGATAGATTTTGTAATTTTCTTTTATGAGAGTGTGTGCACGTTTCAGTGCATTTGTTTTTTAGCACTTTCAAATGTGAATTCATAAACATTCGTTATAGATGTCAGTCATGCAACTTCTTCCTGTCTGAGTGGGGATCCTTTTGCAAATATTTTGGCCCGATTTGCAATCTGCTGGAGGAGTCAATACTTTTAGGCCAGTTAGAGTTGACAGGTTCCACAGAAAATCGCTTAGTGTATTATTGGCACAGACAAAGATTTTTTTTAGCTTTAGACTTTGATTCCATCCTGTCAGTTGATGTCAAACATGTATGATATTTTCAACCTTTTTTTTTTTGCTTTCATTTATCATATGTCTCCTAGCAACATCGGTCTTGCATATCTGCCATGTTTGGAGTTTTTTAACACTTTTTTTCTTTGTAGTTCTGAATCGAATCCTCTCACAAGCACAAGGGATTGTGGGCAGTATTAACAATTAGTGTGTGCACAGATCTGCACTTCTATTTTCGGAATTTCAAATTTAGGATTTAGGGTGGAAAGTATGCGTATTGGAACGCATCATAAGTTCTTCAGGATTCTAGAAGCTGCAGTGAGAGCATTAGGTCTGATCACACAAGAGCCCATCGTCTGATATAAGCAGGACATCAGTGAGGCTTAACCGCCCGGCAGGGACTGCCAGAGATCAGACGCTCTGCAGACTCTCTCTGTTCAGGGTCTGTCTGCACTGGGGGATTCAACAAGATTCCTGCTCGCTCGTAAATCCCTGTGATTTCTGGATGGGATGTGCAGTGTGACTGGTGCGGTTCTGGGGTGACACAGAGGAATATTGGGTCAACTGGATACAGACTGATTACAGACTGACATTTCAGAGTTCATTTGCAGCATCTGCTGAGTTTATGGAAATGAGTCTTTCTGTACCGAAAGCTTGCCCAGATAACACTTGTGGGACGTCCACATTACAACAGGGAGAGAGAAGCATTTGTGATCCTAATAAGACTCTTTGTTGTTTAGGCACTGTTAAAAATGGGACATTGTTGTTGTTGTTTTTTACCACTTGGGATACAACATGAAAAAAGAAAGAAAGAGGACAGAAGTTACATAAGCTAGGGCTGTTTACAACATATAGTCATACTATTTTTTAAAGTGAGTTTATTTGAGAGTTTATTTATTCGTTTATTCATGTTGTCTCCTATAGTTCAATTAATTAAGAAGCCAGTCTAAATAAGTGTAATCTCTAAAACTAGGGTTTTCTAGGAGTTGCTTCTACACACCTGCTGAGTTATGGTGTGTTGTACTATGCAAAAGTGAAGTTTTTCTTCTATTCTGTTTCACTCTTGTCTCTTGCAGTATATCAGTTTATTGATTTCTTTGAGTTATCAATTCTTTTCGTTTGCAAATCATTTAAGATCAAGTGCTTGACATGCAGAATTAAATCAGGGTTTTTGAATATCAGCTAGGGATGGGCGATATGGCCTAAAATCCATATTGCGATATACATTGCAGCGCCTTGTGATAACGATATATAAACTATAAAAGGGTCTATGTAACCTGTTCTGAAATGGTTCTAAGGAAAGCCAAACTGATAAATGTATAAAAAAAAGAAAGAAACGTTGCATGTAGTTTTGAGAACATTTATTCTGCAAAACTGTAATTATACAATATAATGTTGCAGATAAATAAAATTCAAGTACACTAGCTGCAGAGACTTTAACAAAGAAAAAGCTTAAAGTATTGGGTTTCTTTCCTTTAGTGCACGCCTGTTTCACACATACTCCGTGTGCAGTGCGTATGCGCCGCAGCACGCGCTATTGTGCTTTCACATATGCTGCGTTTGCAGTGCGCAACTGATCTACGGCTGTACCACAAGCACAACATTTATTCTCTATTTTTTTATTTCAAATCATATTTTTATTATCAGCGTCTTTTATAAAATAATATAAAAAGTTTCAGCACTGCAAGTCTATTTGTAGGCTACACAGACTGCTTAAATTACCCCGAGGTTAAAGTTAAAAAGAAAAAGACAGAAAAATAGTAGCCTAGTATGATTTAAATAAATGCATTTATGGAGAGATTACTATATTTCATGTCAATCCGTGTTCATTTTGACAATGAACCATGCGCTGTCACTTTAATTCAGCACGTGCAGTACAGCAAAAATAAACTCGGTGCGTAAACGTTCTCTGCACTGTTGTAGGCCTATACGCACCGCACCTGGAACGCGTTGCCGGACCTCATCCGCGTGCAGTGTGAAAACTCTACCTTTTAATATGGGTATGGAAAAAAATACGCACCGCATATGCACTGTAAACGGAGTATGAGAAACAGGCGTAACGCCGAAACTGTTGCCCCACACACTCTACAGAGTATAGTTTGCTGTTGCTCGTCGGACGGCTATTATTAAAGAAAGTCCAAATAATGGATGTTGCACGGCACCGGTCTTTTTCACCAGCTCCTCAGTTTCGCTTTCATCCATGTTTACTCAAGATGACGAATACAATGATGCGTTGCAGCCGGTTGCAGCTCGTAGCTCTAAATTTCGCGGGTAGATTGCGTCATCAACATGCATTATCGCGATAGTGCAATAGAATTAAAATCTCTTTAGTAGGCCAATTTTGTATCTTTATATTGCATATCGTTTCTATCGCCCATTACTAATATCAGCCTAGGTGTGCTATTTTTACTTTTTTTTGTTGTAAATTTGACCCTTTGACTTAATGACAAATTGATAACATAATGTTGAACATTCTTTTTTAAGTTTGAAAATCTCCCTTTAACTGAAATAGTTTTTTAAATTTTAGGATTTCGTTTTTTGATTTTTTTTCTTTCTTTTTTTTAAAGGCACTTGAAAGCCCCGGAAAAGTGCTTGGGTTTCACTCTCAGAAGTTTGCATGAACCCTGAAAGAAATAATGTAAAACAATATAACTATTTCTGCCACAATATCATGGTTACATTTAGCATTGCTACATTAAATCCATGGATGTTAGGGATGCACCGAATATTTGGCCACCGAAACGTTTTCGGCCGAAAGACTTTTATCACCGAAAAAATACGGCCGAAATGTTGTGATGACGCAAACAGAAACCGGTTCGTTGGACCATTTTTCCTGCCGACGAAAATTTCGGTATTTCAAAGGCGCATGGCAAGCACGCGATGGCACGGCCACGACAACATTGACCAACATCAAATGGTAAACGTAATGAAAGCGGAACGAAACTGCGCTACTCGTTATTGTGTGTTTCACGGACCGTTTATCAGTCAGGACCAATGCAGCGCGAGCCGATCTCAATCAAGCGACACTGTTACACAGCGCTAAGACATCCAGTAAAGAAAGCATTTGAATTCGCCACTGAAGTAATAACATCGCTGCGAGATCTGGTGAGAAGCATTCACATTTCTGCGTTATTAACGGATCAAACAGCGCTGACGTGGAAACCAGGAAGAAACATTGTGCCATGAATGAACTATCCAGTGTCCACAGATCAGCAACATTCACCATGGGTTTACTGTAGTAACACTCACTGTAACCATGGGTTTACTGTAGTAACACTCACTGTAACCATGGAAGTTTGGCAGGAATAGTATAAGTTAGGCTACAATGCTTTCAAGTAACATTACGGCGATTTTATTTCGACATTATGAATAAAATTGCTGCCCTCACATGTTAATCTGAAATAAAAAATAAACTTTTGTTTATAACTACTACATAATATTACATTTCCTTATTTTTTCAAGGAGATGTTTTTGTTTTGTTTTATTTGCTCTTAAGAAGAGTCAAGTATAGCTCCATCATTGCTCAAAGTAAAAAATGATCATACTTTATGATGTTAATTTAAAAAATTAATAAATAAATCAAGGAAATTTCTCTGGAATTTCTTTTTTGCTGTATCGAAAACGTACCGAACCGTGAATTTTGTGAGCCGTTACACCCCTAATCTTTAAGCAGTTGCACTTCTTCTGAATGCACTTTCTTGTAGTAGTCCTAAAGAGAAAAATGTAAAATGTACTTGACCTAAATGCACTTTGTTTTTATGAGAGAACATATCATTTTAAAACCTTTCTGCAGGCCAGTAGGCCTGTACATTATTATTTAATGTGTACATGAGTGGGGTCAAGTTCAACATTTTAGTTTGAATTTAACTTTATTAATTGATTTATTCTTTGTATTCTTGTATTCTTGATTTATTCTTATTCTATTGTAATTGATTTATTCTTTGAAACATTAATATTAATTTATGCAATGCCTTGATTTTAGTAAAGTTAGTACACAGTCATAGCCATAAATGCAATCGTACTAATAATTGGCATAATTTCTTTCGGTGTTTTGGTTTTCGGCCTTGGTTTCCTCTTTTCCGGTTTTCGGTTTCGGCCAAGAATTTTCATTTCGGTGCATCCCTAGTGAATGTTGGTGATTTGTGGATTGAAAAGAAAAGCCTTCGATAACTTGTTAATTCATGGCACAATGTTTCTTTTGCTTTCCACGTCAGGGCTGTTTGATATGATAAACATGGTTTATAACAGAATTCTGCATTGAATTTGAATGCTTCCCACTAGATCTTGCTGTGATGTTGTTAATTCTGAGGTAAATACAAACGTTATCTCACTGGATCTCCCAGTGCTGTGTAGTAACCGTGTCACATGCTTGAGATTGTCCCATGAGTAAACCTGTTCTGAGCTCAGCGCAGCTCAAATGAGTTGCATGGTTTCGTTTCACTTTTATTTTGTTTTCCGTATGATGTTCCTCAAATGCAACATAAAAGGCAGCCCTTGTCATTTGGGCAACCTGGTGGTCGCACCAGTGCAACCTCTAACAAAATTTAGTTGCACTGGCAGAAAAAAAAGGTTGCAAAATGCGACCATTTGGTTGCAGCCTGGAGCTCTGATATATTTACCCATTTATACAAAACACAATTCACTATAATTCATCTGTAAAATGAGGGATTGTGCCCTATCATAGTGATCTAGGATTATAATGAAATAGAAAAGCAGATTTATCAGCCCATTTTGTGTTAGTTTGTCTTTTCATGCCTTTAAAGTTTGCTGTTATCTTATCGCCACAATCTCTGTTTGCTCTGTGCACCAATCAGTGAGTATTTGCATATTCCTGATGTTTTACTGCAGGATTATTAGAAAAGAAATATGACTCAATGGATTGTGAAACCTTTTGTGAATTAATCTGATTACTATACCAATTAAATGTAATTTAAATGTGTTTATACCCTGCCTGCACAGCGAGCAAATGACGCACCGCAGCACATCAACTCTAAAACACTCCCATTATTATCAACGAAACTATCCATGCTCACACTGAATTATAATCAACGTGTTCACAACCTCTTTTCATCGTCCCTATCCTGCACGGTTTTTTACTTCAGCTGCTTACGCTGCTTGTATGACACGTTTCAAACTTTCTAAGAACGCCTTTGGTGTTTTTACTGCTGATTCATTTTCTTTTCATTCTGCTTTTATGGCCTCTTTCTCTCTCTCTCTTTCTATAGTGTCTATAACCCTGTACGGCTGAATTGGTCATTATCTCTTCTGCTCCCTGAGGCCATAGTCGCAGACCTGTACGTGTGCACGCTGTTTTGCAGAATCTTTAATAATTCACAAAGTGGGCACTCCTGCTCTCCCACACCGCTCTCTTGAGAAAATTATAAAGGGGGCAGTGATTCATTTAAAATGTATTGGTAATTAATATAGCTTGTCATTGGTTGGGTGAATATTTACAATGTATTCACAATGAATTTGCTGATGATTTAACATTAAGCAACAGTGTGAATCACAATAACTTGAATGCAGTTTTAATTGTTTGTGTGGTTTCCCAAGAGCGGATTTGTAAGGCAACGTTGTAAGTGCATCACAAATTTAAATTAAGTTTACTACATATATTAATTTCTGTAACTTTTTTCTTTTAATGTTTTAATTTAAATCTCTTGCCAAGTCTTGGCAGAAATGTTCACTAAGCTGTGGCATTTTACATGCTTAAATGTTTTATGTATTAAGGTAAATATAGCACTTTATTACTATGTATTGTTCTGTTAGTGCATGTCAGTGAAAATGATCAAATATTATTCTTACTCTTGATTTAGTTGACCAATGTTGGAAAACATTCTGCTAGAATTGTACTGTATTCTTAACCAATTGAATCTATTTGGCATTAATGGCTGTTCGGTCAAACTTATGGATACTCTGATTAGGAAGAAACAGCAATACCTCCCTTTTAAGCCATTTCAGTATACAGTAATATTGTCAGAAGGATGAAAATATCAAAATTATATTTTGATTTTAGCTACATATCACCCAGTGGCAGGTGAACAGCCTCATGGGAGCGGCCGCTGTTTGTGGAAACAGCTCCTCTGGGAGCAGTAAGGCCTGTTTTGGATATCTAATCCTTGAGGAATATCCTAAACGTGTTTGGTGCAGTTGCTCTTGGATTTCATGTTGTCAAAGCGCAGTTTCTGAACCCTGGGATGCTCTCGGTGGATCTGAACGAACAAGAACTACAAGAGCATCACTCTTGAGTCCCTGTGTGCGATTAAAGGCCTGACATTTCCCCTGTTCTTACGCAGGCCGAGTGAAAACTGCCCAGTGCCGAGGATATCCATGAGCTTCCATGTTATGATGATGGGATGTTTTCTTCTGATATTTTGTAGACTAGAGCTGTTGTTCTGTTTGAGTTCAGGTTGTTTTGGTATGAAGGCTGTTTTCTGAACACGGATAAACTGAACTTGTACTAAAGAAGGTTCGCGATTTTCGGTTACTTTGTGTGTTGATCAGTTTACAGTTTGTAGTCTATGCATTGCTTCCATCTTTGCAGACTTAGCTCAGGGGAGCCATTTAAGTTTTGGTAGTATAACCAAAAGGGACAAAAACACGAGTAAAAAAAAGTGAATATGATGTGAAAGGAGACTTTCACACAGATTATTATATAATGACTATTAATATATAATACCTTATTATTATTATTATTATTATTAAAGGGTAACTAAACACTTAAACAACTTTTTTTAGTTAATGATCTGTAAGAATGGAGCTTCATAAATGCTGTTTATTGATTCGAGTACATTTTTTGACATTTGGGTATGAAGTGTTCAAATATATGGTGTAAAAACGTCTGAGTGTTGCCCTCTTCAGGTTAAACGGAAAGCTCCTGAAGTAGGGGTACTCTGTGATGTAGGGTGCAAGCTCACCACGCCCTTGGCAGCCCCTGGTATAAAAGCATCTGGTTCCATCAAAACTACTGTAGCGAGTCTAGAGTTGGAATTACAAGTATTGAAAACAATCAGGATAGCGTTAGCATCTAGTTAGCATAGCATTTATATAGTTATTTATAGGGATGGGACGGTATGAAAATTTCATATCACTATTCAGATTCTATTCTTTGGCATTTCCTTCTGACCGTCGTCAATAGCAACACATTATAACAGCGCAAATCCATGTATCACAACGGACGCGCTCTCTCTTTTCATTCAAATACAACTTGCCGTCTTGACTCTTGTGTCTCCGTTTTTGATTGTATTGAAAATGAAATCAGAGTTAATTAATTGTTTACAGAGTTTAATAATATTGTTGTTATCATCTTGTCTGAACGATTGTTTTGTACGCTGTACAAAATGGATTTATAAAAAGGTAAGATTTAAAACCTTAATGCAAACTTTTCTTCGCGGAAGCTTCACGTTTATTTCAAGTGAGGGAGATAAAATATTTCAACTCAAAACAACATTTGAGTCCTCGACATCAAATGACCGCTCTGTTGCAAAGCTACTTGTGTCACTCCATTCGCTCTCCATTTTAGCGAGTCTGACAGCAGCTGTCAATTAATCCGCCACTGCGGGTCTCAGGTGCACAAGTCTATTTCCAGTGGGTGGAGTCAGGCTCTGACCAGGGGTTTAATATTATTATGTAATGACTATTATATTATGTTTATTATTGTTTTATAGCCATATTGAAATATAATCAAAATTTTGGCCAAGTTGTGCAAGCCCTACAAACAAGCATAGTTTTTTCCCCCCAAATCATGGAGCCCTATTTTGAGGACTGTGCTTTTAACAGGCATGTGTACAGCTAAATTATTACTGTGATTCAAATGTACTGAATTTCAAATAATTCGATATGAAAGGAGACTTGCAGGGGACCCATCAATCAAATCAATATGAAAGGTTTTTAGAGTAAGGTAGACTGGAGCCTTCCTCTATCAGTTGAAAGCAGAGCATCCGTCTCCACTGATAGACCTTTATTGTCACGCGCAGCAGGTGTCATAATGCTGTGTTGAATCCGCTGGTCTAATGACAGCATTCACTGGCGCCTGAGAGTCACTGTTATTGATTACTGTAGGTATGATCCAGCGTAGATGATGAGCGGGTGGGATGAAAAGAATCTCACTGATTGGAGTGTCCAGTGTGTAACACTCTGACTAGTACATTTACATGGAACCTTATTTGCGGCCCAATGAAATCCGTTTTATCTTTTCCTAAATTCCGTTTTTCCATTTTTATTTTTTTTAGGATTCCTTGTTAATGGTTTAATTTCAATTTTAGTTATCAAAAAGCATGTCTAATTAATTGAAATCATGAACATTTATTTAACTACAATTTATGGAGAAAAAGAATCACAAATTCTGTTTTATTTTTCCTCAAATTACGTGTTTTTTGCTTTATTTTTAAATAAGCCCCTATGAGATGTTTTTATTTTATTTATTTTTTTATTCTGTTTTGGTCTGCTTTCAGTTTTTCAAATTGCTGTGCAACAGAAGTGAATTGTTAAAATTAATACCTGAAATATTTTTTTTTAATATACCTTAAAATGCTTGAGTATGTGTAGTAGACGAAAATGCACTGCTCATTCACACAGTGAAAAGCACAACATACAGAGTTCATATTTCAATTGCAGTCTTTTGTGCTTTCCGTGTTATACAGTAAATTAAATTATGACTGGATACTATGATTCCGTCTGTGTTTTAAGCATCGCAGAAACCATAGGGCCCTAAACTTGTACTATAAATTAAGGCATGATTTGGAGCTCATGTAAGCCGAATACTGGGATTATGTTTCTGGATTATGTCTCATAATTAGCGTAACCATAACCACAGCAAAATATGTGGAGGACCCCGGTTTAAACAGGCACGTATTTAGCTCAGGAAATCTTGAGAGTTTTTGTTTGCAGCTTTGCATGACATTAATGAATTGTACTGATGGAATAAGGACATTGTTTGTTGTGTTTAACCTAGCTTTACCTTTCCTTGAGCTGGCAAACATTTTGCATTTGCAGGCTGATAGTACCAGCTGCAACAAACAAGTCTATTGCATTTGTATTGATCATATTGTGCTGTGGGATGTCGTGTAGCAACAAAATAGCAGTTAAAGTACCACATGCGAATAATTTATATAATATGGCAAGTGACTTTTAAACAGGATTGAAGATGTCTGACTGGCAATTATGAGACTATTGGTGTGCATGTAAACCAGGGTTATTATAGTTAATTAAAAACTAAAACCATTACAAATAATTACCTTAAATTTCAGCTATTTGCCAAGGAAACATTCAGATTTGTTTTTACTTTAACTTGATGTACAAAAATAACTTAAACTAAAACAGAAATAAAAATGATTAAAAACTATAGAAACATTAAAAAACAAAAAGATTAGTAAAACTTTAACTTAAAAGGGAAAATGGGAAAATACAAAAATTAAACCTAATTCCAAATATTAATAAAACAATTGTAATAGCATCTCAATGATGTTAAAATAACACTGATGTAGACTGGCCACTGAGTGCTAATGTTTTTCATGTTCCAGAGCTGCTGTGGTGAGGTTGTGCAGCTCATTTGTAAGTACTTTAGAAAAAGTGTTTTTCTCAAACGTCACCAGATTTTGTTGAATGGGTCATTTCACACACTGTGGTTTTGTGGTTCTGAATGTGTTGGATCATGGTTGTAAAATCAGCTGCCATTCATACTCAAACACAAGACTTCAACACACACATACATAGTCTGTGAGAGGCTTACACGACATCTCATGTATTCATAGTTTTCAGTCACGTGACTGGCACAGGGACCTGGCGAGCAAAACATCCATAAAACTGCAGAACAGGCCAGTCAGTTCTCAAAAGAAGAAAAACTAAAATATTTGATAAAAATGCAAGTTTTGGGCACCAATCGCCAATTGACCTATCGGTAAGCCCTGCCCCCCTTAGTTACTGCTGCTAATTCAGACAGACAAACAGAGTTGCTGTCTTACAATGACAGTTGTCAGTGTGTAAACCTTGTCCCAAGATGTTTTTGATCAATTTTGGACACAGAAGGACCACCTCTCGTCGAGGAGCGTTCAAGTGGGATTTAAATATGCCATGGAGGAATATATAAAAGATTTTAAAATATACAGTATATGGTGGGTATCAAGATTAATTTGGAAGCGAGGGTTGACAGATCTCAATGCAAGCAGGAGAAGCCTCATGTTACGGTCGTCACGTTTGCAGGTGACAACATCCAGGATCAACACTGTTCATGTACGGCAGGGTAAGAATAAATTAATTTACATTTAACCAGTTTAATATGGAAAGACCTTTGTTTATGTGTATTTGACTTACACTGTACATGACGTGAGAACAGTTAGCTATTTAGGTTTGTACGTTAGCATGAACTCTAACTTTAATTGTAACTTAATGAGAGTATGACAAGCAGAAAATGAAAGTTTTCATCTTCATTGGGACTGGGGTTGAATCCTTAGGAAACAAGGTTACTGCGCCCACATCATTGATATTATAAATAAACCGGGCTTCAGTCATATTGCGCAGATAATTGGTCCGTTCGCGCAAATCTTATCACACTTTTGAAACGTGCTGGTAAACGCACGCAAAGTACAATAATTCAATACATGAATACCCATGCCTATCCTCTCAGGATACCTGAAATCAGTTTTACAAGTACCCCAGGCACATCGTTGTAGCATAAACACCATTAAATGTTTAATGTTTCTCTATGGCACTGCAACCTAAAGATGTCTGAGTTTCGGTCCCTGTGCAACTGATACTCAACTGCCATTGGCTCATCTGCGTTTGAGGGGAGGGGCTTACCGAAAGGTCAATTGGTAAAGTCATCGCATCACTGCAGCTGCTGTTAAAAGCTCCACTTTCTATAGAAACAGTCAGTGTTCTGAGACGTGCCCTTATAGTGCCAAATTGGCTGGTCTATCCTGAAAATTTTTTTTGTCATGATTTGAGCGTTTAGAAACTAAATTTATGAGACGTTTATTGTCAGATTTCATTGCTTATTTCAAATTTCAAATTTAATCTTAAGCTTGGTGAACAGCTTTGGAGAATTTGACGTTTCTTTATTCAAAGAGATAGGAGCTGTACTTGCAGGACTGATAGAGCTGCAGGTGAGGCATTTCAAAGATGGTCGCCAAGTGAAATAACTTGCCTTAAAGGGACTTTGTCCATATACATCACCTGCTGCAGTACTGTATTTAAATCACTAAAAACAGTGGGACATCTTATTTCAGAGGCATACTATATACAGGTGAGCAGATTTATAATGGTTTTCTATAGAAAAATGCTTAACGAGAAACTGCGTGTTGCATTTATATTCTGGGTCATCGGCTTGCCTTGTACATAGTATGCATCATCAATAAGATGTTGAAATTGGTCTTTTAATATCACTGTCTTACAATATTAGTGCTTAGTACAAACCTGGTAAAAATATTTGGCGGGCACTGGAGGAAAGCCTTTCCCTCCAGGTGGTCGTTTCTATAAGGGTGTGACGTCACGTGAAAACTATGAATAGTGTTTGTTGATCTAGTTAGTTTAAGACACACCAAATAAAGGAATTTAATATAATCACTTAAAAATATTATAAAATTTATTAAATTCATTTTAAAATGAGCAGTTTCAGTTTTTGGTTTTGGAAGGGAGCCAATCTGTGTGTTGTATATGCGTGGGTGATTTATGTGAAGAAATTTAATTGCAATCCTGTTTTTTGTTTCCTCTCTGTGCTCTGTGCTCTCAACCCAAGATATGTGTGTGTTCAGTCCGTTTACCTGTGAATATGCAAAGGTGCGTTGGTGAACAGCATACACCCCCACACACAAACTCATATAGAGTTAATTTAAGATTACTTAAATCTTACATAATGAAAGTCTCTCACACTTTCTTGTGTGGGAGTATGCAGTTTGGATTGTGTAAACTGCATTAAACAAAGAATATATGCATTTTCTCTTTATTTCTCTCTCATACCACATATTGTGCACTTTGTTTTTTGGAGGAGTAGAGTGAAAATGTACGGAGGGGCATATATATTATAGACATCCCTGTGTGTGTGTGTGTGATAGGACAAAACCCCATTGGCCTCCTTGTGTTTTGAGCGTTCTCAGTTGAGATTAAATATTTAAAGGGCCAATAGTGCTTTTCTGTCCTCAATAACAAGCACACACACTCTAAGGCATGGGTGGGCAAACTACGGCCCGCGGGCCACATACGGCCCGATAGGCTGTTTAATCCGGCCCGTCGAATATTTAAAAAACTGTCTTAAAGATCGCATTCATTTTGCCTTTTTCCTGCAATAGGCTACTTTGCGTTATATATATATATATATATATATAGAGAGAGAGAGAGAGAGAGAGAGAGAGAGCTAACAGATTTGTGAATATTTTGAATAAAGCACATCATCATTCATTCAGCGCTGTTGTGGCTGCGGTGTCACGTGACAAGCAATGACGTGTCACCATGGAAACCATGAAGTGACACATTGTAATTAACGGTCGCATTGATAAACTCACGTTGGGGAGTCAGACAGAATTATTTTTAATTTACATGTGACATTAACAAGGAGTGGACCAAAGAAAAGAAAAGTGGACAGTGAGTGCCGAGTTTTTAATAAGGAGTGGACAGCTAAATATTTTTTTTACTGAAGTCCGATCAAAGGCCGTATGTCTTATTTGCCAAGAAACCATTGCAGTTTTCAAAGAATACAACATCAGCCACCACTTTTCCACCAAGCATGCTAACTATGTTAGCAACCAGTCAGAGCAAGAAAGGAAGGCTAACAATGGGGGTTGAAATAAAGTGCTGCGTGGAGTCAAGCAATCAAAACGCTGCCTAAACTTAACCAATCAGCATGTTCTGCGCCCAAGTCCCACCCCCGAAAGTTCCTGAACTTTTAAAAAGTACTACCTCGCCACAGGGACTTTCTAAGGTGGGCATTTTTACCCGGAGCTTCATTTAGACCCTGGTTCCTGTGGTGGAAACACACCGAGTGCCAGCCCAAAGTCCCTAGTTCCTACGGTGGAAACACACCGAGTGCCAGCCCAAAGTCCCTAGTTCCTGGGGAAGTTCCTGCGGTGGAAACGTGGCTACTGATCCAAAAAGTCTCTTTTGCTTTCTGTGAACTTTTTTATTTATTTATTTTATTTTATTCATTTATAAAGGAACCATGTACAATTTTTGACATGTACAATGTTTCCATTTCATGCATTGTATCGGATTTAGCCAAAGGCTAATTTTCATCCGTAGTCCCCAGGCAGGACAACACTAACATAAAATTACACAGACAATACCTATGTGTTCACATACAATAAAAACATACATACAAACACATACTATCAAGGCCACAAAAAAGTAAATAAATAATAAATCAATTAAACTGCAACAATCTCAATGTTTACAGTGTTGGTTCGATTTAAAAAAAAGATTTTAACTTCAATTTATAAAGACTAAGAGCTTTACACCCTTATATATCCTCTGGTAGGGCGTTCCACTGATTAGTAGCTTTTACTGCGAAAGACTATAGTCCAAATGCAGAACGACGAAAGGGAAGAGTTTTCAGAGCGAAAATGCACAGTCACATAATACAGAAGGAGCCAAACAATTTAAGATTTTATAAACCATACACAAACTTTACAAAAAGTCTAAAATTGTCAAAGTTCAAAAATTTTTGTTTCTCTATGATCCTACAATAATGAAAATGGTTTGTTTTTTATCTTAAAATTTGAATGTCTGTTTATATAGGGATTTTAAGGGTTTAATCACAGTTTCACCAGCTTGACCCCAACATGTCAGACAGTAAGACATGTGAGAAAGGATTGTAGTATGCATAAAAGTCTTAGCTACATCAACAGAGATATTGTCTAATTTGTCTAAAATTTGCCAAGTTATATTTAATATTCCTCACCATTTTCTTTACATGTTTTTTAAAGCTAAGATTTGAGTCCAATATTATGCCAAGATAATTGAACTCATTAACTATTTATATCTTTTCACCATTAATAAACATATTAACATCTGGAGATTTAACATTTGTTTTCGAGAAGAAAAATCCTTTTGTTTTACTAATGTTCAAGCTAAGACATGATTGTTCCAGCCACTGTGTAATCCTTTCTGTAGCAGCTCTCAACTTCTCAGCTGTTAACTCTGCTGTTCTCACATGTGTAAAAATAACAGTATCATCAGCATACATTTGTACTTGTATCCCTTCCCACTGTTGCCGGAGATCGTTAATATACAGACTAAATTATAAGGGACCTCACACTGATCCGTGGGGTACACCCATTCTATAATGTAAATTGCAGGACTTAACCTCTTTAATTTTACACATTGTTCTCTATCTAATAAATATGAGCATACCCATGCTAAAGCCGCAGATGAAACTGAAATGTAGACGGTTTAGAAAGGAGAACTGCATGATTAACTGTATCAAAGGCTTTACGTAAATCTAAAAATATAGCAACAACAAATCCTCCTTTGTCAACTTTACATTTTATTTGCTCTATTAAATGTAAAATAGCTGTTTCAGTAGAAATGATTTACTCTGAAACCAAACGGCATTCAATGTAAGCCAGACTTAACTGTGTTAAGATGGGATGTCAGTTGTTCATAAACAATCTTCTCTGCAACATTTGAGAATACTGGCAGTATGCTTATGGGTCTGTAATTACTAGCTTCATAATGATCTCCAGATTTAAAAATAGGAGTAACAATGGCTTGTTTCCACGCAGTAGGAAAAACACTACAATCAAATGACAAGTTAATTAAATGAGCGATGATAGGGGTTAAAATATCTTTGTGAGTTTTAACAAACATAGCATCCAATTGTTGAGCATCTCTACATTTAGAACTTTTCAACGAGCTAATAACTTTGTTGAGCTTTGTTGACTTGCATTTCATTTGTCTTGGTTAGATTAAAACTTTTACCTACATCATCAATCGGACTAATGTTTATTTCCCTTCTCGAAAAATGTTCCCCTAATTCTTTAACTGAGTTAATAAAAAAAAATATTAAAAGTAGTAGCAATGGGACAATCATCTTCAATTTGCTTTCCCTGAACTTTAAGCTTAACATCTCCTATAAAATTTGGTCCCTTCCGTAAAAGAGTATTTATGTTTTTCCAAATTAGTAATTAACTTTTCTCAAATTGTGGCACTGTTGCTGTGATGAAGGATGCTTTGCAAATTCCCATTATGTACCCAACACACACACAAACCAGCTATGTGGAGCAGGACTCAGGTGACCGTGTATGTGTGTGTGTGTGTGTGTGTGTGTGTGTGAATTCTCTCTGATGCTTTCCCTGGTTGTAAAAAGCTTGTAGAACAAAATAAGCGTTAACTTCATTAGAGACCATTATCGCCCAAACTCATAAATATTCACATCATCCTCATCCACAATCCATAAATATTAATATTATTACCTTACCACACTTATGATGTATTGCACCATTACAGAAAGTCTTCACTCCATCCATATTTCCATCCATCACCTTTATTCAGCTCTCAGAGTATCGTCATCATCATTTTTGAGACTTTTATACAGCATTTTAGTGCTGTAATATATCATACTTACTCAGCACGGTCCACACACACACGCACTCAAGTATTTTTTGTAATCTTCTGATCAAAGTAAATTCCCATCACACCAAGCGTTCCGTTGCCAAGGAAAATGAGACTGATTGCCGTCATGATGTGGATGCTTATTTGCATCAGTAGCGGATAACCTCTCTCTCTCTCTCAATTAAATTAAATTAACTTAAATTCAGTTCAGTTCAGTTCAATTCAAATAGCTTTATTGGCATGACAGAAGTATATTTTGTCTTTCCAAAGCATTAAAACAAAAAGCAGTCTAGAACAACTGAACAATTGAAATTGGATTTATATTATATTATATTATGTCTGAATACTTTAGTCTGATTGGCACGAAGGTGTGCATTCTCTTGTGAATGAAAGTAGTGTTCTGTGATAGTGCTTAGCTTTTAAAATAAATAATTGTATCTTAACAACTAAGCACTGATTAACAACTAAGCACACTTAACAACTAAGCACTGATTAACAACTAAGCACACTTAACAACTAAGTCCTGATGTATTTCCCAACTTTAAATAAGTTGGGAAATACATCAGGGCCTGGATTTTGGTGTAGAATTTGGGTTTTGCGCATAATTTTACACATTCCTGCAGGTTTTGCTTTTTTTAAGCGGGATGTTCACGCAAACATTTATGCACTGCTATAGCATGTAGGTTGAATGAGTAAATTAATCCACACAGATTATCAGAGCAAATCAGTCATTTGAAAACTTTTCATGAGATGTGTGAGTGATTCAGCGTCATTCTCAGAACGCACAAATGGCTTCACATTAGCACATCACGTCTGCACTACAAGAGAGTTGCATGCTGCCCTCAGCCAAAGCTTGCACAGCACACATAATAAAGCCTCTCAAACAGCCCGCGGGTGTCAAATAGAGTCATTTGTTCGCTGCTTATTGCACTTAAGTGGTCAAATTCACACAAAATGATGTCAAAATGGCCATCTTGGTGAGTATTCACGTAACACACTCGGTTATGTCTTGGATCCATGCATTCGGTTTTAAAGTGACGACAACCTAATATCCCTGCTGCTGTGTCATTAGTGTTACTCGAACAAAACAAAACAAAACAAAAAGAGAAAATCACTGCTCTTCACTGATCTACTCTTGACTGAATAACTTTTGTAGTTTTAATAAGGATTAATCTATTTAATTGATACAGTTAAGACTATGTAGTGTTAATTTATATTTGATTATTTAATTTAAAGTAAAATTCAATTTAAAGTTTGAAATCAAGCTTGTGCTTTCTGTAAGCTACTGCAACAAAATTTCCACAATTTAAAATACATTGAGTGAGCATGAGATAATAATTTTTAGTAATTTATATAAAAAAATATGTTTAAAAATGTCAAATTCCCCCCTCAAATTAATAAAATCCTCCTATAAGAGTTACATTAGTAGGGCACTATAAAATCTGTTTTATTTTTCCTAAATTCCGTTTTTTTCCTTTTAATTTTTGGCAATTCAGTTTTTTTAACCCTTTACTGTGATTTTAGTCGTAAAAAGAGTGTGCTTTTAATGTTATTGATTAAAAATGTACACAAATAAAATAGGAATGACCTTAAATTTATTGAGGTACTTTTCACCACAAATACTGCATGATGCAACATAACACTGCACTCTAAGTACTTCAAGTAACAACAAAATATGGTCATGAGCTTTAAACTGTCCAGTAAAATCAATTGTATTAGTTTATGTAAGTTTAAATAAGTCACAGTCTGTCTCTCTCTCTCTCTGTGTGTGTGTGTGCGAGAGAGTGAGTGAGAGAGAGAGACACGTGAGTGACAGTGAGACGGAGGGAGAGCAGGGAAAGGAAATGCAACTGAAAGAATACTCTGCGTGTTTTAAATAGCGTAAAAAACGAATGTGGCGGCCGGTGTTGATTCTGTGGTGCACCGCCACGAATTAGTCGAGTTTCTTAACTTATTCTCAGACGAAAGCAGAGCCGTGGAGAGCCGCTTCGCCATGAGCTGATATGACGGGAGGGGTTGTGTCGCCCAGATTTGCTTCCCCCGGTCTGCATTTTACCCAGACATACGTTCTTCTCCCACACGAAAACAGAATTTCATTCCAAATATGTAAAATTCCGCGATATTCCGTGTTAACACTAGATTCCGTGTTAATTGGCCAATTCCGTGATTCCATCGAAATTATAGGGCCCTACATTAGGGAATTCCCCCAAATTTTCTGAAACGAGATTTTGAACATTAAGATTTTAGGTTAAACTGTTTGTTTATTTGAAAGTTTATAATTTATATCCTGTAATTGGTCACTGTTTTTTTTCTTCTTCAGTTTTTCATCATTTTTAATTGTTCTTTGCAGTTTTGACATTGCATGGTTCCTATTTCCGTCATGTCAAAATACACTCATACCTACCTGTATTGTTTAACTGCTGCTAGCTTTTCAGTTTCTTATGTGATTTTTCTTTTTAGTTCTCATGGATCAAACTGTGCCGCTAATTCAGAGCGCAGCAGCGAATCACAGCGTCTCCTTTATTGAAATATTCTCACACTGGACTCCTTTTGATTTTTCTCTACTCTTTGATGAAGTTTGGTTCACAATCACTATATAAAGTGCTCTGCTGCTGCGTTTGTGGCACACACGTGTTTATCTGACAGAATAAAACATCCTTTAACAGAACCTTCCTTTCAATCATGCTGAATTTTGTGCATGTAATATGACATTTACTGTATAACTGATCAGACGTTTCAGAGTAATTCAGTAACAGTCTTATTTCAGTTCAGCAAGTGTAGCAGAAATGGTGGCATTCAGTTTTCTCAGGTCCACTTGTCCTGTAATTGGTTAGCGAGTATTTTATGCAGTGGTTGAAATTGCATGCCTAAATCTCCTTTAATTATTTAATAAATCTTAGATGATAAAATGTAATTGACAGCTGTGAATGAGATTACAGTAGTCAACCTGATTTTATTAAAGTAACTGCATCAGCTTAATTATCATGGGCTTCTGCGGCTGAAGGATTTTAACAAAGCCCTGAATGTGTTTTTTTCAACTTGACTGTTTCATGCCTAGTAATCTTTGTCATAAGTAAAACATTCAGTCTCACAAAGATATGATTTTAACTATTTTGCATATTTATTATTTCTGACACAAAGTGAAAGCTAAAAATGGAAGAATTATGGAAACTCATGAATAAGATGTGTTAACACTTTAACTAATTGACACTACATACATTTAAAACATACTGGGAATAAAAAGTTTTCATTCATTAGACATTTTATTTATAAAACGTTTATATAATTATATGGCCAAATGTATATTTATGTAACGAAAATGCAATTATATATATATATTTCTATTTCAAATAAATGCTGTTCTTTTGAACTTTTTTTATTCATCAAAGAATCCTGAAAACGTTTTCAAGCAGCACAACTGTTTTCAGCGTTAATAATAATAAAAAAATGTTTCTTGAGCTGCAAAATCAGGATATTAGAATGATTTCTGAAGGATTATGCCACACTGAAGACTGGAGTAATGATGCTGAAAATGACTGAATGCATGACTGAAATTAATTACATTTTACAATATATTCAAATAGAAAACAGTTATTTTAAAATGTAATAATATTTCACAGTAAGTGCGGCCTTTGTGAGCAAAGAAAACTAAAATCTTACATTCCCCAAACTTTGCACGGTTCTATGTTATTTTGACTTTGTTTGCCTAGTTTCCTCCACTGGTTTGTCACCTTTGCTACTCATTTGATTAGTCACTCTGTTCACCTGTGTCCTTATTAGTTCCCTTTGTTTGTTCCTTGTATTTCATTTTTAATTTGTGTTTCATTTGTGTTTTGTCCGGTCTCATCTAGCCTGCCTACTCAGTGTGGATTATTCATTAAAGACTTTTACATCTACTCTGATTCCTTGCATGTACTAAACTACCATGTGTGGCACTTTTGAATAGTAGTGAACAATTTGTGATGTATCTTTTTTTTTATTTTTTTTATTTATTTTTTTTTTTTAACATATTGTAAGTGACTTAGTAATATTGTGTAATTGTAAGTGAAGTAATATTGTGTAATGGTAATTTAAAATGTTTTTTTTGGCTTTTCTTCCCACTTGCCTTGGTAAGTTATATTGGTTAAGTTATAACACTGGTTTATACATTTGTTTGACACTATAGGGCACCAGCAGCAGGATCCAGAGTTGGGTAATATCCAAATGCATGAAATACTAAATTGCCTATTTAATCCCACAACTCTTTAATCGATTCACAGCGGAGTGTCAGTGGAAGTTTTATAATGTCTGACAGAAAGAAACTTCAGAAATGCACTGTAACACCACATGAACATCAGCTGGATGCAGGAAAGATGTCAAACACTGACGGATTGACTTGGACATGAACAGAAAAGCTCAGATTTATGATTTGCATTGAAGTCTAAGCATTAGAGAGCTGTGGACATTCATTGAGTATGTTGAGCGAAGCTCCAGAGGACAATCAATGAGGTGAAGGACTGTGTGTGTGTGTGTGTGTGGCGCTAATAAGGTACAGTGCAATCTACCTGCACCGCTGTAGATTGTCTGCTGTGTGTCTGTTAGTATATGTCATTTTGAATGACAGGGAACAAATTACAAAAGCAGCAGGAAATAGCAGGCCTGATTCGAGGACTTCAGGCTGGTAAAGGTTACTGCAGTAACTCTTATTTCCTCAGAGCAGCATATCAGTTCACTGAAACATCACAACAATTATAATTCTGTTGCATAGGATATCTCTTAATTTAAGGGGTAACACTTTATTTCTACACCTAATTTTTTTCAGTGTAGATGATGACGATGACACAATCTTCATTTATGTTTAAATTAAATTGTTCTCTTTTAGGAAGAGATGGGTGTAGTGAAATGGTCGCAGTCATGTTGACAACGTTTTCAACTGTCGCAGTGTATTGCCTTTCTCTGAGCCTCGCTCTGTTACTGGGTAACACACACACACACACACACACACACACACACACACACACACACACACACACACACACACACACACACAAATGCAAACAAACAAACACACACACACCCTATTAACATTTGCACAGCTTTGCTCCCGTTATATAAAAGAAACCGTTTCAGCTGAAAGTGCCTGACATTTAAATGGAGCTTGAGGCCAATAACACAGTGTGTGTGTGTTTTCCCCTTCGGTGATTCTGGTTAAAAAGGCCAATCTGTATGTGTGATTCAGAACAAGTTTTGTTTCGTATGTGTGAGTGGCGTTGATATGTGGCATTTATCAGTACCCTTAATCCTCCGCTGCTTCACGGGTGGCCTTGTGGACTCTGAGGCCATCCATCAACCTGTCTGTCAACCTGTGGTCACTATGACAACGAGCAGGGCGGGGCGGCCTGCCTTTATCAGAAATCAGAATCAATGTGATGGATGTTTAATGTGCACATAATTCATGATTCAGTGAGTGTGTGTGAAGTTGGTTTCATGGATGACTTGAGACGCTTCTCAAGTAGGTGATAATCACTGAGCTATTTATTATTAGAAGCTGAAAAAGTGTTATTTTAGCCACTGTCCTCTGTGTGTTTGTCAGGTGATAAGTGTCAATTAAATATGAGGTGAGAGTGAGACTGTTTTGTGCAAATGTGTTTATATTTGAGTGATTCTTCAATTGATAATCTTGAAAAAAGTTAAATCCAAATGACATAACACTTTAGTTAGCAGTCAGTTCATTTCAGATTAAGTCAAATTCATGAAAACAAATAAAAATTCTCAATTGCTAAATTTGAACTTGTGTCCAAGAAACGTGCAACTTTTGATGGAACTGGGAAAAACAAGGATAGTTTTATGAAATGGTTGGTATGATGATAATGACAGTGGTATTGGGCAGCAATTATTTGTTATAACAAAATATAAATTGTGCCCATAAATGCCAAATCAATTGTAAATATGATTGAGTTCTTTGGAAAAAGTGAAAAGGTTGTATATTTAGATTTTAGTGGTAACACTTTACAATATATTTGTAAATTGTATTAACTAACATTAACTAACAATTAGCAATACATTTGTTACTGTATTTATTCATCTTTGTTAACATTAATTAATACAAATACAATTGTTCATGTTAGTTCACAGTGCATTAACTAACTTTTGATTTTAATAATGTATTAGTAAATGTTGAAATTAACATTAACTAAGATTAATAAATGCTGTAGAAGTATTGTTCATTCTTAATACGTTAACTAATATACGTTAACTAATAATGTCTACAAATTAAACCTTATTGTAAAGTAGGGCTGGTTATTGACACAAATTTCACAATTCAATTCAATTTCGATTCACAAGCTTGCGATTCAATTTAAATTGTTTAATAAAACTGCACTTGGGTTCTCACTACAACTCACCCAGGGTGATGTTATACAAATGTGCCTAATACAAATAAATAAAACATCTCCAGTTAACTAGCAGAGCATTCATTTAGTTCGCTTTTAAATACGAGATCTAGCGCTTAAATCTGTTGTTTTTAAAATCGAGCTGAGTGCTCGTTGCCGCTGCTATCAGTTGCATGGATACAGTTGTTCTCTTGTGACTCGTGCAGTCTTCACCCGGACGCGCTCTTCGATCTATCGCCATTGCGGAGACTCTCCGCATTTTATTACATTACTATTTAGGTATGAACATTCACCCGCCAGTGTGGCGGATAGCCTTTTGAGATTTAATCGCCAAACGGAAAATCGACCCGCATTCATTTCGGACCTACAATGCGCCGTTCATTCATCAACTGAAAACAGGATATACTAATCAATTCTTGGGATTTAAGAATCGATATTGGTTCGTAAAAACGAGAATCGATTAAAATCGAGAAATCATTTTCTTTTTTACCCTGCCCTATTATAAAGTGTTACCTATTCTTAAAATCTAGAATGTTTAATTGGTAAGTCTGGGTGGATGGGATATATATTTTCTCAAATAAAGACAGTAAAGACAATTAAAGAGAATTACACATTTTACAGACACGGTGAATAGTACGTGAATATGTTATGAATTTGACGGCAAACTGCATAGTGCAGCATAATTTAGAATCAAGGATTTAAAGTTTCTCCCTTGTGATATATCTGTCTATATACACAGTACAGTACAGCACACACACTAGTAGTGTGTAGACAGTATTGAGACACTACCACATCATATTATGACTTGATTCTACAAACATGTTATGTTAAACATCTAATTACATTATTCACTTTTAGGTTAATACATTGCATCTTTAGCCTCACAATTCACTCCTTTTTCTACCATTTAAAAGAGAACCATCACAAACTCCTCATCTTCTGTAGCGCTATGTTGTGGGTACAGATAACATGCTGATCCTAGTGGCGTCTCATTAGAATGGCGTAGCTGTTATTATTATTGCTGTGTGTCTGCGTTATTCCCCAGTTAGCCTGTTAGCTACTTGACTTGCTTGTTTTCACCCAGTGATGCTCCCATTGGCCCTTTGACCCGGTTCCCATGGCGACTGTCCACGACTCGAACTATTGATCACTGTGCTTTTCATTCACGCTTCTTAAGCTTAAAGAGAGAGAAACCTGTGAGAGTGTTGCACTTTAGAGGAACACACTAATGTCTTAATGTCATCATTGTATTAAACACACGCTCAGCATTAGAGGCTAAAAGCTTGACTGTCCTTTCAACAGGCTGCTCTTCTCTCTCTGAATTACTGACCTGTTTGTCAGCCGCTGTTTACTGTGATCTGTTCATAGCAGTTGTTTGTTGACATGCTTGCATGCTGTTGTCTGAAGCAGGGTTATTTTTTGTTAACTGAAACTATGAAAATGTTACTTTAAATAAAATGAACATTAACTAAAATCAAATCAAATATTTTATTTCATATAGATGCCGAAGCAACATTTCTCAATTTGGTTTAGTTTAATCTGATATATAATAATAACTAAAACTGTAATAGAAATGAACAAAAAATAATGTAGAGTTTAAGTAAAATTAGACTGAAAATGGAAAACTAATTCAAAGTAGCTAGTTGCCAAAGCAACATTTCTATGTACTTATGTACTAAAATAACTCAAACTAAAACTGAAATAAATATAATAAAAACGATGTAGACTTATTAAAAACTAATAAAGTGACAAAAAATCACAAAATTGCAAAAAAATTAGTTACAAAACGTTTAGCCTAATGTGCGAAATCAAGTAATTCATTGCAGTTCCTTACAAAAACCTTGGAACCATTAAGATTTCTAAAGGAAGTCTCCTTTAAAAACAGTTACATTGTGAAATATAGGCTAATTGCAATTTAAAACAAGTGTTACTATGTGAATATATTGTAAAATATAATTTATTCCTGTGATCAAAGCTGCATTTTCAGCATCATTATTCCAGTCTTCAGTGCCACATGATCCTTCAGAAATCATTCTTATATGCTGATTTGCTGCTCAAGAAACATTTCTGATTATTAAATCACTGACTTCAAAATATTGTTTTGACATGTGAACTGGCTTAACCAATGGCACATGTTTTGGGTGGAAGTGCCTCTTTATCTGACCCCAAAAGCAGTGTTTGGGGGAAAACAAGTAGGCCTATTACTGTTTTGTCTTTGGTACGTCTTATGGGGCAGAAATTACATTTTGCAGCTTTAAATGTGTATGTAGAATGAAATGTTGTTTGCTTCATGTTGTGTGTGATTTTTACTCTGATAGTTCTTTTCTTTCATTCTCTCTGGGGTTTTGAAGCGTGTAACAGATTTCTAGTCAGGCTGCTCACATTCTGCTACTTGCACAAATACAACAAATTCTTTTTGACAAAAAGAAACATTTGAAATGAAAGTGGACTCCAATTTTACCTAGATCTCTTTGAACTGTTAGTTCATTGTTACTTTTCTGCACATGAAATCAAACCATGTCATTTTCTTTTCAGATACATCTACTTTGTAAACCACATTTTCATTGAAATCATCGGGCAAATGTTAAAATGTCTTAGACATGGCAATAACCACAACACTTACATTGAACTGTTTCTTTTTCTCTCATTCATGCTCTAATGGCTTCACTCTGTCCTCATCATCAGGTAAGTGTTTTTACTCTTTAAAGCAGTGTGTGTGTGTGTGTGTGTGTGTGTGTGTGTGTGTGTGTGTGTGTGTGTGTGTGTGTGTGTGTGTGTGTGTGTGTGTGTGTGTGTGTGTGTGTGTGTGTTTGTGAGTGAGTGAGTGTGAGAGAGAGAGAGAGATGCAGTAATGCAGCATTTGTGTATTTTTAGATTGTGTCTCTGATGTTTATGATGTGCTTTTAGACACTGCAGCAGGCAATGCTTAGATTTATTTTACCTTTAAAGAGTCTAATCAACAGACTAGTAAATTAGTCCATTCAACTACTGAGTCCCACCCCTTTGCTCATTGTGTTTGCCAAGCTTTCGAAGTAGAGGTCTGCATTACTTTGGCAATGGCTGAACATTTCTATGTTCTGGTTTTCAGAGAATACACAGAGAATCAATTTTTCTTCTAAAATAATTGTAAAATTAAGAATTCATATGAAACAGTGCTCACTTCCGTGGAAGTTTGCTGAGACCTCCTATGCTTCCTGGTCAAGAGTTTTTGTTCTATCATGTATAAAATGACATAACATTAGAGAAAGACATTTCAAATGTCATATTATTCACATTTCATCATCATTTGTGCTCCACGAAACTCTGTGTCTGCTTTTACTGGTTTGCAGGTTTTGTGGCCTGAAATGTTTCTTTAGGTATGACCAAAGTAAAATGCGTTATGTACTGTATTAGGGCTGTCATAATTCCTTGATTAAATTTGAGTACTCGATTTAAAAAAAAAATCCTTGATTGCAATTTACCCGTGTCAAGTAATCTGTAAAATACCGGCAGTGGTGCATTCCACGGACAAGAATCCATGAACGGCATCATTAGACCGTTTTCTAAGGCTGCACAATTTATCGAAACCATTTTAAAACCATAAAATAGCATAGAGTGGTGCGACAGGAACGTTTGAGATTAGAATCATAATTAAGTGAGAATTATTTTGGTAGCACTTTATTGTACAGTCCTATTCCCCATGTACATACAGTACTATTTACTTATTATAGTAATTGCAATAGGTACTAACCCTGAACCTTCCTCTAAACCCATGTAGTTAACTTATATTACCCGGTACTTTCTTAGGTAAGTTCTAAGTGCACTGTAAGTACACATACTGTCAAATAAAGTGCAACCATTATTTTATATTGAAATAATAGAGTGGCTGTTCTGTGTTTGTACAGTAAGACGTGTTTTAGAAATGTAAAGGCGTGCGAGCAGGTTGTTGTTTATTTGTGTAAAAAACAGGTTTATTTTAAGTTGGATGGTGTAATGCGTTCTCTGAACTCAGCGAGTTCTTTCCGGCTGAAGTTCAACTTTAACAAACATCAAACCCAGAAACCAGAGCATGGAAGAACAGCGTGTAGTTTAAAATTTGTGTTTGAACACACTGAGACTGTGGCCGAGAATTCAAATGAGATGAGAGGAGCTGAACGAGTGTGTTTGTTTAAAAGAGAACGGCCATTCAAATGCCCTCAAATTCAAGATATCCCGTTAACCAATCAACAAGGTTTTATTAGCCTATTTTAGTAGCCTATTTTATTTAATTTAACCATAGCTTTGTGTCAATACTATATATATATGAAATACTACATATTAGTATTTACCTCAAGCTGAGAAGGTGTGCTGTTTCATCTGAGAACATTGAATGTCTCAGGACTAATCCAGAGTTTGAGCATTAATTCATTCTCCACCTGCCCTTGAGCTGTGTGCGTATATGTGTGTGAGTGTGTGTGAGTGTGTTTGTGTAATCCCTCTTGATTGTATTAACATGCGGAAAGCCCTTCGTTATCAAATGACTGCTCCTGTTCCATTGAACACAAGATCTAAACGGCTTAAACGCACACACGCTCGCACGCACATAATCGGCAGCACCATGTTTATACTGCGTATGTTTGTGTGTGCATTTTCCTATGATATTTTGCTCCAATCATGATCATTGTAAGATTGGTCTGTGTTTGATGTTCTGTGGGAGGAGAGGCAGGCTGTGGGTGTTTACATGTTTACATTAATGCAGATGCAGAAAGAAACTGTATTGCTTCAGGTTGGTCTTTTAACTCAGAAGACTTAATGGAGTTGATGACATTTCAATTATGCTTAATTTTGAAGTGCTGGTATCATGAGGAATTCAATTTTCTTGATCTTTTGAGATAAAAGAGTTCATGTCAGCATATTTTAACTCGCAGAACTTGCCAAAAAGAGCAGTTATTGTAACTGGATCAGTCCATATCAAGTTGTTCAAAAATTGTAAAGTTGGGTGCTTTACCATTTTTACGTTTCCGAATTTGTTTTTGGCTGATTACCTCAAATGTATTGGTAAACTGTAAAAAAAAAAAAAAACGACAGCTGTGTTTGCTAGAACTGTATTACTATACAGTAATTTTCCTAAAAGTTGGAAAATTAAAATTGTGGACTGACCTAAATAAGCTGCAAAATGACTCCTTCAGAAACCACATGTGTGTTTTTGAAATCTTTTATATTTTGCTACCAAATTTGATTGTATTTCTTGATTGTACTTTTTTTCCGCAGAATTACTCAATTTCTTTCCAAAATGGGCACAAAAATCGCAGAATGAGTTTTCGGATTCTATCTAGGCCTGCTCATGTGTGAATATCGGTGTGTGTGTGTGTGTGTGTGTGTGTGTGTGTGTGTGTGTGTGTGTGTGTGTATGCAGAATTGGAAGCCCTTAGGCTGTGTGTCTGTAGATTTCAGGGGTGTTTCTCTGTCGTTTTTCAGGGTTTGTCACTGATTGATCTTTGCTTTCGTCTCAGGTTTCGTTCTCTGCTCTCTTCTGTTAACACTTAGACAGGCGAGCGCAGACTACTTCTTTCCCTTTCCATTTTTTATTTGCTTTTTCAGGCACCTCCATCACTTGCCTTTCTCATCTTATAAAAACCATTACAGTAACCGCACAAACACATAGTCATTCATCCTGAATTCGATCTTCTTGCAGACAGGAAAATAAATTCTAATTCTAGTCTAATTCTCCTTAACAATTATATTGTTGATCATTTTTCTATCTGCAATCATTTGCACTAAGTAATTAATACAGCCAAATGAGTCAAGAATCACATTAGCTGCAATGCATTATAGGCATTTTGATGGTGTTTGCCTAATTGAGTGATTAGCGGAAATAAAAACTGAGTTTAACCTGTCCTGAGTTTGTGGAGCATTTTTGCCAAATGAAACCTGAAAAGACCTATTCTGAATGCTGAAGCAAAGGCTCTGAAGATTTGAAGAGGTGACTGAAATGCACCTATTAGTTTGCCGTGAAATGATTTTTAAAGGACTTGAACCGCTTATTACACACAGGCACACACACACACACACACACACACACACACACACACACACACACACACACACACACACACACACGCACACGCACACACACACGCACACACACACGCACACGCACACGCACGCACACAGTGACACGTTCATTCATCATCACGGTGATGTGTGCCATTACACCTGCTGAAAGGAACTGACTCAGAAAATTAATGATCCACATTCACAGATACTAGCAGGGTGTATACTCATGTAATCAGATAAATCAGCCAAATACCTTTTAAAAAATTAATTCATAACATCATGAGTCAGACACATACTGCAGTCGTGTAGATCCGAAGAGGGGTAAAATTACAGACACAATAAACCTCAAAAGATTCGAAAATGGGCTACTTTCTTTCTCATAGACTGGAGTGAGACCATAGACATCTCTTGAGCTGTTGCAATCTTTTTTGGCGCTCTGTGGCGTGACAGATCGCTGTAGCGCATCTGTATCATGACACGTTATCGCTCAATCAGTGTTTTATCCTTGGAAAGGCGTCAATATAACTGCTTGTAAACAATGTCACATTTACCTCAGAAAAGCCATTCAATGTCCAAAAACTCATTAGTCAGCTAAAGTGTTTTGAAATTTTAATATGAAATTAATTTTGCATTTTTAAGATTTAAGAAGACCCTGCACTCAGCTGCGTTGTGTATATGCAAACCGCTGACCAAAAGTTACAGCCGAAAAATAAAAAATAATCGACTGTGTACGTGTAGTTTGCATTTGCATATGTTGCCATATTTGCATACTTGTTGATGAAATTTGATCAGTTATTTTTATTTTTTTTATAAATTCCTCCATCCCTTAGTCACCAGGTCATTGCCAGGATATTCATTCTTGGTGGTTGCTATGGTGTTGCTTGGGCATTTTGCTATTTCGAATAGTAATTGTTTACCAGTTTAAGTCAAAACTCTGTGCAGTCGCTTATAATAATAAAAAAATAAAAAAAACTTCTAAGGCTGATGGAGTGTGTGATATAAATGAGTTTGTAAGATTAACATTCAAAGCATGGCATCTTCACACTTAAGAATTCACTTGAGCACTTTAATTCCATATGCTGAATAATTGCAGCCAGAGAGAGATGATGGGCTAGAAAGCAGGAAGACAGGTAAAGGTGGATATTTGTGTAAATAGATGAATTCTCTCCTGTAGTCCTGCCAACCAACACTGTTTTCATTTTATTAGTATCATGTTATAATATCTGCTCCACCTCAACAAAATGAACAGCATTTGACATTTGCCTCACAATTGCAACACATTTAATGAGCTTTGTTTACAAGTGCCTGACAACATATGACAGAACTGTGTAAATGCCAAATTACCAAGCTGAATCCAATTGTGTTTGTATAAAAGGGCAATACAAATGTAAATTTAGCTAATCAAAGTCTTTAAAAAAAGTGCTTTACATAATAAAAAATAGGTAGGTGTGGTTGCCAGAACTTTACCATAAAAAACACAGTATAGCAAGATTTTAAGTTCTACAGGTTGAACTAAAAAGACGATTCCGGGAATAGTTTTTCACTGTAAATTATAAGAAGACTTGTTCTTTTTCACTTCCAAAAACTGTTTAACAGTATTTACGTAACATTAACATTAACAGCACATTTAACAATATTTTACTGCAAAATTATTTGAAATGTCCTTGTAGATTTATTCGTTTTTCATGATATATAGTAGGTGAACTTACTGCTTACCTTAACCAATTTAATTTTATTTTTCATAGCATTTGTAGTCTTTTACCATAAATATTACGTTTATTTTTACAGTATGGGAGAAAATTAGCATTGAGAGTGATGAAATCACTGCAGGGTCACTGTGCTGTTGATTGCATTGACAATCCTACTGACAAGATGAGCAGCTACTTGATTTTTATCAAAATTATCTTCTGTTATTAATTTTTATTGCAATTATTTTCTGTAGGACTGACAGCCATCTCTGAAGGATTTTGAACTTTCATATGCACATGGAATTTAGTTGAGATCATGTAAATTTGTTTCTCCTGAAGGACAGTTTCAATTAGTGTCCCGTGGCGCTTCCATTTTTGTCAGCCACCTCATTGTTAAAGGTTTTTTGTTGTGGATGCATGTGCGTGGATGTGGCAGCTGTCACAACAATGCCGGCAGGAGAAATTCCTCTGATCTGAGTCTTTCCCTGATTAAAGGATGCATTTCTCTGTCTCGCAGTCCCTGGGATCATCTGTGCATGTAAGGTTTTTAAGGTTTACATGAGGATGTAAGCGTTTTTGATGGCCCTGTGAACCTCTCTGATATTTCCAATGCGTGGCCGTCATTGTGTTATGAAGGATTAAAGAACGAAGATGTAAAGGTGTTTATTATTAATTAGACACTATGAGCCATGTGTTTTCCAAAGATACAGTCGCTCACACACTTCAGGTTTTCCAATTACAGCTCAGTGATTGATGGCTCTCATGTTGATTAAGAGGGTTTGGTTCATTTAGGGTAATTATGTCCAACGCTCTCTAAAGTCACACAACCTCTCATAGCCAATCAAAACCTGAGAGCCGTCTGAGAGCCCAGATCTCGACACTACGCTTTTCCAGGTGCTTCAGTAAAACTGATCACTTATTTTTCTGGCTTCTTACATCTGAAGTGTGTGTGTGTGGTGTGTGTGTGCACACACGCATTTTGAGGCCTTTTTTGTCATTTGTATAGCGCTTTTCAAAATATACATTGTTTCACAGTAGCTTTATAGAAATCATCAAGTTAATGTTTATAATATCTTAATAGCGTATAGTGTACATTTTTGCGATTATAGAAAAAGACCAAAATATACGCCTTATTGATTATGCATACTATATGCAGGTGGACAAATGCGCCCAGAATATGAGCACAACATTCTTAATGGTTCCTTAAGCGTTATCCCATAAATAACTAAAATACTTAATCTGACTTAATGCATTTAGATAGTGATATTGGAGGACCAAATTCAGTATACACTATATTAATAAAACATATGAATAAGAATATGAAGTTTCATGTTAACTGTTTTCACATAGAAAACCATTATAAAGAAAATGCTTAATGTGAAACTTCATATTCTAGGGTTTGTGTAGTTTTAATTTGCATATGTTGCCATATGTGCATATAGATGGGGCTGAAATTCAATTGTGTTTTCAAAATGTATCATTGTCATCACTTTTGTAGTAAAGTAGTATAGTTGGTTAAAGGCATAGTTCACCCAAAAATAAAAATTCTGTCATCTTTTACTCACTCTTATGTCATTCTTAACCCGTTCATCTTCAAAACACAAAGATATTT
>CM060629.1:30765749-30866737 GCA_030578275.1 Meda fulgida
AATAATGTATTTAGGCTAATGTTTTTCATACAAATACCATAGGAACCATAAAGTAACATTTTGCCATGATAGTGAGGTGCTGTAAGCCATGCCCGGTTTTATCTGTGGTTATCATGATCTAAATGCATGATGCTGGATGACCAATGGTTAATTTTAATAAAACTCAAACAGTCAGAATATTACATTTTACCAAATAAAAATGAGCACATGCAGAAACTAAGAAATATTTTTTTTTCTATTAAGATATTTATTTTGTTAAAGAAAAATGACAAATGTTTGAATGTTCTAACTCAGATTTGTTTTTCATGATATGTTCTGACAATAAAGAGTACTTTAAAAACACAATTAACGTTCTGGTCTCTACAACTTTCACTTAGGAGCACAAATCTGCCTTTAAACTTGAAAGAAATAAAGATTTGACATTTATCGTGACAATTATTGATATCGACTGATATAAAAAAAATTATCGTGATAATTGTTTTTGGGCGTATCACCCAGCCCTAGTATTATCCATAATGGAAGAAGTGTGGAAATACCTGGACTCTTCCTAGAGCTGGCCTCCTGGCCAAACTGAGCAATCAATGCAGAACTGCCTTGTTAGAGGGGTGACTCTGATGGTCACTCTGGTTCAGCTCCATGATCATATGGAGAGAAATTTACAGAAGGACAAATGTCACTGCAACACTCCACCGATCTAGCCTTTATGGCAGAGTGGCCAGACTCACGCCTCTCCTCAGGGAAGACACATGAAAACTAGGGGTGTGCTATATTCACATCTCAATATTTTCTCGATAACGATTATTAGACAATGTTTTGCTGAGTGTGTTTATTGTTTTGGTACTGTGGCAGGTTTAGGACTGTCGTGGACAGCCGACTTCTAAAGTTTTTGATATTCTTCATACTCTGTGTGGTGGTCAGTTCACAGCAGTGACAGAATTATTTTTTACAATATGTTTCAATTTATTTTTACCTTTATGAAGCCATTTTTTAACAATTATATGCATGCATTATCTTTTGTGTAAATTTCATAAATTTAATCAAATTCAATTATAAATATTGCTGCAAGCAGCAATTATCAGAGCCAAGCGCAAGAAGACGATAAGACATGCCAACATGGCTGGGAGTGTCAGACCAACTGCAGCAAAGAGCAATTAAATACATTTTAAGAGGATTTGGGACAAATGCCTGAAAAATAATATATACACTAACTTATAAGATGATTTTATGGTTTATCACTTTCGACCAATAGGTGGCGCAGTTACAAAATCAATGTGATGTGGTCAGAGTGAAGTGACAATGGCACATACAAAGTTTGGTGTCAAAATGTCATGGCATTGCAGATATAAAGCCTGAATAGTCATTTTGGCATCATGTCTCAACTTTGCTGCTGCGGTATACGGAAACGGTTTCGTCTATCGACACGAAATCCATAAATTTTACTCGGCACAGTCTGGAGATGATACTGTTCAATTTGGGGTGAAAATCGGACAAATCGTCTAGGAGAAGATCAAAAAAGTAGGTTTTAAAAGAAAATTAAGATGGCGGACAGGAAGTCTATGGTGGCGGTTGAGGAGAGATCCTCTGATATGATTGTAAAGCGCTTTGGGTGTACAGTAGTACATATGAAAGCGCTTTATAAATGCCTCATTCTATTCTATGTTTTCGGCATAACCCAAGGAATCTATTAAAGGGTCAGTACTCGCAAGACTTAACCTACATGGTCGTCAACAAGGCTGAAGTCCACCATTCTCCAATTCTTGAAGAATGTTTGCGGCACTCACACATATAGTTTAGATGTGTCCGTGGTTGATGTGTCCGTGGTTAAACCAACCGCCCAGAGTCAGAGTCTAGCCTTGGCAGCATTGCGGGGAAACATATTCAATGCACTTGGACTTTTTTGCACCATGAAAACAAACACTTGTGTCCCATGATTGTCTCTCTCATCTACTACGCGATATCACAGGTTGACATATCTGTCATTGGAAAGATCCACGTGGTGTCATGAATAATTAAGATACAGTGTCTTCTCATAGGATATGAAAACTCAGTCTCATTAATAATTGTGAGACACCGATGAGTCATCAATGCACTTACAGTGCTCTGCCACGACGTGGACACGATAAAGATTTTAAACCCGGAAAACGGAAATAGCGGAAAGAAACTAACATTTAACCATTTTCACTCTACTATTAAATCTAACAGATGCTAACATTGTCTTCAATGGTGTTCAACACACATACCTGTTAAAATCTCAGAAAATTTGGTTTTGGGTTTCATGACCCTTTAAGACCAGTGTCAAAATGTAACCCCGGCATCCTGGTCAAATTTGCCCATTGGCTTCTATCCATCAAAATGGCCTCCTAATCATCTCCATATATACTGATTGACTTCTTTACATACAGTGCAATGTACATATTTTTAATCTGATTGAAAATTGTTTAATGTCTAGAGGAGATTATGGTTTAAAATACTATATTTTTGCAGCTCATATTCTTCACTTATTACTTTGTAGGATTGCCAATAGTTAAAACATTTACACAAAATAATCACATTCTATAGATAAATAGTAAACAGTAAACAATGTTGTGTGAATTACATGAGAGTTGTTCTCATGGTGCAACACAAAATCACAGGCTCTGTTAGTGTTGCTTCTCTCTCCAGTATCCTCTTCATATGAGCTTATAATAGTTCTAAAAGAAACCATATGAGGTGCTCAGTCTTATTTGTTTGGGTACAGATGATTGTTAGTCTGCGGAAAGATTAACAGGCTTAGAAGTTGGTAAGAAAGTTAATAATGCAGAAATAAAAGAAACACTCTGCCTCAACAACAAACAGCAGCAGTCTTGTATATAATGAGTGCTCTGGGGAAAACCCCGCACGCCAGTTTCTGTGAACTGATTGGTTGACACGTGGTGCAGTCACTTGAATGAAGGTCATGTTGACAGGGCAATATCAGTACTTTAGTATGAAATATAGTAGGAACATAGTGCAAATATATACTTTAGTAATGAGTGACCCATCCCTACTTTGTTTTTCCTGCCCTGATCTGATAAAAAACAAACAAATTGAATGATACATACTGTATAGGGATATGCTCACAACTATTTAGCTAATGATTTATATTTGTGTGCAAAAATATAACTTTTGGTTATCCTAAAAAAAGTAAAAGTTAAGACAGGGTTATCATTATTTAAAGGGGTCATATAATGCCATTTTTGTTAAGTTAATATGAATCTTTAGGGTCTAAATGAAAGTTTGTAATATACTTTTATTAAAAATTATCATTAGTATTGTAAGAAAACTAATTTTACCTGGTCAAAAACAGCTCTGTTTTCAGCACGCCGTTTCAGTGCATATGCCTTTAAATGATAATGAGCTTTGCTCACTCCACCCCTCTGTTGGCTCGAATTTAGGAACATTAAAGTGACTGCTGTGTTCCTTATTACACCCAAGAACAGAACACCACAATCGCTTAGACGCCATTCTGCTCCAGTGTATCAACAATGACGGACTACGATGACAGCTCGCTCAGGGCGGGTCTGTGTTGAAACGCTGCTGTCAATTATCAATCGTGGGAGAGGCGTCCGATCTAGTGATGTCACAATATCGAACGGCTCAACTTGAGGCAGGGGAAAATATATAAGGAGATTAAAACAAAATTGAGCAGCGAATCAAGGCAACATTTGAATACATTCTAAATTGCAATTGCAATTTTTATCAGAAAAATATATTTTTTACACACACACACACACACACACACACACACACACACACACACACACACACACACACACACACACACACACACACACACACACACACACACACACAGAGAGTCTCGTATATAGGACAGTAAATTAATGAGATTCTGCCAGGGCTACAATAGGAACTGCTTCCACACCTTTTTCTCTCCAGCACACACAAAAACGTATTGATAGAGTCAGATCGACAGATCGATCGTGTGTGTGTGATGTGAAATTGAAGTGTGTGCTCACTGGAGGAGCAGATAAGAGTTCTTCTGTCTGATTAGCTCAGTGCAGATATGGAGACCAAAGACTTCAGCCTGAGACGTCCAGCTCTGATCCAGATTCTCCTGCTTTGTTCTGTTAAAGCGGTAGTTCATCAAAAAACGATTTTTCTGTCATCATTTTCTCACCCTCATGTCGTTCCAAACCTGTACGACTTTCCTTTCTTCTGGGGAACAAAAGCAGATCTGAGGCAGAATGTCCAGAATTGCTCTATTGTATAAAAGCATATAGTGACTGTTGAGCTTCAACAAGGACAAAAAAAAGTACCATTAACGCAACTTAAGAGCAGTCCGTATTACAGCAGTCCAAGTCTTCTGAAGTCATACAATAGCTTTGTAGTCATGAGAACTACTTTTATGATTGTTATGGTGTTTTTTTTGTCATTCAGCTAAACAACTGCTTTTGTGTTTCACTGAAGAATGAAACATCTTTTGTAACAACATGAAGGTGAGTAAATAATGACAGGACTAACATGCTAACTCTAGCACTGAAGTCAAACTCTCACTGGGAGTTAGTTGCACAGCCTTATAAACAGCTAAATCAGTTCAATCATCAGGTCAGGAGTCTGGAGGACAGGCGGCACATGCTCCAGCACTGATGAATTTGGGTAATTTCTGTATCATCTGGTCATTAAAGAGCTCTAATGAATAGAAAGTGGACCATATTACAGGTCACACTGTCCGCTCATCTGGACAGATCAAGACTGGAGCAGCTGAATTAGCAATCGCACAGTGGCAGATGTAAGTAAAAGTGGCTCTGGCTACTACTGGCCAAGAAGTGCAACAACCAGTTTAACATTCCTATCCTTTATCCACTGAAGCTAAAATATGTGTAACAAAATCACAACATGCTTGTGTAAGGGGCTCGTTTCATAAAAAGACTGACTAATCAGACCCATATGAAATTAAAAAAAAATTCTGTTTAAAAAAAAAATGGCACTGATTTTAGATGAAAATCATTTGAATTCTGTCCAGTGTTGAGTATGGCACTCTTATTGGTAGCTAAAACCCAAAAATATGTAATGCATGAACACACTTAGATCTGTGTGAGTGCTTTCTGCAGGTGCAGAATCCCTGTGTAAATGATGCTGCGTGTGACACAGGAACTTACTGCAAATACCCTCAAACATGCTCAACTATTTCACTGCAAGATACAACAAAATGTATATTTAAATGAACTATTGAAAAATGTTACACTGCAAGTAAAAAAAAAGAAAAGAAAAAAAAAAAAAGACTTTTTGCAATTCACCCAGCCTTGGCAGGTGATTGAGAATTGTAATTTTGCACCCAGCACTTACACACACACATCTCTCCTCTGGAGGATTTGAGCTAAACGCTGCCCATCAGACACCAGAAGAATTCTGAGTGCCGAACTCTCTGCCTGGTGTCCATGGCAACGTCAGAGTTTTTCCCATCTCAGCAAAGACCTGCGGGAAAATGACAGATTCTGAGCAGGATGAGAAAAAGAATCACAGAGAGACAAAACTGATAAATCAGTGTCAGATATACATCTGGTGATTGTTCACAGTGACTCAGAGCAGAATAAACTAATAAATTGCTCAGGTGTGTGAAAATGTCACGTTCACCTGTACAGTAGTTTTCTTTGCCCTAAAGTTGTACATTTCATTCAAAATGTTTTTTTCATATTTATTTCAAATATCTGATTAAAATGTTGAATGCATTTTTACACGTCAATAAGACTTACATTTATAACATCATGTAATGTGAAAAGGCAATATAGCGCATCCATGCTAATGAAGTTGGTTTTCAATTGCTCATCACAAATTTATTCCTGTGCAAAAAAAAAGACAGAACGGCAAAAAATTATTCTGTTTGCCCTTCATGTCAGTGAGCTTGATCTCCTGCAGGCGAACTTAGAGACGTTTGTTTTTGGCTCAGAAACATTGATTCAGTGCTTAGTTTTGAACGTTATATCGATAATGAAAGTAGACAAGAGCAGTTCAAGTGCACCAAATCAGATATGAGTAGTTTAAAGTTTTAGTACAGACTAAACTGAAATGGAAAATATACATTTACTCATTAAAGTCCCCTGTAATCAATAATTGTATCGTTAAAACTCATCTTTGATCACCAAAATGACATTTTTTCCTTGAAAAAAAAATTCTTCATGCCTTAATGTAACCCTCATTTAGTATACGTGGTTCTATGAAATATACAAATGAGCCCCGCCTCCACTCACTTACAGCAGCTCAGAGATCCACTCGTTGATGATCACACTTTACGGTCTTTGGTTCACTGCAGTTTTAAGGAGGAAATACTGAGCAATGGTGTTGTCTTATGAAATTGCACATGGTTTAAAAGCATGTTAAAAACAACACAGACATATAAACAACATTAATATTTACCACATGGGGACTTTAAATATGTAATATGCAAGTGTGTTTTGGATTGCAAAACATATTTGAAGTTACTATTGTGTTGTTTCCGTGTTAAGGGCTCATAGCAGCATGATTTGTCTAAACAACTGGAGATTGTCATGGTCTGGTGTGGTAAGGAGAGCGCACAACGAAGGAGAGTATCTTGGAACAAATATTTAATGATCACTTGTAGAAATCACAGAGAACATCACAACTCAGACCAAATACAAACAAGAACTGACCAAGACAGAGGGGGGAGGGGGTCAGGGCGGCCGGCTGATCAGGGTGGATCGAGTTTCCTGGCCTTTCCGTGAGAGTGGCGGTTATCTTTGCAGAGGGCTCGGGCAGCAAGGCGGCGGGAATCTTTGCCGTAGACGAAAGCTCAGGCGTGGTGTTGGCCATCGACAGGACGAGACTCTGGAGGGGTGGTCTCGACGGGATGAGACTCTGGAAGGGCGGCGGCCTAGACGGGACCGACCCTGGAAGGGCGGCGGCCTAGACGGGACCGACCCTGGAAGGGCGGCGGCCTAGACGGGACCGACCCTGGAAGGGCGGCGGCCTAGACGGGACCGACCCTGGAAGGGCGGCGTCCTAGACGGGACCGAGCCTGGAAGGGCGGCGGCCTAGACGGGGCCGAGCCTGGAAGGGCGGCGGCCTCGACGGGACCGAGCCTGGAAGGGCGGCGGCCTAGACGGGAACGAGTCTGGAACGGCGGCGGCCTCTACGGGACTCTGAAAGGGCGGTCTCGACGGGTGGAGACTCTGCAAGGGCGGCGGCCTCGATGGGACGAAACTCTGCAAGATCGGTGGTCTCGACTGGACGAGACTCTGCAAGGGCGGCAGCCTGGAAGGGCTGCCATCTTGGAACTGGACTCTGGAGCGATGCCCATCTTGGAACTGGACTCTGGAGTGGGCTGGAGTTCACTATCGCTGTAAAGGTCGATGGTGAATGGAGACTCACAGACATTCAATACCCACTCCACAAATACCTTGAAGTTCTCTCGAGGTCCCACACCATGTAGGCGTGCCTTTGTCTCTGCATTGAGGCCTGTGAAAAAAAAAATACACTCAATGAAAGGTCGGGGAAGGAGGTAAGGCACGCCAAGTCGAGAAATGCTGCGGTTTGGGCCTCAAGAGATAGCTGGTCCTGTTTCAGTAAAATCAATTGGACTGCTCGATCCACTCTTTTGGGTAAAGGTTCTGTTCCTCTGTCACGGTCTGGTGTGGTAAGGAGAGTGGACGACGAAGGAGAATGTACTGGAACAAATATTTAATGATCACTTGGAGAAATCACAGAGAACAACACAACTCAAATACAAACGAGAACCGACCAAGACAGAGGGAGATCACAGGGAATATATACAGGTGACAGGGAGGAGCCGATAGACTGATTAACAAGATAATTGAAGACACACAGCTGAAACAAAATAACTAATGGACCATGGAAACAAAGGAATGGCGGGAAACAGCACACGATGAACACACAAGGAATTACAAAAACTAACTGACATGCAACAATTATCATATTAATTAAAATCTGTATTTTGTGTATGTTGTGTTGGTGTATGTCATTAAGTTTGAGTTTAAAGAGACTTGGTGATTAGGTGTTCAGATTTGATCAAAGGTGTTACTTCACCTGAGAACCACTGCGATAATGAATTCTCTTCATTTGAGGGTTTTTCTTAGCTGATATTGATACTCAACTATTCAAAAGTTCGAAGTCAGTAATTTTATAAATAAATGAATGTTTAATTCATCAAGGCTGTTTTGTATTCACAAAAGAATCCTGAAGTAAAAGTTTCATGGTTTTCACAAAAATATGAAGCAGTATAATAATCATACATGTTTCTTAAACAGCAAATCAGCATATTAGAATGATTTCTGAGGATCATGTGACACTGAAGACTGGAGTAATGATGCTGAAAATACAGCTTTGATCACAGGAATAAATTACAGTTTAAAATATATTCACATAAAATAGATATTTTAAATTAAATATATATATATATATATATATATATATATATATATATATATATTAAAAAAGCAGTATTTTTGATCAAACAAATGCAGTCTTGGTGAGCATAAGACTTCTTTCAAAAGCATGAAAAACTCCTGCTGACCCTAAACTTTTGAACAGTAGTTGATATGCAATTATTTGTGATTAGTTTAATGAATTAATAATTATGCAACACTGAAAAAGTGACTATTGCTTCCTCTCTCTCTCTCTCGCTCTCTCTCTCTTTGTAAAATGCAATGCTCCCTGCCTCTCGTTTATGTTAATGTACCGACTCCATTAGTGTTTTATCGGACGTCTCTCTTTGTCCCAATGTCCCGACTCACCAGCTGATTAGACGCTCTCAGAGCAGCCAATAAAAACATCCCTGGAGATAAGACATGGCCATTATTCCAGCTTTCATTTTTACCTGTATTTATGCCCGGGCTCATCTCCAAAAGAGCAGAGATGAGAACGCTATTATGAGCTGCTGCTTATCACTCTCTCCGCTCCAGAGAAAGGGGGCAAGAATTACCTAGTATCATCACAAGATGGAGTTTAACGCTTCAGTCCAGCTGTGAGAGTGAGTGACACATCAACTGCAATGTGAAGTCAGTTGATTAAAGCAAGATCGTCACATTGTTCGGTCTCTGCTTCAGTGTTTAACGGGACTGTTCTAGTTGTGTTGCATTGCTTAGATGTTTATAAAGTGAGTGTACTAATTCTGTCAGCTGTGGTTTTCTCTCTTTAATAGGGATTTTAGAGTCGTTGTTGAATAGATGCAGTAGATATTGTGTGCCAGTTAGTGCTGATATGGCACCTACTACAGGTGCTAACTTTACCCAAAATGTTTCTGGGCAGTCCCACATAGTGTGTGTAAATGTCCCCAGTGTCCCGTGAGAACCGATACTGCAGAAAGAGCTTGTTAAGGTAGCGCTCTAGTTTTTGGCATTGTGTTGCTCATTCTCACCTTCAGTGATGATAACGTGAGCGCTCTAGTTTAGTTGCGTTGCGTCACCGGCTCTCAGCTCCAGTGATTTTTTAATGGAAGTGCTCTAGTTTTGTTGAGTCATATCTAGGGCCCTATGAAAGCAGTTTAGTCTTTTTCCAAATTTCATTAAATTTTTTCCCAAATAGCATGTTTTCTATTAAAATTTTTCTGTATTTGGTTTATTATAAATTGTAATAATCTAAAAGCATGTCTAATCAATTGAATTCCAAAAACTTTTAAAATATAATATAAAACAATAATAATACTTTCTTACATTTTTAACAATAATAGTGCACATAAAACTGAAAACACGTTCAAACTTTTCACTCACAGAATGTAGTCTTCATACAGTATTTCAATAGCAGTCTTTTTGAGCTATAATATTCACAGACACTATTCCATATCACCATTTGATGAAGTGTACAGTGAATTTTTTTATTTTTTTATTTATCCACATTTTTTCACATTTGGTGACATTCCATGCAGTAAATTAAGTTTTTATGACTGATTCAAGGATTCTGTCTGCGTTTTTCTGCACATTATGCCACTCGTTTGTGCTGTTGTAAATGCGAGCGAGTGTGAAAACAGAAAAACACTTAAGTGCTGTAACAGATCTTTGACACTTCTGAGAAACACGCGCAGGCAGACAGACAGACAGGTGCGTTCAGGGGTGCTGGAGTCGAGCATTATGAATAATAGATGGCTGTGTATCAAACTCCATTAGCTTCAGTGAGCTAGATGAGCCACACACTCGCGTCTCTGATGGTTTGAATGGTAACAGAGCTGTCTGCTTCTCACGTGACTTCGCTACTTATCCTTTTATCTCTTTATCCGTCTCTCTCTCCATGCTGTCTGTCTGTTTGAGTGTTTGTTAAAGTCACACATATGGGTCTCTAACCGACTGTGTAATATTATGAGGTATTCAGGACTTGTCTCCTTCATTTCTCTCTCTTCTACATTTAATTTTCTTTCTGTCTTTTTCAATCACACTTTCCTTCTCTCACTCTGTGTTGGAGATTTACAATGTAGATGGCTTCACATTCGCTCCTTTTCCGTCCTGTCTTTTTTTCAACAGACGTTGTTTTCATTTGCATCATTGCTCTTTCTCTATCACTCTCTCTCAGAATAACACCTCTATGTGCATGAGATTATGAACTGATAATTAGCCATCTGGATTCCATGCTGCGTGCAGTGTGTGTGTGTGTGTGTGTGTGTGTGTGTGTGTGTGTGTGTGTGTGTGTGATTGCAGGATGTGATGCTCTGAATAATTCCATATTTAGATGAAATCACAGGCATTCAGTGATATGACATTAATAAAGACAGCCAAACACTCAGACACCGAAACCAGAGACGATTCACATCACATCTAGTGATATATGTGGACTATTTACTATATAGGCCTAGTCAGTGTTATTTTATTGGGAATATAAAATTCAAACAACAAAGCAACTATAATAATGGTTTTAATGCGCTTTTTATTTGGCCATCAAGATTCTTGAGACCAGGGTGCGAGTATGAAATCTTTAATGCTGATATTTCAATGACACCTCTGATTAAAATTGAAATTGCAATGGACTTGGGATGTTCAATTTAATTTTGTTAATCAGTTCTTTTAATAACTCACTTGTTGAGGATTGTGAATAATTTATTTTATAAATCATTGGTGGTGAATTGTTAACCAGTTCTTTTAATGAATCATTTGTCGTGAATCAATTCTTTTAATGAATCATTTGTTGAAGAGTTTCCTTTAATGAATCTTTTGTCATAAATTATGCTGCATCCAAAATCGCTTACTTCCTTATTATATAGTAGGCAAAAAACTGAATGTGACAAGAATACTATGGCCAAATTCACAGTACTCATAAAAGAGAAGGCACAAAGTACTCGGATGACCTACAATATACAGTGAATTCTGAAGTGTGCATGCTATGGACACTTTACTATCCCATGAGGCCACGGGAGAGGATTTGTGAATGACAGTGAAGCGACGCTACTGACTCTGGTAAGTCACATGAGAATGACAACATGGTGAATGTAATACTTACGGATTACATTCATACTACACACATTCATACTATATAGAAAATACTTTTTTAGAGGTTCCAAAGCAAGTACTGCTTCCAAACGAGTACGTACCCAAGAGAGTATGTGATTTTGGACGCAGCCCTTTTCTTTTATTGAATCATTGGTTGTGAATTTGGTTCTTTTAATGCATTGTTTGTTGTGAATTGTGAATCAGTTCCATTAATGAATCTTGTATTCGCATCATCTCCATGTGGCTTTTACATGCTGCTGTGTGCCTGTATTGGTGCATAAACATTAACATAATGAATTATTGTTCTTCCTTGTGTTTTATAATGTAGTGGAAAACCACACTATTTAGTGTGTAAATGCTTTATTTTCTAGATTTTGGCATAGAGGTAAAAGGCCATTTCAGAGCTAACACAAATTTTGAGATGTATAGAACTTTGTTAAAACGCTGCGAAATATTGTAAAATTATTACGCTGTAACACACACATGCATGTTTATTTTTCTGTAAACTGTATTTGTCCATCTCACTCATGGGTCATTTTTTGGGTAACACTTTATTTGAAGGGGTGTGCATAAGACTGACATGACATTGTCATAAACATGACATAACACCTGTCATGAACATGAAGGAGTCTTTATGAATGTTTATGACTGTTGTCATAAACATAATTCGGTAAATTATGACACTTTTAATGCAAAGTTGACATTGTTTAAAATGTCTTTGTTATGACAACTTGACATTAACAAAGACAGAAAGTACAATGTGTTCCACTTTACTTGAGGACAAGTAAAATATTCATGACACAGTTATAATGGTGTCATGACGGCAAAACCAACCACATATGACAGGGTAATGTAATGTTAACGCAAAGCTAAATAACTTCTTTAAGTTTGATAAAAAGACATTTTTGTCTTGGTTGATGTCAAGTTGTCATAACAAAGACATTTTAAACAATGTCAACTTTGCATTAAAAGTGTCATAATTTACCGAATGACACTTAATGATAACAGGTATAAACATTCATAAAGACTCCTTCATGTTCATGACAGGTGTTATGTCATGTTTATGACAGTGTCATGTCAGTCTTATGCACACCCCTTCAAATAAAGTGTTACCATTTTTTGTATCTCTCTTTATCTCTCTCTCTCTCTCCCTCCCTCTGTCTGTCTGTCTGTCTATATCTGTCTCTCTTTCCTTTTCTTGAATAATTTACAGACTGCTGCTGCATTTCCATTTCAGTCAGACTTTGGCAGCTGCATGTCACCGAGAGAGAGAGAGAGAGAGAGAGAGAGAGAGAGAGAGAGAGAGAGAGAGAGAGAGAGAGAGAGAGAGAGAGAGAGAGAGAGATTATAATGTATTGTTTTTTATTGTTATATTTTTTAAATATTTGCTGATTGCTAATTAGTAGCAATCATATTAAAGGAGACATAAAATATTAACGTTTAGAAATAATAGAAATTATTTTATAATTTAATCATTTTTTATTCATTTTTATTTGTATTTATTTTATTTTATTTTATACTTGTTAAATTGTTTTGCATTATTGATTTTTGTCATGTCAGTAGAAACTAAATTGAACTGAATTGCAGAGAGCTAGAGGAGAACTGGAATATTTAAAGAGAACAGTGAAACAGAAAGTGGAAGTTAGTGAAAGGTATTGTTTTATTGTTGGAAGAGTTCTTAAAAACAAAAGAAAAAAGTGAGAGAAAAGAGGAACACATCCCATTATTTCTCCACAAAAGTCATCTGAAGTTTTTAGGAGTCCCACAGGTCTTTATTATATCCATGTTAGAGCAGATTTTATCTGAGATACAGCAGAGCAGTGTGTGTGTACAGAGAGAGAGAGAGTGTGTGTGTGTGTGTGTGTGTGTGTGTGCGTGTGTGCGTGCGTGTGTGTGTGTGTGTGTGTGTGTGTGCGTGTGTGCGTGCGTGTGTGTGTGTGTGTGTGTGTGTGTGTGTGTGTGTGTGTGTGTGTGTGTGTGTGGGTTAATAGATGCCGGATTATTATTTTGAGCATGTTTTTAGTTTTATCTGATGGAATTAAAGTCTGCAGTAAGGCGTGTGTGTGTGTGTGTGTGTGTGTGTGTGTGTGTGTGTGTGTGTGTGTGTGTGTGTGTGTGTGTGTGTGTGTGTGTGTGTGTGTGTGTGTGTGACATTACCATCTCGAGAGCAGAAGCATTTCTTGTTGGGTCTTTCTGTTTCTTTAATTTATAGAGAAATGAAGGTCTATGCTGTCTGTACTTATGCTCAAAATTTTCACTGTTGTTGAAGCCAATTTCAAACTCTAGTTTAAGTTACAAGCTATTCATAGTTTCTCAGGTATGGTTATATTGTAGTCTTAAGTTCGATAATCAGATTAGGATCTCACTGAGAGTGACAGCATCAATAAAAAAGTAATAAAACTAAAATCACTCTAATTTGTAATGGAATTATATTTAACATGGACAAAGCAGAAACAAATTAATCAGTTATTTTAAAGAATCATTGCTTGTGAATTGGTTATCAGTTATTTTAAAGATTCCTTTCTTTAAGAATTTATCAGAGAATTTATCAAATTTTATTAGAGATACAGCAGAACAGTAATATGTACATACTAGTGTACTTATGGTGAATTAATTGATCAAATGTAATGCAATCCAATACAATTATGTAGTTTTATAATATTAATATAATATTGTATAATATTTTTTGAATAAACCCACAAATCTTCATGGAGGAAGACCTTTGACTGTTTTTGTATTTATCACGGTTATCTCAAATACTTAATCAAATAATCACAATCAAATGATTTGCGACAGAGCTTCTTGTCAAAAACCCCAAAGCTTTTGTAACATTCCTTTGTTAATTACTCCCCAAGACTGTATACATTCATGATGTTCCCATTCAGACTGCAGCTCTATTTTTATATTTATTTAAAGCAAGAGCTGTAGACTTAGAGAGAGAAGAGAGAGCAAAATGTGCTGAGACAGACTTCTCTTATCAAACTCCCCAGAGACAGATGAATGTGTGTGTGTGTGTGTTTGTTGTGCGTCTTTGTAATTGCTTGCTGTGCTGTTTTCCTGTGTCCTTTTGTAGTGGGTTTGTATAGAGGGGCTATTTCTGTCCTGCCAATTTATGGCTCTGACACATTTACTCACACGCACACAGATATCCGTGTGTATGCCCTGTCCTCAGAGCTGCGGGGACAAATGATTTAGCTCACTCGTCGATCAAAGCAGAAGAAAAGAGTGAATGCTTCAGCGTTGCTCTTTGGACGGACTTTTATCACTATAAATTATGCGCACGGCCTTGAAACACCCAGGTGACTAACTTTGCCCCTGTGCACAGGTGAAACCATTCGATAAAGAGTGCAGGGACCAGAGGATATTTGTCGCTTCGTATGAATATTAAATACGTCAGAGAGAAAGTAGACAGGGAGAAATGGATATTTGAGAAAGAGTGATAGTTTTAAAGGTTCACCAGTGTGGGATTTGTGGATTATGCCTAAATGTGTTGCTATATTGCAGATATATAAATAATGCAGTTTTATAATGACAAATAAAATGTACATACATTTGCATAAATTAACTTACAGGGTTAGTTCACCTAAAATTAATATTCTGTCAATATCTACTCTCTTACCTTCACTTTTCACTGTTTGCTTGCATTTGTATCTTGTATTCCTGCAGAAAGTCAATGTGTTTAGATTGACGTGAGGGTGAGTAAATTATTGCATTTAAGTTACACAATATTGACTGTTTTTGGCACTCACCATGCCCCCGCCCCCCGCCCCCCGGGTCCCTAAAAAGTCTCAAATATCTTAAATGTTATAAGAAAAAAAGTCTTAACTATCATGAAAGGGGTCTTCATCTTGGGGACAGAAAAACAGAAATCATGATATTATATGGCTTAATGTGCTCTGTAAGAATGTTTTTTATGTTTTTGAAAGAAGTTTCTTATGCTCACCATGGCTGCATTTATTTGGTCTTGAATAAAATCAGTAATATTTTGAAATATTATACAATTTAAAATAACTTATCTAAACAATATATTTTAAACTGTAATTTATTCCTGTGTGATCAAAGCCGAATTTTCAGCATCATTTGTTATGTCCGATTTGGAATGGAACCCGGGTCTCCTGCGTAGCAGGCGGAAGCAGTACCTCAGTTCCACAATGTGTTTTCAACTCGGAGAGAGACGGAGACAATAACTCAATTCAAAGGCTTTACTTGAAAAGCAGGGCAAAAGTATCCAACAAGGAACAGACAAAAACAAAAGTAACAATCCAGGCAAAGGTCAAAGTCCACTATATCAGTCAGAATCAGTGAATAATAGTGATGGCAATTTCAAAACACTGCTTCATGAAGCTTCGGAGCTTTTACGAATCTTTTGTTCCGAATCAATGGTTCGGAGCGTGTATCAAACTGCCATAGTCACGTGATTTCAGTAAACGAGGCTTCATTACATCATAACTGTTTCAAAACACTTCGAAATTTCAATGGTTCACCGCTGGGTTCACGCGCAAGATCTCTGTCAACCCATGAGTCACTGAGAACCAATGAACAAGTGTCTGTGGGTTTTACCTGATCTCTGATCAGTTTTATACATCTGTAGACGTTTTAATTAGACATAATTAAAATGAGGTAGTTAATAGTCTTATTGGCCTGTTTAGCTGAGCCATTCATAGAACAAACTAAACAAACCCTGACAATTGAAAAAATCTCACATTTACACATGATAATCTTATTAGATGATTAGAAAATTGCATTTGAAAGATTTTACTTTCAGTAATTAATGTGCAATAGATTTGTAAAAGGTGTTTTTATGGATGTTTGGCCTGGGTTTTTGTTGCATTTACACTGTTCTAGAGACAAGACACAGGGATTTTAAATAGGCAGTTTAACAAGGTTCAGGTGAAACTAACAAATCAATAATGAGAACATGTGACAGGCATAAAACAAACAAACAAACAAAAAAAAAACAGCAGCACCCTTAATTAATAGGCATGTGTCATTTTCACACGAAGAAGAGAGGGAAGCAGTAAACAACAATGGAGGACATACAGCAGATCTTGTTCTTGCTTGTGGCTTTGTTGTAAGAAGAAACGGTTTTGTGTTTAAACTGTATATTAAAAATTGGCGCCTCTTGTGTTGGCATTCCCCTTGTAGCACCCGCAAGTGACGATTCTCTGTCAACCAATCAACGTTCTGCAGCGAGTCTAGCTCCACCCTTATACCAGAGATGAGGGGTACGAAGTGGTACGGTGCAGAATTAGGGTAGCATTCAAAACTTCTGACAGCAAAAATTGCGTTCCGTACCAAACTGTACTGTACCGTATCGCTCAGTGGAAACAAGTCATAATTATGCTGATTTTCTGCTCAAGAAACATATCTGATTATTGTTTTGAAAATAGTTGGGCTGATTTACACTCGTTTGACATGTTCACATGTTTAAAGAAATTGCAGGTTTATCTCTGAATGTCTGATGATTTAATGGGTTCGTCATGACAATGAATCCACACTGCTTTACTTTCTTTTTATTGTCTGCTTCCTTTCATTTCATGTCCTTGTCAATTACCACAGAAAATATTTGAACTTGTCTCTCTTGTGATGGAGAACGAGAAACATGTTTGCGGTAAATACTCTTGTAAAGGACGAGAGGGCCGGAGGGCTTAAGAGTTGAAATGTGCTGTGTGTTTTTGTGAAAGCATATGAAATCTTCAGGACTGATGTGTTATTTGATTTGGAAAGTGTTTATATTGTCTTTGTGAAGCTGGACTGTTTTGTTTTCTTGGAGGAAGAGTTTCTAGTCATGCATTACTGATGTAATTCTCATGGTGGTAGTTTGATCCACGTAAACAGTGCTTTACTGATAGACATTGTACATTAAATTGGCTGAAATTTTAGGTTCGTTGCTCTTGTCCTGTTTTCCTGTTTCATGTTCATGGTCATTTCTTTTGAAATATTAGTTTGTCTTTTATTTTGATCTGTTCTCATGTTCTTTTCTGTGTTCATTGATTGTCTCCGGTCGTTTCTTGTTGAACTCATTAGTTTTGAGTATATTAATCCCTTGTGTTTCTCTTGATTATTATTGATTTACAGCAGATTTAGACGGCTTCAATGACATTCCTGAGAATTGGATTTGACAAAGTTTGTGAACTTCTTGCAATTCTTTGACACATTGACAGCTTCAATCAAGATAGTAGTATGCAAATGGGATATTACTAAGCACATTTGTAACTGTCACATTGTTGCATTAAATGTCAGGTTAAGCAATTGAAAAAAGGCAACAAAATGATCTAAACTTTTGTTGTACAGTAGTTTGTCAATAATCTGTATTGTCCAACAGTTTACAGTATGGTTCCATTTGTAAACATTAGTTAACTACATTAGTTATCATGAATTAACAATGAAAAATAACTGTAAAGCATTTATCAATCTTAGTTCATTTTAATTTCAACATTTATTTATACATTGATAAGCCAAAACATCATGGCCAGTCATGGGTGAAGTGAATATCGCCGTTGATCATCTCCTAACAAGGCCACATATTAGGGTCTGGGTAGATCAGATGGTAAGCAAACAGTCAGTTCTCGTGTTGGACGCAGGAGAAATGGGCAGGAATAAAGATCTGAGACAAGGGCCAAATTGTTATGGCAAGGCAATTGGGTCAGAGTATTTCTTAAAGGGCAAGGCTTGTGTGTTACTCCCAATCAGCAGTGGTGAGAATTTACCAAGAGAGCTCTGAGTAGGGACAAACCACAAACCGGCGACAGGGTGTTGAGCGCCAAAAGCTCATCAAAAGAGCAACAAAGGCTGTCCCATAGCCACAGACCAATCAGAGTGCCTGATGACCCATGTCCACCATCGAAAGTGCCTACAATGGGCACGTGAGCGTCGAAACTGGACCTTGGAGCAGAGGAAGGTCACCTGGTCTGATGAATCCCATTTTCATTTTCATCACATGGATGGCCGTGTACGTGTGCGCCATTTACCTGGGGAAGTGATGGCACTAGGATATTTTGTCTCATCGGTTTAGTTGTATAATACATTAACATTTTAACTAATGCGTTAGCACAGGGAGCTTACTGTAAAGTGATACTGTATTCACAATTTTTACTTAGAAATTGCTAGTAATTTTTACAAATAATTACTAAGAAATGGCAATTAACAAGTTGATTTAACTCTTTCCCCGCCATTGACGGACATTTCTGTCATTTATGAGACAACGCCTCCCTTCTATTGATGGAATTTTCTGGCTTTCCATGTTTTCACTGTTATACGGTAGGGGGCGCTATTTCATATCTTCTGAACGAGTACTGAATCTCCTGATCAAACACATGTGAAGAAGATGCAGAAACAAGCGATAGCATATGTAAGCAGATGCATGTGGAAAATAACGCGATCATCAACATTAAACAGCATATAAATCAAAACTGCCTGATGTTGCTGACTGAAATGTCCACCCAGGACGAGCTACAGGACTGTGAAGCTTTGGGGGTGTTGATGGACTCGATTTACTCCATCTGTGTTTTGATCATCATTCTGAATCCCATCTGGATGTATTCTTCAACAACAACAAAAAAAAAATTCTCAGCTTTTTGATCAAAATATTTATTTTATGAAATGTACCCACATTCAAGGGTTGATAAAAAAAGATGAAGATGCAATTAAGCTTAAAGGTTTTATTTATTTATTTATTTATTTATTTTATTTTTTTATTTTTTTATAAAGCAGAGAGTCTGTTCTTTCTTTTGATATATTGCATGAACAAAATATTCTAGGGGGCCATGCAACTTTTGTGAAAACGTTAAAAAATTCTGGCGCTCTCAAGCAACTTTTTAAAAAAATGCTGGCGGGGAAAGAGTTTAAGTGAAATTTTGAAGTAGACAGACTGAAATAGTATTTTCTTGTAAAACACACCCCAATGAATTTTACAGTGTAATGTAATTCACAAAATCTTTTACATTTCTTTAACACCAATCAGAAAAACCTTCCTCTCACAAACAGGAATCTCATCAGATACTTTCCACTGTTTATGGAGTTTATGTGGTTTCAAAGTACGTCTCAGAGCGAGTATGAATGTGTCTTTTACTGATGGAGGGATGAAACACAATCCTGCGAGTCCTCAGACGTGAGGAAACACTGTACAAGTTTCTCTCTTCCGGAGGGCGTCAGGGACAAACCCTCTCCGGCTTCTCCAATCCCACAGGAGCCTTAGGGAAATAGTCGGCCCGTGTCATAACTAAACGAACACATTGATTTATTTCCACTCTGAAGTGGGACTGGGGCTCATGGGAATGACATGTGTCAGATAACACACACGCGCGCGCGCTTGTTCAGAGTGTGGAGGAGCTGGAAACACGTCTGGTGTTGTTGAAGACAGGCTCTGTATCTGTGTTGTGATCAGGTAGTCGTCTGTACAGAAGGTGAACTCACCTTGTGTTATCAGCACCCACCCCATCAAGCTGTGTTTGGATATGAGAAATCGAGCATGCAGCAGGTGCGGTGTGTGGCGTCAGCTTCGTGTTACTGTGTTTGTTTGGTTGCAAACTTCTGCTCTCTCTGTTTCAGTCTCTGGGCTGAAGAGTTGGGATCGTAAGCCGTATTCAGACTGGACTAATGATTCCAAAAGGGAACCATCGATGCCATTAAAGAACCTTTATTTTTAACATAGTACAAACTCTGAGTTCATGTGCTGGTAAACATAGTTGTTTTTTTTAACCTAAAATTATGAAAAGATGTAGGTGTTATGACCTTCAGGTATTGACCTAGATCAAATATTTCAAATCTATATTGTTGTTATTACTCCTGATGTATGCTCATATGTAAAATTTCATGCATAATTAATAAGAACAGCTAAATACATTTTGTAATTGTTCGGTTACATGAGATGCAGTATTGTTGTTAACTAAAACTATAAAAAGTAAACATTCGAAAAAATAAAAAAAAACTTTGAAAATACAAAATGTTGCCTTGGCAACTGAATGAAATAAATATGTTTTAAGTTGAAGAAGTAAAATACCAAAATAGAAATAAAAAGTAAATTACAGCTAAATAGAATGAATAAAAATGGATAAAATGACCAAATCACTAAAACCAAATTACCAAAACAAATGGTAATTAAAATTAAAACTGAAAATACAAAAATCTATAAATACATATATCTAATAAAACAAAAAAAAAATATATAAAAATAATACTGGACCGTAATATGACAAACATTGCAGATGTACTCTAGAAAAATCTACATATGATGAGCTGATCGTTGTAATTAGGGAGGATAATTGATTTATCAACAGATTAAGCGAGTTTACAGTATGTTGATGATGTTTGTAGAGACATGGATGATTTCCTCTGCTTAATGAACCTCTTGAGTTTTTAGATGTGCATCTAACATATCCGGTGACTGTAGAAACCATACACATCCATCTCACCCTCTCATGTGTGTTTGTTTTAAAAGTTAATTTGGTTTTGTTATCATTTAGTGGTTTATTGATTGAATTAAGTTGCCGGTCACAGTGCTTTCATTTGTTGCAATTGCACACAGAAGCTAGTTTAAGTTTTCATAGCTTTTCCATATCATTTGTCGTGACCACAAAGCAACAAATCGTTTAATCGTTAACACTGTCTTTGGCTGTATTGAATTATTTTACTCAAGTTTCATTTTTACTAGAAGAAAGTGCATTGGCCAGACAAATAAAGAAACAAGCTTGATACACAAACAAACACTTCGATTCTCTCTCGGTAAGCACGTCTTTCTCTGAAACACACACAAACACACACACAGCAGTGATTGATCATGAAAACTGAAAAATTGCATTGTGTTCAAATTCAACAAACAGATGCACTAAAGTTAGACCTCACTTTTAATAATGTGATTTATTACAGTTGTATTATGGATACTTTGCAGTCTAACATTAGTGTGATTAAACGTGTTTTTGCAATAACTCTATGAAGCCTATCATATTTGATAAGCATCTTTCTAAGGCGTCTAAATGATCAACGGTCTAAACTTTGGTGAAAAGCCATAAAAGCATGATGTATCAAATATGATCCTCAACAAAAAAACACATGTAGACTTTTTTTATTTATTTCTTTGTCTAAAGTGTTCCATTTTTTTTTTTTTACAAACTGTAAAATTCAGTGCAGCGCAGCATCTTGAGGCATGTTTTAAACTATTTTTAACTGGACATGCAACACTTGCGCTGTGAAGTGCTAAAAAGTAGAGAGACGCCCTGCTAGAGCCAAAAGATGTCTGTTTGATTTGTGTCTGCATAGACCAACAATTTAAAAAACACACAGATGGATCTCGCTCCGTCCTCCCAAAACCCTTGTGTACTCGCTTTATTTATCTGTCATGTACTTGAGTAGTCAAAATGACAAAACTGCACATCCCTTATAAACACAGGCCCCGTTGGTGGCATTAAGCACGTTTCATCACTCTCTCCTCCTGGTTTTTGTGCTCCGGCGGGACTTGTAAACTTTACACAGGCCATTATGTTCTCTCTGATGATGCTGTAAAGTTTACGCATCAGATGGTGCCGCTGGCAGCTGCTTGTACAGTTTGAACCTCTCTTTCTGTTTTTTGATATGCTTCAGCAGGAGAGAGCCTTGGGCTTTGTTCTGAGACAACACCAGAAGAGAAACGGAGAGAGAGAGAGACTGTGTACGCTTTTAGAAAATCTCATGTGTCTGAGTTGTTAACCTCTAGGCCCCTCATTACTGCATTTCCCACAATCCTTTGGCTTTCACTTCTGCCAGTAAGAATGGTTGAGGGGTTTCACCTTGAGCAATGTAATACCTGGAGAAAGCAATCCGTTAGCATTCCCGTACATCTCATGCTGGCAGCTTTTCTCTCAGGCTTTCAGTTACGGATGTTCAGCTATTAAGGCAATACAGCACAGTAAAACTGATTGTAATTTTAACGGTAAAAGACTGTAACAATGCTATGTAAAAAAAATATTTTACTGTCATCAATACTATTACAGTTTACATAAAAATAAAAATACATACTTCGAGCTGCGTCAAACGCTGTGGGAATGCCTCTGCGTTGTGCGTCATGAAGCACGTATGGAATCAGCCCAATGGAGAGACGGAACGTCATAGGCGGGTGACGTCATCGACCAGGAAACTATAAAGCACCCCAAAAACACAAGCTCATCAGCTTCTGTGCCTTCAGTCGCGCTATATGTGAATCTGAGTGTAAACACTGTGTCTGTCTTTAGTATTTGCTAGGCAGGAGTTATCACATTTACACCACACAAACAATTTTGTACGAGAGACTATGGCGAGCGAACAGCATTTATGAGGTGTGTCCCTCCCTGCTCGTGCTATCTAACGGGCGGGGATACACACGTTCTTTGTGTTGTTTGTTTGGGAGTGCAGCATGACCAGTCAGCTCTCGAGGGGGCTGGCTGCGAGCATTGCGAGCGTCTGCCTTTATATACGCTCCGCTTCCGCCGAGCGCTCTTTGAGGAGAGTGCTTGGTGCGCGCTCCCCGCGGTTCGAGTCCCGCTTCTGCCGAGGCTGAGCGGCGCCGCTTATCGCGGGGATCGCAAATGGATCTTTCAGCGGGGTTAGAGACGGGCTCTGCCTTATCTCTGCCTTTACCTGTTAGATCCAGTGTCTCAGCCCCGGTTCGGAAGCACGCTCCGCGGTTTCTTCCGCCCGGGCTAAAGCACCAATACTGCAACTATAAAAAAAAAAAAAAGCAGTATTGACGAGGGAGGTGTGGAGGACTCGCCACCCCACACTCCCGAAAGCGAAGAGCTCATAGAGGTTCTCACTCGAGCTGTATCAAAACTAAGCATTGAGTGGCCAGTGGCTAGGCTGTTATTAAATCTAAGTTAGATGAGAGATTTCTCCCTTCCCGTGTGCAACCTCCACGCCAGTGCTTGCCGTTTTTTTTCATGATCTCCATACTGAGGTGTCGAGATTATGAAAGAAGCCGGCTTCTAATATAATTTTTCAGCCCCCAATCATTTATATATTCCGATTTAGGGGGGCTAGCTTTTTTGAAAAGGAAAGATGGCGCTTTGCCGCGGGTATAAGAGACGCTTGCGAGCTATCTCTCTTCCGAGGCTGCATTGTCATTTAAGCACCGGCATTACCTTCCAAGCCATTATGAAATATTTTGGCTTTGTAAAGTGTACTCGGCGGCAGGGCAGGCTGCGTATCGTGTCTACATACAATGTCTATATTGCAGGCATACCAGACTGATTTGCTATAGGACGTGAGTGTGAGTGATGAGGCAGTACTGATGTGGTTTGAGAACTGCTCAGGCTGCCGATTTATGGTAAAATCTATTTTTTTCCAACATTAAAGAGAAAGAAAAAGCTTTCTTCTAGATGCTCCTCTCTCCCCTGCGGGGTTATTCAGTGACTTAGTTAAAACTGTCATTGATAATTTCAGGAAGAAAACAAGCAGGCAGCAGCTTTTAAAAGGTTTCTTCCATTAAAAGTTCACGTCCCCGGGGCTGCTGGGCGGGAGCAGCCTCGGCCGTCTACAAGCTCATCGCATAGGCGCAGCAAAGCAGAGTATCGCGTCTCGCGCTCCCCCTGCTGGACAGTGGGACCAGACGTGGCACTCTCAACCAAAGCTTTTGAAAAAAAACAAAAAACAATAGAACTGATTTGAGGACAGTTATACTGGCTATGCTGAGGGTGGTCCCCACCGAGGGAGAAAGGTGTTCACCTCTTTTACGGTGCCCATTCTTCCTCGGTGCCCTCAGGGGCCCGTTCTGCCAACCCCGCCTTCATGCCGGGGCGCAGACGGTCCCAGCGAGCGCTTTCCCGAGGGACGCTCGTTCCCTCTGAGGAGGGTCTCAGAGCAGTCAAACCAGTTGTTCCCTGCCGGTGCGCCGTTACAGGGCGCTGTGTTTGCTGCTCAAATTACACTAGAGGCCAGTCTCGAGAGACTGGTACCCTTAGAGGGCTTCTGCCCATAGTGGGGGCCCCAAACAGGCTCTGGTAATGGAACAAGAGGTGAAAACGCTCCTGCAAAAGGGGGCTATAGAACGGGTTCCTCCTCCCAGTTTGGAGCTAGGTTATTACAGCCGATATTTCATCGTTCCAAAGAAGAATGGGGGGTTGCGTCCAATTTTAGGTTTGCGCCTATAAAATCGCTCGGTAGGGAAGCTCAATTCAAGATGCTCACTATCAAGCAGGTCGTGTCACAAATCAGGTCCGAGGGTTGGTTTGTCACGATAAATCTAAAGGACGCTTACTTCCACATTTCCATCCTTCCACAACACAGGAAGTTCCTGAGGTTTGCCTTCGGGGGCGAGGCATTCCAATATAGGGTTCCTCAGTTCAGTCTAGCTATCTCCCCGCACTTTCACGAAATGCACGGATTCAGTACTAGTGCCTCTGAGGCTTCAGGGCATTCGCATTCTCAATTACATCGACGATTGGTTGATTTTAGCTCAGACGGAGCAGATGGCGGTTCGGCATCGAGATGTCGTCCTCGCGCATATCAGAAAGTGGGGGATGAGGCTGAACGCGAAGAAAAGCGTTTTATCTCCTTCTCAGTAGACCACTTTTCTGGGCATCGTTTGGGATTCGGTCATCCGCATCGCTTCGATTCTTCAGCCTTGAAATAGTAAAGCTAGGCCAACTACTCACTGTAAAGCAGTTTCAGAATTGTTGGGTCTGATGGCAGCGGTGTCCAACGTTATACCTTGGCTTGTTGTACATGAGACCGCTGCAGTGGTGGCTCAGGACCAAGGGATTCTCCCCGAGGGGAAATCCACTCCGCACGATCAAATTCACGCGGCGCTGCCTTCGTGCTCTGGTCTTGTGGAAAGAAACTTGGTTCCTATCCAAAGGTCCTGTGCTGGGGGCTCTTTGTTGTCGCGTAACGCTAACGACGGATGCTTCCCTAACAGGGTAGGGGGCGGTCATGAGTGGTCGTCCAGCCCAAGGTCTGTGGCAGGACCATCATCTATCATGGCATATAAATTGTCTAGAGATGTTGGCAGTGTTTCAGGCTCTGGAACACTTCCTAGCAGACCTGAGAGGTGTGTTAGATGTGTTAGTTCAGTTAGATAACACGTCGGTGATCTCTTATATATATATCGTCAGGGGGGCCTGCGGTCAAGCCGGCTTTACAAGTTGGCCGTCAGGTCCTCCTGTGGTCCCATGGGAAGTTACTATCACTGAGAGCAAAGTATCTTCCTGGGTATTTGAATGTGGTAGCAGACTCCCTGTCGAGGCAGGGGCCGAGGCCGGGGGAATGGAGACTCCACCCCCGAGGCGGTGGAGCTCCTTTGGTTGAGTTTCGGTCGCGCCGAGGCGGGCCTATTCGCTTCCAAGGAGATATCGCACTGTCGTCTGTGGTTCTCCGTCAGTCATCCAGCCCCTCTGGGGTTGGACACTATGGTGCAGCCGTGGCCGAGGTCACGTCTGTACGCTTTTCCCACGATTGTTCTGCTACCAGGAGTTCTGGAGAGGGTTCGCCGGAACGGGGTCAGCCTACTATTAGTAGCCCCGTTCTGGCCGGCCCAAGTTTGGTTTGCGGATCTGATTCCTCTCCTGGACGGCTCTCCTCTGGAGCCCTGTGGAGGAAATCAGTACAATTATTTGTATGTTTCGGGCACCCAGGAATGGGTGTCCTGCGTCTAAAGAGAGAATTAGCAAGTGGGTGGTCGAGTCAGCCTTCACCCTTGGCTGTACGAGCCCACTCTACTAGGAGTATGGCTGCTTCCAATGCTTTATTGTCAGGAGTTTCCCTGTGTGATATTTGTGATGCGGCTGGATGGTCTTCACCGCATACGTTTTTTAAGTTCTATGATTAGACTTAAGCTCTACCCCTGGGGCACAGGTGCTCTTGTCCTCTGTGCGCTAGTTCATGCGCTAGACATGACGGTCACTTGCTCCTATGGCGACGTGGATATTTGCGTTCCCACAGCGTTTGACGCAGCTCGAAGTTCCCTTGAAAGGGAACGTCTCGGTTACGTATGAAACCCTAGTTCCCTGATAGGGAACGAGACGCTGCGTCGTTCTGCCATACTCCCGGCATTCCCGTTTGCGCTTCCTTCAGGCCTATCAGAGGCTGATGCGCTTGTGTTTTTTGGGTGCTTTATAGTTTCCTGGTCGATGACGTCACCCGCCTAAGACGTTCCGTCTCTCCATTGGGCTGATTCCATAGGTGCTTCATGACACACAACGCAGGGGCATTCCCACAGCATTTGACGCAGCGTCTCGTTCCCTATCAGGGAACTAGGGTTCCCTTCCTAACCGAGAGGTTTTTTATTTTCATTTAAATTTTAAAGGTTTAGAAAATGTGTTGTTTTTTTCATTTTTAAAAATATATCTACATAATTTTTATTTATTTTTATTTCAGCTTTAGTTTTAGTTATTTTAGTACATCAAATTAAATGAAATGAAAATAAAATAAAATGATTTATTTTATGTCACTTCATTTTAAGTATCAAAATGTTTTTTATGAATTTTAGTTAACGGTAAGTTAACTTATGCTAGGGGTGTAATGGTTCTCGGTAAAAATCGAACTGCAACTTTCTCTAGCCACGGTTTGGCACGCACTTGCGACGCAGTTTATCTAAAATCTGGACATTTCATGTAACTTACAAATCTAGGAAAAGAAAAATAGCAAATCATCTCATAATTTATAGTATATTATTAAAGAAAAAAACTAAATTTGGTGTATTAACAATTATTTCATTTAATTTTTAATTTCAGTTCAATCTGTAAAACTTCAGTTTTACCATAACTTTCATTGATTTATTTTTACAATGAGGTGCTAACCAGCCAATCCTCGACCCCTTTGTGATGGAGAAGTGAGAGGATACAATGAGAAAAGAAAGGAAAAAGCAGAGCACATGAGGGGAGCTGGGCTGATGGGTTGTGATGTTTGTGATAGATTAGCATGTCAAACTCAGTCAAGTGTGACTCTGACTTTGACAGTATTTAGATGGATTTTCAAAGAATTAATAGAGTTAGTTAAACCACAGCAATTAACATTCAAATGACCAAAACAGTGTCGATACAGAGAAATTAAGAATTAATCGGATTGAAAAAATGCCTCTTCAAATCGATGTGGATTTTTGAATGCAAATGCATGTCGTTTTAATTTCTTTACTTGTGTTTTTTTCTCCCTCTTCTTTATTCTATATGCGTTCCCACTCCAAAATACATATGAAAGTGTGAACAAGTGCTTTAGTGTAATTAGGGCAGGATTTGAGAAACTAAATGATTTTCTCAAATGTTGGGTTTGGTTTAAAGAGGCGAATGCTGTCCAAATGAAGGACAGGTTTTAATTTTTTATAATGAAATCATTTGGTAACCATGCTCAGATCCATCAAATAACATGTTGATGCATATTAATAAACCATTGATAACATTATACACCAACGTAATCTCATTAGTATTCATTTGAATGGTAAAGTGTAAAACTAATGTCAAGTAAATGTTGTGAAATCAAACAACCCACTTAAGACTAGTGATTCCAAGTAGCAAATACTAGTTCAATGCTATGACGTAAACTAAAGGCTATTGGCTAAAGAGCTAAACTATTCGATATAACCCATCTCAACCTCCTGTTTGAACAGGAAATTCAACAATATACATTATACAACAAAGATACAACAAACACATACATTACACAGACTATTGCAGATTCACTCAATAGTGTTGTTGTTGTTGTGTGTGTTTGCCATTGTAAGCTCCTCCTCTATGTTTAAGATCCTAATAATGATTTATTGTATTTAATACAAACATTTTATCAGCCGCTAGAACAAAAGCTGTTTGGTGAAAGACCTCAGAGCTAAAGTATTTATTAATAATGATCATATCTTTATCTCTGAGATGTGTCTGTGTGTCGCTGCTATTGTTTTCTTCCTCTGTTGTGTGCTGCAGCTCTTATGTCTTCAGAATTACACTTCTTCTCTCATAATATCCTGTATCGCCTCACACATGAAGTAACCCACAGGGTGTGTGTTTTTGTGTGGACGAATGCTTGTGTTTGTGTGAGTTGTTGTTCCAGCTAGATCCAGTATTGCAATCTCAGTAAATGTGTGTTTCTCTTCGATTGATGTTTCATTAGCTTGAATTAATCAGGTTTGATTGAGTTGAAAACCAGCCGATGAATTATGCATGTCTGTTCCGTTCATGCTTAATATTTTGGTTTATTTATCATGGTTTACAACATTTTATTGTAATACACATTTCAGCAATATCACACTTGCGTTGCGGTACAAGGAAAAGGTAGAAACTATGTTTACAAATGGGAAGTCTTATTTAGCGTGGGATGGAGTGAAGTCTATAATTGAAACTAAACAGAACAATATCCCTTGGATTCACAGACTATAGGCTTAAGCTAGTCCCATACTAAAATGCATATTTGAGATGTTTTAACCAAAAGCAACTTTCACTGACAAATCTTAAAATATTTCAGTGATTTCAAGATGCGGCACTGATTAAAACGGCCGATTTTGTCAAATTGGGTGTCAAATTTCGTTCTACCTCCCCTCCACTGGATGACAGACATGTCATACTTCATCCCCGAATCAAATAAACGTGCTTCTATACAAAATGTTCGAGTTAGAGCGCATTGAATCAGTGCGATCAAAATCGGAGAGCTAGTGTGTGAGTCATTTTATCAGAGCCTCTCCGCAATCGCGGCGACAGTATTGTGGTGGAGACTTTGTCTAATGCCACTGGGTATATTAGATGAGGTTGAAGTATTAGTTAGGAGGCAACGTGGAGGCAGGGTGGGGAGTCCCAATGACAATGACAGTAGTCCGAGCTGTGCACACTCGACGCGCGCGAGGCAGATCTGGCCGCGCTGCTCGTATCATCTCACTCATGATCTGTGCCAGTGAGCGTTTGAACTAAACAGGTCTTGTCTACTTGTGTTTGTATGCCATATGAATAATTTATGTGCCCCATACATGGAATCAGAGTTCCTACTGTATTTAGTAAATGGAAAATCTCTACAGCAAAAGGCCAACCACTACATGCATTCGGTTTGTTTCTACCATTTATTAGTAATGATTTACACAGTTTGTTTACTACTTACTATATACCTGAGCATTCAGTATTGTGCAATATAGCATACAGAAGGGGATGGACATTTTGGGGGGAAAGAAGTGCTGCATTTTATCATTTAAACGTGACTTTTCATGAAAATTCAATAATCCAAGATTGCCGCCACCATATGACGTCATAATATGCAAATTAGATGGGAAACACATAAACACATGTCCCTACATAAACTTTGGGTCATCCTTAATATTTCTCTAATTTACAGAAAGTCTCTATCTTTTATCACTTTTAAGATATAGCCTTTTGAAATTAAGATGTCAAAATCGAACGTATTAGGAAAAAAACTCTGGCGCCTAAAGGGTTAACTGTGTTTAGCACCACATTTTGGTAAGAAAACTTATTGACAATTTTCATTTGAACATTGTGTGTTGGTTGGTAAATTTTTTAACTAATATATCTCAAAGAGTATGTGTTAATGGTGTGTTGTCTAATGCACGTTTTAAATATTTAGGGTCAGTATTTGAAGGTAAATAAAATTTTGAGGCAAACACTGACATTATTAGAGGGAAACCTCTTCAACGCAGGCATCTTATCACTTATCACTTTCAATATGGATGTCTCTTTTATGAAAATGTGTTATACCTGTTTTATTAAATCTGTCTGAACTGACTAAAGAACTATTATACAAATGTATTTATTATGAACAAAGAGTGGCAAGGAAAGGCCAGTTAGCCCTCTCTGATGTCAGCCACCGGTTGTGTATTGATTTCCAACTGCTTCCCTCAGCCCGGAGATGAAAACTCCCTTTGTGTAAATCAAATAGATAGAAGAATTCCTTTTATACCTGCTGCAATCACATTTTAAATGAATTATTATAAAATGTGTGTTATTGTGTGTGTGTGTGTGTGTGTGTGTGTGTGTGTGTGTGTGTGTGTTGCTGAATATGTATGTATACTTCTGTCTACATAACACATTGCCTTTCGAGGACAATAAAGTAAAGTAAAAGGTAAAGGTTTATACTGATGTGTTGAATGTCGTCACATCTGTGATTCTGCTGTAAACATGAGACCAACAACACGTTTGTGATTACTATATTTCTTTAATGCAACAACAACAACAAACAAGACTAATTAATATTGAGTATTTTGCATTTGGTTCTTGATAATTTGGTCACTGTTAACCTGATCATCTTTTTTTCTCTCTCTCTTTCTGCTGTCTTGGTCAGGAGGTTGAGGTAAGTTAAACAGTTTAGCTAAATTTCTTGTTTAGTAACACGCACAGTCTCCCTCTCCTCTTCTTCCTCTTCTTCCTCTTCTTCTTCTTCTTCTTCCTCCTCTCTCTCTCTCTCTCTCTCTCTCTCTCTCTCTCTCTATCTATCTATAGCAGAGTGTCTCCTCCAAAATAATCAATATTACAAGAATAAAACAACGTAAATATTACAAAACGTGACATTAAAAAGTGTATAAATCACTTGTTTTTGTAAAGAAATGCTGTCCAACAGCAATACCCGCAGGTAAAGTTACAGCGGGACGCTGCGTCTCGTGCCTCCCCTGAGCCCATTGAGTTTGAACAGAACCCCTAACACGTGCGCTGGGTTTGAACAGAGCCCTTAACACGTGGGCTGGGTTTGAACAGAGCCCCTAACGCGTGCGCTGGGTTTGAACAGAGCCCCTAACGCGTGCGCTGGGTTTGAACTGAAACCCTAAAGCGTGCGCTGGGATTGAACAGAACCCCTAAAGTGTGCGCTGGGTTTGAACTGAAACCCTAAAGCGTGCGCTGGGATTGAACAGAACCCCTAAAGTGTGCGCTGGGTTTGAACTGAAACCCTAAAGCGTGCGCTGGGATTGAACAGAAACCCTAAAGTGTGCGCTGGGTTTGAACTGAAACCCTAAAGCGTGCGCTGGGTTTGAACAGAACCCCTAAAGCGTGCGCTAGGATTGAACAGAACCCCTAAAGTGTGCGCTGGGTTTGAACAGAAACCCTAAAGCGTGCACTAGGATTGAACAGAACCCCTAAAGTGTGCGCTGGGTTTGAACTGAAACCCTAAAGCGTGCTCTGGGTTTGAACTGAAACCCTAAAGCGTGCGGTGGGTTTGAACAGAACCCCTAAAGCGTGCGCTGGGATTGAACAGAACCCCTAAAGCGTGCGCTGGGATTGAACAGAACCCCTAAAGCGTGCGCTGGGTTTGAACAGAACCCCTAAAGCGTGCGCTGGGATTGAACAGAACCCCTAAAGCGTGAGCTGGGTTTGAACAGAAACCCTAAAGCTTGCGCTGGGATTGAACAGAACCCCTAAAGCGTGCGCTGGGTTTGAACAGAAACCCTAAAGCGTGCGCTGGGTTTGAACAGAAACCCTAAAGCGTGCACTAGGATTGAACAGAACCCCTAAAGCGTGCGCTGGGGTTGAACAGAACCCCTAAAGCGTGAGCTGGGTTTGAACAGAAACCCTAAAGCTTGCGCTGGGATTGAACAGAACCCCTAAAGCATGCGCTGGGTTTGAACAGAAACCCTAAAGCGTGCGCTGGGTTTGAACAGAACCCCTAAAGCGTGCGCTGGGTTTGAATAGAAACCCTAAAGCGTGCGCTGGGTTTGAACAGAACCCCTAAAGCGTGCACTAGGATTGAACAGAACCCCTAAAGCGTGCGCTGGGATTGAACAGAACCCCTAAAGCGTGCGCTGGGTTTGAACAGAAACCCTAAAGCATGCCCTGGGTTTGATTTCATTGAGAATGAATGGGGGAAAGTCACTTAAGAGGAGGCAATGCCTCCATCATGCTGTGATTGGATATGATTGGTTATGATTGTTTTTTGTGATAAATCCTTCCTCTTGTTTTCATGCGTGTTCTTGAATCGGTCTGAATAAAGAAAGTGATGGTGTTAATGGGAAGACTAATTAGATAGTTAGTAAACAACTCACCCACTTAGATATAACCGCTTTATCAGCATCACTCTTTTAGTCTGGTTTCAACAACTCCTAGTGGTCAATATATAAACGAAAGGAAAGAAACCTATGAGAAATTGCTTAATAACGTAACATCCTTATTATTCTGATAAAAGTATTTTTTTTAAATTCGTCAGGCAATAATTTGCAGACTGTTATGCAGTTGCGGGGTCCACTTTTTCTTCATTTTTGTGTGAACTAACCCTTTAAGATATTTTCTGGAAAAAAGCTAATCTCTCTCTCTTTATATGCTAATTAAGGCTATTATCTGCTCGTGGCTGAGAGAAAATCCTGCATTCAAAGCATGTGATGTGTGTGTGTGTGTTTGTGTCATTGGGAGTTTATCTGTCAGCTTTACTGTGTTTGTCTGCTCTGTCCTGCTGATGTCCTCACTCGACATGACACAGACACTCACACACACACACAGTCGTCTCTGAGTATATGGCTGACCTGTCATGCCTGCGGGCTCTAAACTGTCACCACAGGATCACATCAGAGTGAGAGCGCGAGCAAGGGAGTGAAGGGACGAGTGAGCAAACAGGAAGTGAAAGTAAAGTAGAGGAACAAACACGCAGCCAGAGTCAGTTAGTCTCCCATGAACTGTGAGACAGTTTCTGACTTTCTCAAACACACTCCACCCGTGCTGTCTGTCCGCGGGGCAAACATGAGAAGGATAATCTGAGAGCAGATAACCACCAGCCTGCCCACAATACTCATTTACCTAAACCACAGAGAGACAGACAGTGAGATGAAATGAATTTGTGGACTGAATACCTGTCTGTAATAGTTATTTGTGCAGCAGGTGGTGTTGTGATGTGCATGTGTTTGATAAACGTTCTCTAGCTCATCTATGAACCACAAGTTGTTTTTTTCCCTCTGTAAAGCCACAATAAAAATATATGAATGCCAGATAACAAAACACATAAGCAAGTGTCTGATCTGCAGGATCTTTTCACTTCACTAATGTTCACTTTTCTTCATGTTTCTTCAGTAGGTGCGTCTCAATTCGCATTTTTATCCACCGTTTTGTAGTGTACCGTAATTCCTCAAATAAAACCGGTAGTCAATTAAACGCCGGGCCTCTGATAGTGGCCGGGGGCGTGGTCAACACGGACAAATAAAGGCCGGTCTTAAATTAAGGCCGGGGGAAATTAGTGTACACTCAAAGACGGACGCGCTCAGTGCTGTCATATATCACAACTATTCAGTGCTTTTAAACCACATAGTGTTTATTTTAGGTTTAAGCAGAAATAACAATACATTCAAATATATTTGCCGACGTGTTTTAGTCATATCAGATACACAGTGTAAGTAACTATAAAGTTTACTCTATTCTTCTCCCAGTTCACCGGCCACTTACTTTCATGCATTTCGGGAGAAACTGAAGAATTGACGTGCTGTAATAAATCCAACAGACAGGAATCTCTGAACTGCAGTGTCCATCTCACGTTACAGATCAAGATCATTTATATAGGGTTTTAAATGACAAAACAAACCCACTTACACGTATTTGAGAGTCAGAATAGAAGTTAGTTGATGACATGGTAAGCAAGTTTGTTAATATGTAGAAATAAAAGCGCTACATCTGTCATACAGGGCTATTTTGGCGGTGGTGAACACGTGCCAAGCATGACGCGTCACCATGGAAACATGGCCGGCGGGCGGGCGGGGATCGCGAATTAGAAATAAAGGCCTGCCTCTAATAAAAGCCTGCTACCATTTGCAGTTCAGGTAAATAAAGGCCCCCGGCTTTTATTTGAGGAATTACGCTAAATAGTGGGAGTAGTGTGTTCAAATTGAAAATTTCAAATAGAAAAAGTACACGGTTTCACTTCATTTGGATGGTCCCTTTAACACATTCTGTTGACTATAAATAACGTTGCACCTACATGTCTACTAACTCTCATTTGAGTGTTAGTAGAGTATTAGTAGACTGGTAGGGTTAGGGTTAGAATAAGTTGACATGTAGTTGCATAGTTACTTATAGTCAGTAGACTGTCTGTTGGAGGACCATCACAATAAAGAGTTATCAGATATTAAGCAGACAGTACACTAATACTCTAATGAGAGTTAGTTAACATGTAGTTACAAAGTTACTTATAGTCACCAGAATGTTCAAAAGGGACCATCCAAATGAAGTGTAACCAAGTACACTTTAAATACCTGGATGATGCACTTAAAGGGGTGGTATAATGCCATTTTCACAAGATGTAAAATAAGTCTTTGATGTCCCCAGAGTGTGTATGTGAAGTTTAAGCTCAAAATACCTTTTTAAATATTTTTATATAGCATGATAAAATTGTCACTTTTTGAGGGTGAGCAAAAATGCACCGCTTTTGTGTCGGTCCCTTTAAATGCAAATGAGCTGCTGCTCCCGGCACAGAGCAGCTTGTGTCCTTTTACCTCACACAGATATACACTGGAAATTTCAGAAACTTTTAGCCTTTTATGTTCAAACCGGGGTCAGACAAAGATGGAAAGACTCAAGAAGAAGTGACAACATGTAGAATGCAACTGGACATTTCTGAATGGTTGAAGAATTTTTGCAGCTGATGTGGAGATCTTCTAGCCATTGATTAGCATATTCTGTCATGATAATTTATAAATCCGGGGCGGGGTTTATGTAAATTTTAGGGTTGGTGATGTCACTAACCCGGGAGGAATGTCGTTTAGTCCCTACCTGCCGTTTGTTGGTGTCCTTAAAAAACAATTTCTTTAAAAGCAAATATCTTCCTTTGCTTTGAACTTTGAGCGTTGGAACTTTGCAGATGTTGGTTATGCTCAAACAGAAACATTACACACTAACTAAAGTTAGTCATAATCAACCACCCCTTTAATTAAAGTTAAAAATATAAAGAAATTACCTTTTAGGTAAGTGCCCGAAGCCAAATACCTTATTCGGAAAGGCACGGATAATGGCTTCAAAACCAATAACGAATAATTCTTTATAATAATCGAAGATATATATATTTTTTATTTATTTTACCTTTATTTTACCAGGTAGGCCGATTGAGAACAAATTCTCATTTACAACGGCGACCTGGCCAAGATAAGGCGAGAAAATGTGCAAGACAACATTGAGTTACATAATAAATACACAGAACACAGAAGTGCAAAAAATATATTTGGCTGACACAGTCACTCCTCGTGTTTGCTGGATAACAGGTGATCCATGGGAAAGCACAAAATTATATATAAACCTCTAAAATCACTACGCAGTAATGAGAGTGTGAAATGAATGGGTGTAAATGCCGTGTGCGTCTCTCAGAAATCAGAGCTTGGCAAGAGTAATATCAACTAAAATACTACATCATACACATGTTCTACTATTTAATATGTTTGTTTAAATCATTTAAACCTTGTACAATATGATACACGAATGAATGGAGTAAGCACAGCAGGATAGCAAATAAAATAGCCGCGTTGCTGTCTCTGTGTTTCTCTCAGAAACTAAACCAGCTTTTTTTCAAGAGTAATAATCAACTGAGATACTGAATCATGCACATTTTCTTTACTTGATATGTCTATTTAAATGTTTTAAACCTTGTACAATATGATAAGCTACATTTGCATGCATAGTAAAAATTGTTTTAGCAATTTTCAACCACTGAATATTTTCAGTCAACTTCCAGTTCTCTAATCAGCTATTTACTCAGAGTCCGACTCCTCTTATTTGAAGTCGAGGATGATTGTCCCGACACAAGTTCATCTGGAATTTTTTTTCTTTTATTTAATTTTAGTATTATTATTTTGATTAGATGATATTTCAATCTTTGTTTATCAGGATCGACAAAGATCCCTGAGCTGGGAAGCACAACCGAACTAGTACATTAAATAAATGTTATAATCATAATACAAAATAATTATTTTATTTTATACACGAAGCATGTTTGTTCAATTATATGTAAAAAGGAAACAGATATGCATTTAAAATCGTAGACATGATTGTCTTCTCAAACCTCCTGTTTTATCCAAATACAGATTCAGATATGAATAATTTTGATATTATTACAGATACAAATACAGATATTGGCTCTGTTGCACTCCCCTATTACCTTGCTGTGTGTAATGTATAAGAATGTCTGTGAATGTATAAGATCTGCAAATGTTTAAAGATCAAAGTGCATGATAAACAAAGTTATTGTCTCCTAAATGAAAGAATCGATTCTGAACTGTCGAAACAAGTCGTCAGTAATTCCAGTCTTACTTCCGTATTTTCCTCACTGAAAAATTCTAAAACTTTTAGCCTTTTATGTTCAAACCGGAGTCAGACAATGATGGAGAGACTCAAGAAGAAGTGACAACATGTAGAAGCAACAGGACATTTCTAAATGGTTCTCAAGGTGAAGGTGAATCAACCACCCCTTTAAAATAAATGTTAAGATTTTGTCATTTAATGCAATGACATTCAAGCATTAAGTGTTCAAATACTGTTTAGTTCTGTATATTCAGACAATATCTTGTGTTCGAAGGACGCCGAATATTAATGTAGCTGGAATATTAACGTGGTCAGAATATAAATTACAGTACAGCATGAATTTTATTAGTGTTTTGATATACTCAGCACACTCGTATCTACTTCAGATGTAATGCTTATATTAAACTGCATGTTTTTCTCATTTTAAAAATAATGAAAAGCATAGCTGGGTGGGATTTTCTCTGCTTAAACCGTTAGCATGTATGTTTTTTTTTTTGGGGTATACTTTCAAAAAGGTCTGTAATTTAATATGTATTCCTGGTAGGGGTGTGCTCTATTGACAAAAATGATATTGATATTTTCTGAGATTCGTCAATAATGTTGATTATATTTTGCTGAGTGTGTTTTTTGTGCTGGTACCTTGACAGGCCTGACACTGACAAACTTTTCAGATTCTTAATTTGTGCAGTGGTCAGTTCCCAGCAGTGACAGAAATGAACTTTTTCATTAAGGGTTGATATTTGCCACCTCTCACACGCTCGCTTGACTTGATAATCCATAACAATAAGGCTTTACACAGATGAATGATGAAATAACATTTAATAAACTAGTAACCAAACAGAGACACATATATCAGCACAAAACGTTAACACGAGACCAATAACAGATGAAGACTGAGGGTATAAATAAACAAGATGACAAGAGGCTAAATGAAGGATTGATTATATTTTTGATTAAATCTGAGAGCTGGATCACTCCTCCATAGGCTTCTTAAGGGATCGAAACTTGCCTCTGAGTGTGTTCACGTAGTTATACAGCGTAGCGCTTCTGTGTTGTAGGTCACATGTAGGCTCACTATTGGCCGACGCTGGTCATGTGTGTGATGCGTGTGACGTACAACACAGAAGCGCTGCGCTGTTACACTACGTGAACTCACTCGAGGCCCACAGAGAAGAAAATGAATAGTTGAATAAAGTCGTTATTTTTGTTTGTTTTTTTGCGCACAAAAAGTATTCTCGTCGCTTGATAAACTTATGGTTGAGCCACTGTAGTCACTTGGACTATTTTAAACATTGTTTTTTTTATAAAGTTTCGATCCCTTCAAAAATATCTTAATTTGTGTTCTGAAGATGAACGAAAGTCTTACGGGGTTGGAACAACATGAGGGAGAGTAATTACTGACATAATTTACATTTTTGGGTGAACTAACCCTTTAATAGCACATTTCTCTTCACTTTCTTACAAACTATTTTGATCTTAACTTGCATTTAACCCGAAGCATTCATTCAAAAACAAAATTGCAAAGGTCATAATTTCTAGCGAGAGAAGTTTTGCTGCTGTGTGGATAAAGGTTACTACAGCGACATTTCATTGTGAGAGTTTGCAGGTTAGAGAAGGTCTGCTAGCTTCTGCTTCATCACACAGATTTGCAGAGGGTACATTTCTGAGGGTAAAATGAGTTTCACTTTTCCCACAACTCCCCTTTGATTTGGAGCTATGAGCCCACAGACACATTTAGCCTAGTTTTGCTGAGACCACCGTAAACTTTGAGCAAAATTATAGTCTCGCTTTAGCTCATGGCCTGAGAGATGTAGCTTATAAATGTTTACACCAGAATGATAACTGTCTTCAGAAGCTCATCGTACCAACAGATGTAACTTATTCTAGCATAAATTATTGTTTTTAATTACATTCTTAATTATAATAACCACATATTTTACATTAAAACATCGATCGACACTTAGCTAAAGAGCCCCTAATGAGAGTTTGACGTCAAATATGTTTATTTGGCCTGTGGCGGCTCAACTTTGGGACAGGACTGAGTTTGCACTCAGATTTTTAAAAGCCCTTAAAATGCAGCAGCCGTTGCTAATGTTGTGTGCTATAGGAGACCTCCAGAACAAAATTAGGAACCTTCAAATAGCATAATACAAACAAGCTGTACCGTTTATTTTGTAGTATTTGTATTAAATCTTTAATAGATTTTTTTTGCACGTTAATACAAAAACAAAACCAATATTGCAGCAGCCGTCGCTAATGTTGTGTGAGATTCGTCTGCAGTCTGTCAGAGATGAAAATTTCTTGCAGTACTTTTCTATGTGTGGAATCAATAACATTTTGTTTGACTTTATGAAATTATGTTTGCTGATGTATGTCTTAGATGTGTCATATTCCCAAATGTTTAAGAGAAGACTAGCAAAAAAATGCTTCAAATTACCTTTGTTTCTATAGTGCTTTATACAATACAGATTGTTTCAAAGCAGCTTTATAGGAAAATAAGGATTCAATGATGCAAACACAGTTCAATTCTACTCTAAAACAGCTTTAAAAATAAAACCGTGTCATTGATCAGCTGAGGTCAGTTCAGTGTGCATTCAGTTCAGTTCAATAACTGTGTAAAGGTTGTCAAATATGAAATAAGTTCAATTCAGCTATAAAGCAACTCTAGAGAAAACAGTGATGTCAGCGTCCAGGTCATTTCAGTTTTCATACAATAGTGTCAGTACAGTTAATATTAAAGCAGAATATTAAACAAGACTGGACTGAGTTTAAAAAGTGGTCCTGGACTTTCTGGCACAGAGCGGCCCACAGTACCCAGTCCGCAACACACCAAACATAACACAACGACTCATTTTGTGCAGAGCAATTTTTAACACCACTTACCAATAAAAAAAATATAACAATAAAGAAATATAAATGATATTTAACATTTTTGATTGAAATAAATTATTTTATGATCATTAACATAAATAAATGAATAAAAAATAAATGCAATCAGAATAGTAAGACATTATAGGGCTGTTACCAATCAAATGAAATCAGACAAAATCCATCTTTGCACTGCAGAAGTGGCACAGATGCTGCACCTTAAGTGGCATTTGTTTTAAATATAAATATAGGCTATTGAATATAGAAATATAAAAGTTTAGAAAATAAATTAAATGATACTTTAAATATTAAACTAAAAGTGCTAGTAGATGACAACAAGTCACTGTCTTAATAAGTGAGTCATTGATTAATTCATTAATAATTCAACCAATCTGTTCAAAATGGCTGATTCATTCAGAAACGAAGCAAGTGACTATCTTTATGAATGGGTCATTAAATCTTTAACTCAGACGCTGTTGATCTGAATATTAGCTTAAACTTAGCCTATGTTTTAATTTCTACTATTTTTTTAGTAATTACATACCATTGGATTGAATATACAATAGTGATGATCTTAAAGGGAGGACAAATGAGCATCCAGCTCAAGGCTGTGCCGATTGACGGACATGGTATTTTAAAATCAGACTGTCCGACCTGAAACCGGACAGATGGCCACGCTATTTACCATTTTTATTTTGAACAGTTGGCAAATTTTGCTGTAGCCTTATCATATTCAGCTCCTTGCATCCTACCTCGCATCCGCATTAAAAAGGGCCGTGCTGAATCTCTGCTTGGACTCGGCTTCTGTGAACAGTAAACCCATCCTTCTATGATTTGATTGGCCATCTCAAACATTATGACATTGACGAGCACTGTTAGACTGCTGCAATGAGCCAGAGCAAGCTAAATAGATTACTCAGTTAAAGTCATGTTGGCCGCGCGAGCATTCACCTTGGCCGACGGAATATGTAAATGCCTACTATTATTCATTCTTTATATTTTTACGTAGGAACGGGCCGGTCTACATTGTTCAGCGGCCCACCGCTAAAACTCCCAGTGCTCCAGATGGCCAGCAAGCAAGCCAGATGCGACATTGGTGACAGAAATGGAGAAAATAAAAACCATGGGAGAAAAATGCTTAGTTTAACTGCATTATCAGCATAGGAATATCAATGTGTCACCTTAATGTATAAAGAGTCTGGGCAAGTACAAGATGCTCAAGATACAGACAAAAACGCATTTAGTTTAGCATTCTTTTATCTTGTACTTTTACAGCTTTGTATCTATTGTAAAACTGTAGTTCCTGGTAAAGTAATTTCACTGTTTAGTGGTTGTTTGAGAAGCTTTTGGAAGCAACATTGCAAACACCAAAATAATTAAATAGATCTGGGTGTTTATTTTACCATTGATAAATGTATCTGTGCTTCCCAGCTCCTAAAAAGAACCAGCCGCCACTGACTTGCGCTTCAGAGACAAAAAATACCATATGAAAAGAGACTTGCAGAGCAGGAGAATCAAACCTGGGTTTGGCCCAAGCAGTTGAACTGAAGCCCTCCACAGACAGTCCATTTACTATACAGCTTTTCACTAAAAACATCAGCAAAAAAATCTGTCTGGACACTTATCTGAGTTTCAGGCCAGTCATGTTTTTATAAGTCATCATCTCTCATATTTCACACTGTCCTTTAAATCATTAAGCTATTTTCTTCTTTCTGAAGGTCATGAAAATAGTATTAAAGCTTGACTTGTGTCTGTCTGAGGATTTTAAATGCTGTCATTGTGTGTTTCTGTAGGACGATTACTTCAGAACCTGGAACCCTAACAAAGCACAAGACCAAGGTAAGAAAATTCAGCAGATACTTGTTTGTGTTTCTTCTTCATAACCATTTTCTCTGTTGCTTTTATCCATTTATATACCTGACCCTGGAGTCTCGCCTCTGACTATCTTTTTCTCCTAACTCTACTTTCTTTCTTTTTTACCTGTGGTATCTCTACACCCAGATTAATCATAAAAAAATCCTCCAATCCAGTGCTGGAATCTCCATTTCACTGTATCGATTCTCATCTCTGCTCCAGACATTAATCAATACAGAGGGCCAGAAACACACACACATAGCTAAATGAAGACGTATCATAGACTTGTTCTTATATAAATCTAATTATAATTAATAAAACTTGTTGCATTTTTGAATTATAAAAAATATATAATTTATTTCACTTTTAGTTTTTGCAATTGAGGGCGTCTCACAACAAGGTTTTATCAGATTTAGCTCTTTTCTGGAGGCTAGAGACACATTTTCCCTCAAATTATAGCAAAGTAAACACGCGCACACATACAGCAATGATGCAAATCTAACAGAATCATCAGGGAAATCAAAGAGCTCAAATGAGCAGAAGAATTATTTTTTTTTAATATTAGTCATTTTAGTGGTCAGATTCTGAATATATATTGAAACTGCTGGAGCACTCTCATAAAGGAAACGTTTTCTTTTCTTCATGTAGCGATAATTGACATTGTTTTCACCTCATTTTAAAGTATTCTGTCAAGCGTCAGTAGGTGCAATCATGAGTTTGAATGACGCAGAACACTAGTAGCTGCAACCACAATATCCAAATACATTTTTAGTTAGTTTACTTAGTATTTTTTGTACAACAAGGTACATAACAGGATACCTGCATGTTTGAAGCAATGAAATGTAAGACATTTTTAGACTTTTTAATGCATGTTTTAAAAGGGTTTAGCCTTACATTTTGAGAAGTGAATTTAAAACATTTTGCAACTTACAGTAGTAAAGGGTTTTGGATTCCCTTAATCAAGGCATCTTTAGGATTCACAGATGAACATCTGTAGAGGGATGTTTCCATCTGTGTCATGATTCTGCCATCATGTTATTGATTATTCCTAGTCTTGTGGCAGGATCATGACGGAACCAATGCTTTGTGTACAAGCGCATGGCCAATTGTTTGGCCATGTGCTTGTGGTGTTTCGTTACGTTACCCCGCCCCCTTGTTATCCTCGTCTTGTGATTATTGTCTAGTCAGTTTCACCTGTCCTCGTCATTAGTGTTCCCTTTATAATCCCCTTGTGTTTGCTGTCCTGTGTCGGTTCATTGTTTGACTTTGTCTTACGCTGTGTGAGTCATTGCTTAACTTACCTGTGAGTACTTTGTGAGTTTTGTCTAGTGTATTACGATCCTGTTTCTGTTTTTAGTTTATAGTCTAGTTTGTCAAGTCTTAGTCTAGTTTAGTCATTCCTGTTCCAGTCCTGTTTTGCCCCCTTGTGGGTTTTTGTCAATAAATCGTGTGTTTAGTGTACTTTGTCTGCGCCTGGGTTCTCCTTCCACATCAGCGTGACAGAATGAACCGACCAGAACTGAACCCAGCAGACAGTATGTCCTCCCTGCTTAAGCGACAGTCAGCAGACCAGGAATTATGGTGGCAGTCAGCTATCACCGACAGCAAGTTGGGCAAGCTTCCTTTCCCTCCCCAGGGAGAGAGGTCTCTGAGGAGATGTGCTCAGGCCGTGGAAGCAAGGAGGTTTTTCTTACCTGAGATCCTTGTCAACCGTTACCTTACCGTTATCGCGGGCCTCAACGCTCCGCCTCCTCTGGCTGAACGGGAGAGGCTGGTCCACCGCCCGTTCCGGGACATGGTGGACTGTTTGTCTCGTAAGGAGCCGCAGGGTCCCATCGTGTCGTCACCTCCTGCCTGTCTGCCGGTGATCCCGGAGGGTCGTATGTTAGGCGTCGTGATGCTTGGAGACCAGACTCGTCCCACTTCGACTCCCGAGGCATCATCTGCACCCGCTGATCTCCGTGGCAAATGAGAGAGACGGCTGTCGTGGGAGTCGACTTCGGAGTCCTCTTCCGCAGAGACTGCAGTCCCTGCTGTACAGCCTCAACTGGTCACAAGCCCGGCTACGGCCCCTGCTCCGCGACCCAGGAAGAAGAAGAGGAAGAGGGGAGCCTCTTGCCCTCTGTCTGTTCCAGAGCCCGCTACTGCAAGCGCTGTTCCAGAGCCCGCTACTGCAAGCGCTGTTCCAGAGCCCGCTACTGCAAGCGCTGTTCCAGAGCCCGCTACTGCAAGCGCTGTTCCAGGATCTGCAGAGAGAGTTATGGCCGATCTAGCCGCTAAAGATGTTCTGCAAGCTGTTTCTGCTCATCAGGAGATGCCGGTCATTGCGGCCAAGGCCCTTTCTAATTACCTGTCCCGTCTTGTCGCGATTCTTGAACCCCCTGTCTGTCCTGCCTTGTCCTCCGCATCCAAGCCTGTGAGCGCTGCACCCGAGCCGGTCGTCGTGAGCGCCGCACCCAGTCCTGCCCCGTCACCTGCCATGTCCCCCGTCAGAAGTCCCGTTACCTCATCCTCTGTGTCCCCTGTGTCTGAGTCTGTTGCTGCAGCATCCCGGACTGTTTCCCCGTTTGTCCCTGTCTCCACTAGTCCCCGGACTGTTTCCCCGTTTTTCCCTGTCTCCAATAGTCCCCGGACTGTTTCCCCGTTTGTCACTGTTTCCACTAGTCCCCGGACTGTTTCCCCCAAGACCTCTCCTTGTGTGTCTCCGTCTAAACCTGCCCAGAGTTCTCGTCCTCAGCCCTCATCCCATGGACCCAAGATCCCCAGTCCTCCTGTCCACCCTGGACCTCCCCCCATGAACTTTGTGTTTCCTCCACCCCCTCTGCCTTGCATGTTGTTCTTGATGTTTCACCCAAACCCTGTTATTGTTTATTCATGTATGCCATTGTTGATGTTCACCATGTTTTGTTGGTTCTTGTCCATGTCTCGTTCAGTCTTGTCTTATGCTTAGTGTCCCTTTGAGGAACGTCTGGAAGCCGCTCCTTAAAGTGGGGGTTCTGTCATGATTCTGCCATCATGTTATTGATTATTCCTAGTCTTGTGGCAGGATCATGACGGAACCAATGCTTTGTGTACAAGCGCATGGCCAATTGTTTGGCCATGTGCTTGTGGTGTCTCGTTACGTTACCCCGCCCCCTTGTTATCCTCGTCTTGTGATTATTGTCTAGTCAGTTTCACCTGTCCTCGTCATTAGTGTTCCCTTTATAATCCCCTTGTGTTTGCTTGTGTCGGTTCATTGTTTGACTTTGTCTTACGCTATGTGAGTCATTGCTTAACTTACCTGTGAGTACTTTGTGAGTTTTGTCTAGTGTATTACGATCCTGTTTCTGTTGTTAGTTTATAGTCTAGTTTGTCAAGTCTTAGTCTAGTTTAGTCATTCCTGTTCCAGTCCTGTTTTGCCCCCTTGTGGGTTTTTGTTTGTCAATAAATCGTGTGTTTAGTGTACTTTGTCTGCGCCTGGGTTCTCCTTCCACATCAGCGTGACAATCTGAGACTGTACTGGTGATGCCGTCACGAACACACACAATGTTTGTGCTCTGCAGGAAATCATTTCTCTGAGTTACATATTTACTATATCGGTTTCACTAGAATGACTGTACAGTACTAATATAATTTAAACATCCTGTCTCAATACAGCAATGCAGTCTCTTTTGCTTACCAAGGCTGCATTTATTTGATAAAAATAACAGTAAATATGTTAATATTGAGAATATTATTACTTAAAATAAAAAGTTTTATATTTGAATATGTTGTAAAATGTAATTTATTTCAGCGGTCAAAGCAACATTTTCAGCATCATTACTCCATGAAAAAAAATCGTCTCGGGTTACGACTGTAACCCTTGTTCCCTGAGAAAGGGAACGAGAACTGCATCGAATGACACTTTGGGGGGAACGCCCTTAGCGTGGCGGCTCTGAAGCATGAATGAAACTAAGCCAATCTTGATTGGTGTTGCGTCATGACGTAATGTGTGATGGCATACACGGAAGCTATAAATAGACGCTGGCACACAACAGAGTTAGCTTCTGCGATGAAGTCGCTCCCAGGCAGGGGAAGGCGTGGCGAAGTTACGCAGTTCTCGTTCCCTTTCTCAGGGAACAAGGGTTACAGCTGTAACTCGAGACGTTCCCTTTCGAGGGAACTCGAACTGCGTCGAATGACACTTTGGGGGAACGAGTACCGACTATGCCACAACGAGCCCTGCCTGTCCTAGTGTGAAGCTGCTCACAGGCACACTTAGGACGAGAGCACAAAGGGTGCCGGATGCAGATGGAATGTCCAGACTATAAAACCTAATAAAGGTGTGAGGGGTGGCCCATCCTGCTGCATCGCAGACTTCCTGGATCGGGGCCCCCGAGAGGAGGGCTCTAGAGGACGCCATGCTTCTGGTTGAATGAGCCCTCATGGCCAAAGGTGAAGGCAAACTGCGCACCTGGCAGGCGAAAGCAATAGTATGGACAATCCAGTTGCTGAGGGTCTGTTTCGAGGCGGGAAGACCCTTCTTGGGCGACCCGAAACACAGCAGCAACTGGTCTGACTTCCACCATGAAGTGGACCTCTGAATATAATTTTTAGCACTCTGACAGGGCAGAGCAGATGAAGTCTCTCCTCATCCGCCGTCACGTGAGGTGGAGGATGGAAAGCCTGCAGAACCACAGGTCGTGCCACATTAGACAGTACCTTGGGCAGATAGCCCAGCCTGGAATGTAGGATGGCTTTAATGTTGCCTGGAGTGAACTCCAGGCACCCATTAGATATGGAGAGCTCCTGTAGATCTCCTACCCTCCTCAGAGAAGTAATGGCCAACAGAAAAACCACCTTAAGGGAAGGTTCTTGGCCTCAACCGACTCCAGTGGTTCGAAGGGGGCCTCGGCCAGCCCTTCGAGAACCACTGCCAGGTCCCATGTGGGACCCCTGGTACGAGCCGCAGGTTTCGTCCTCCAAGCCCCACGGAGGAAACGTACGACCAACTGCTGTCTCCCAAGAGGTCCATCACCCAGAGGAGCGTGGAAAGCCACAATGGCAGCCACGTACACCTTGAGTGTGGACGGGTAAGACCAGCTGAAAAGTGATCTTGGAGGAACTCCAGAACTGAAGCCACTGGGCAGTTAACTGGATCCACCTCATGCTCTATACACCAATTGGTAAAGACATTCCACTTTAAGCCATACTATTTCCTCGTGGAGGGAGCTCTAGAGCTGAGTATGGTCTCCACTACTCCAGCTAATAGGCTGGCCTCTAGGTACTGTGCCCCCTCAGGGGCCAGACCCACAGTTTCCATAACTTGGGCCGAGGGTGAAATATTGAGCCCTCTGCCTGTGTCAGCAGGTCCCTCCTGACGGGAATCTCCCACGCAGGGCCATCTAGAAGCGATATGATGTCTGGGAACCATACTCGGGCCGGCCACAAAGGGGCTACCAGCAGTAGACTGATCCCGTCGCGACAGACCCTCTCTAGAACTCCCGGGAGCAGAGTGATCAGGGGAAATGCATATAGACGCTGCCTCGGCCACGTCTGTACCATGGCATCCAACCCCAGCGGGGCTGGATGAGAGAGGGAAAACAACAGTGGACAGTGGGTCGTCTCTCGAGACGCAAAAAGGTCCACTTCCAGTGGGCCGAACCTCTGAGATATTGACTCCACCAGCTGGGGGTGGAGTCTCCATTCCCCGGGCCTCAGCACCTGTCTCGACAGGATGTCTGCTCCTTGATTTTGACTCCCTGGGATGTATGTTGCTCTTAGAGACAACAGTTTCCCCTGGGACCACAGGAGGATCTGATGCGCCAGTCTGCATAGAGGGCGAGACCTCAGACCCCTCTGATGGTTTATATAGGCCACTACCGATATATTGTCTGACCTCACAAGGACATGATGACCTTTGAGGTCCGGCAGGAAGCTCCTCAGAGCTCGGAACACCGCCAACATCTCCAGGCAGTTTATGTGCCAGGAGGAATGATGGTCCTGCCATAGGCCTGTCATAAAGCGGCCGTCCATGACCGCGCCCCAGCCCGTGAGGGAGGAGTCTGTCAAAACGGTTTTCCGGCGACATGGCGCTCCCATCACAGGGCCTTGGGAGAGAAACCAAGCTTTCTTCCACATAGATAGGGAACGAAGGCATCTGCGCGTAACCCTAATCATGTGGAATGGGTTCCCCTTCGGGGAAAACCCCTTGGTTTTCAACCACCACTGCAGGGCCCTCATGTGCAGCAGGCCGAATGAAATAATGTTGGACGCTGCTGCGATGAGCCCTAACACTCTCTAAAAATGTTTCACAGTGACAGCTTGGCCTAGCTTTATCCTGGGCACTGTGGCCAGGATGGACTCGATCTGTGCAGGAGACAATTGTACCCGCATCGTGACCGAGTCCCACACCACTCCCAGGAACGTGGTTCTCTGGGCTGGTGTCAACACGCTCCTTTTCGTGTTGAGTCTCAACCCCAGTCTCTGGATGTGGGTGAGGACAACATCTCGGTGCCGAACCGCCAGCTCTTGCGACTGGTCCAGAATCAGCCAGTCGTCGATATAGTTGAGCACCCTGATGCTCTGGAGCCCCAGCGGTGCTAAAGCTGCATCCATACATTTGGTAAATGTGCGAGGGGAGAAAGCTAGGCCGAATGGAAGAACCCAAAATAGGTGCGCTTCACCCCTGAAAGCGAACCTCAGGAACTTCCTGTGAGATGGAAGGATGGATATGTGGAAGTATGCGTCCTTCAGATCTATCGTGACAAACCAATCCTCGGATTGAATTTGATTCACGATGGTGAGCATCTTGAATCTGAACCTCCTCAGAGACCGATTCAAGTGCCTGAGATCTATTATTGGACGCAACCCCCCATACCCGACCCTGCTTTGGGTCGACTACAGTCCAGACCATCCCGTCAAAATTTTGTGGGCGAAAATCGAACTGCTGTCTGTACCCCAAGGGAACCAGCCTCTCGAGATATTTCTCAATGAACACTGCCAGCACCCTCAAGAGCTGACTGTGAATGCCTCGCACCCAAAGAGTATTATTTCACAGATCGTGTGTGTCCCTTTTATTGCAGACCCGTAATATATACGTGCTGCCTCGGCAAACGCGAGATTCGAGTCTTTCACAATATATTTGGCTTTCATCTCTCGAGAAGAAAGTCAATGGGCACGAGGCTGAAACACCCGAAACGCACGGCTGTGTGCGTCGAGATATTTCTCAATGAACACAGCCAGCACCCTCAGGAGCTGACACACAGAGAATCTTGATTGCAAAGTAGACCCGTAATCTATGCGCTGTCTCGGCAAACGCGAGATCCGAGCCACTATAGATTCTGTATTGCAGTGCAGACCTTTAATCAACGCGCTGTCTCGGCAAACGCGAGATCCAGACACAGAATCTTTATTGCGAAGTAGACCCGTAATCTACGTGTTGTCTCGGCAAACGCGAGATCCGAGCCACTAGACTCTATATTGCAATGCAGCTTTATTTGGGACAATTATTATGGGACAAACAACACCAAATAGGACAGACAGTTTGACACAGAGCGCTTGCTGAAGAGCAAAAGCTAACTCTGTTGTGTGCCGGCGTCTCTTTTTAGCTTCCGTGTATGCCATCACACATTACGTCATGACGCAACACCAATCAAAATTGGCTTAGTTTCATTCATGCTTCAGAGCCGCTACGCTAAGGGCTTTCCCCCCAAAGTGTCATTCGACGCAGATCGAGTTCCCTCGAAAGGGAACAAAAAAACTTGAAACTGAAAACATGATAATTTTTTTGATACATAGAAAGTTTAAAAGAACTCCCTTAATTAGAAATAGAAATATTTTGCAACTTTATAAATGCCTTTATTGTCACTATTGATCAATTTAATGTGTCCTTGCTGAATACATATTCCAGTGAAAATTCCAGTGTACAATATTTTAGTATTTTCGGAATACTTTCCGGTGAAAAAAATGTGTTCAGAACTAATTGTCCAGTACAGCACATTTTTGCTGGTGTAGTAAATGATTTGGGTATTTCTGGCATGTAGATGATTTGCATATGTCAAGGTCGTGGGTTAGACACATACTGATTAAAATGTAAAACTTTAATACTCTGCAAGTTGCTTTGAATAAGAGCATCTGCCAAATGAATAAATGTATATATAAAAAAAGATAAATTAGTCTGAAGAAAAAAAATCCCAGAAGGACCTCTTGATGTGAAGAAATCATTCATGGATTCAGATGCTTGTGCTAAAACCGTAATAAAGGGTCACTTTCTTAAACATAGATATTGTTAGATGTGTTAGATATTAATTTAGCATCCGCACTGCTGAGCACTCCTGTTAACGATTATGACGAACCGCCATGAATAACCAATCAAGATCAATTGTTTTTACAGAAACACCAATAGAGACCAGCAGACCGATGCACGCATGACCACACCATATGGAGAGTGAGAGAATAAGTGCGTGCGCGTGTGCGTTTACCATCTGCACAATTTATATCCTGTGTAAATGACTCCTTAAAGAACTACAAACCATAATTTCTATAACTAATCCTGCACCTCTCACTAGCAAACCTCTTCTGAGCTGCTCACCTCATTAATCTCGGTAAATAGCTCCGCTCCAAAACCTAGTGAGCTGTCTACTGACTATATAAAGTTACCTTCTTACGCACCCTAATCAATGACTGACAGGCACATGTGCACTGAGACGTACCGCTCGTAGAACCATGAAAGGGAATAAACACAAGACGGCAATAGAAATTCAGCTAAAAGAGCGGAGTGCATTTTTGACAGAGCAACTATATTTTTTTTGATAATGTCGGTGCTAATCATTACATCAACATAATATTGTGTGTCATTTAAAAAATAAATTGTAATTCCTTAAAATATATTATTTGCATGCCATGCTGAAATCTAGGAAAAAGAAGCAATTTTTTCAAACTTTCTGTTGTCATCTTCATGTTGGGCCTATAACGCTGCCTAGACAGATCACTAGGTTTTGGAACACAGCTGAATTGTGGTTAATGGCTGATGTGTGTTATTTTGCAGCTGTGTGCGTTACCGTACCCGACCCTAACTTGAGAATGGTATTGTTTCCACATTGATCTCCTAAATCACAGTTTATTGATCCACTTCAGCTGAATTTTCATTAGACAAGAGAGACAAACTATTTAGAGCTCCATTTCTCTCTCTTACTTTGCACTTCTTCTGAACACCACTCATGCAAACACACTCGCACGGCGACACACACAACGTTAAACTCTCTCTTTGACCGTGTAAGTGTGGCTGAGCCTGACTAATTTAATTAGCCTCAGTCTGTAATTATTCACTTTAAAGAGAAATGAGGGTTATGATCTTGTCCATTACAGACATGACAAGAGATTTAAGGAGCTCAGAGAATATTGTGTGTGTGCAACATTGTCTTTGCCGTAATCTGTTATTGTGGCACTGCATGCTTCTCAGTGAATTTAATTGCGTGTGCAGGCCTCATTACAGCCTCGTTATGGGGAAATTCTCTTTGAATGCTTCATTTGCATTTGTATGGTTTTGGTGTTGAGTCAGCATTTCAGCGCCAAACTGCAGTGGCAGCAGACACGGCCGCACAGGGATGGCAACACAACAATCTGCCCTTTAAACTGCCTGTAATTTATGCACAGGGACAATACGGCTTTATCTGGAGCTGGAGACCGGATCCATTTAACTGGCAAAAAAACACTCTCCTGTAGGTTTAGAGAGAGGGAAAAGGATAAGAAAGAGAGGAAGAGGAACCATATTTCTGGCCAACTCAAATAAGAAACAGCCACTGAAAGATGTGGATGGAATATTTAAATTTTGAATGCAATAAGGGTGTGTGTATGGATGATTTGAGCACATACGTTCTAATCTTCAAGCCTCAAAAAGTGTCATGATTGTCCACATGGTTTAGGGATGCGAAAAATATTTGAACAACAAGATTAATTGACACTGTTTTTTTCAACTTTCTTTTTATTGATGTTTTTTCAAGAAAATGTATTGTACAGCATTAGGAAAATCAGGAAAAAATCAGTAGAACAGGGGGTATACATTCTGTTTTGGGGCAAGTATAGATTCACATATACAGTCATTGATTGTTTACATTACAGTACTCAATCAGTTTCTCCCAGTATTTTAGAAATGGGTCATTTTTAAGTCTCAAAATAAAAGTAAATTCTTCCAAATTGTATATTTCTTACAAGTCCCCCTGTAGTCAATAATTTTATCCCTTAAAACTTTTTCCTCGAAAACAGCTCGAATGTAACTCTACACCATTGCCTCAGTTAGTATACGCGGTTCTATGAATATGCAAATGAACCCCGCCTCCACTCACTCACAGCAGCTCTCAGATCCACTCGTTGATGATCACACATTGACCTGATTGGTAACAATTAGTTAGTGATGTCAGAAACACCAGTGTTTTTGAGTTTTGTCCTTGGTTCACTGCAGTTTTAAGGAGAAAATGCTCAGCGAAGGTGTTGACTTATGAATTTGTACATGGTTTGTCTTAAAGCACATTAAAAATACCACATAGACATATAAACAACATCAAAAACTCGATTTTCACAACAGGGGGACTTTAACTATTTCAATCCATTCACCAAGTAAGGGGATGTCCTGCTTATACCATTGCCTACTAATAAATTTTCGTACATGCTACATTTAAATTTATACAAGATATACATCTCTTCTCAACACAGAGGGTGTAATGTTTCCTAAGATAGAATATTGTGAAATTTCTTGGTATTTTTATATCCTAAAATCTTTTTGATCTCCATCAAAACCCAGAAATCAATTTTTTTAGGCTACTCCAGAATCCATGAAGATGGTCAACATCAACATGCCCACATATCCTCCAGCATAATTGTTGTGTGGATAATAGTTTACTTTTTAAACTCTTTCCATCTCTGTGAACAGATAACTGCATGTTGTAATGCCCTTTTTCATTTGAAATTTCTTCCCCTAAATCACTTTACCATTTTTGTGGGATTTTCCCATCTAGATGTGTTTTTCCCATTCTCCATCATGGAAAATAAGAGATTATTCTGGGAATATTGTATAGGAGTCAATTATCAACTCTACCAGTGTATTCAGTTCACGACTACCCATTTTTTAAACTCTTTCAAAATAGTCCTGTAACCTGTAACACTTAACATCTATTTAGAATTTGAAATTAAGTTAAACTGACATGCTTTCCATTCACATTTCCACTAATAAGTGAACTACACTGTGTTCTCAAACCAACTCTGAAGATGTAAAGGGATTCAGATTGCCAAACACTTTCTATAACACGCCTGAAATGAACCAAGTGTGAAAACAGTGTGCAAATCAGGAGAAAGAGAAAGAAAATATGTAATGAGCCAGAAGGAGTATGACATTATGATTATGCTATTAAAATGTATTTGGGATGTTTATTTCTTCATTATAAGCAGATAGATTGAGACAGAGATGAGACGGCAGAAGCGTCAGCCAGCAGTGATCCGCTTCTCTCATCATTAGCACTGTGCCGTCTGGTCTGGTACAGGCCGTGTCTTGGCCTAGATTCACTATGCAGAGAAAATCCCACGTGGGACTGTCACACGAGCACAAAGATGTTATCTACATCAGACATTGCAGAAAAAATATGAACGAAAGAAAATCTATGTAAGGTTCATTGCGTTTGCCACAAGCCTCAATGTAAATGAAAGTTCTGTCATGTGACAATTCAACACAGGAATACTGTAATACATTCAGATCTGACCCTGTCTGAGGACTTCTCTTATCAAAGCAAACTGCTGTAGTGTTCAGAGTCTAGCGGAAAATGCAAGATCAAGCATTTTTTATGGTCTGTTTATGGTTAGTGCAGAAAGTTAAGTTTGAAACTGAGAAACTGAGAGGAAAAAAATCTGATTGGTCATTGGGTCTGTAACCTCTTGATCAGTCTGCTGGCACTAATTAGCCCTGCTGCATTCGTCCCCTCTCACTTTCTTGATTTCTTCGTTATGGTAAATAGAAAGTAAAGTAATTGGCCAAACATGTGCTTCGGGTTTGTTGCTGGCTGATGATCAATAACGGAGAAATTCTGATTGGCCTTTCTCTCAATCTTACCGTCCCGATTGGTCTCCGAGGGCCAATCATTAATTCCGATGCCCGACACATTGGCATGTGGTGTTGAAAGCAGAAATGTTCTTGAATGAATGGATTTTTTTTCAACTGTATTCCATTTGCAGTAATTAATTGGGTAGCGATAATTAACTGCTTTGTGAGATAGTGCTTAAGCTTTCTTTTGAGGTCAGATTTTGAAGAAGAAATACTGGCTTTTTTCCCCCAAAGAGGCCGCCACATTCATAGAAAGAGAGAAACAGGTGCTATGATGTAAAGAGACGCTAGAAGAGTTTGCATTCACACATGTGTTCGTACTATGTTCTGGTTCTTGCGATTTTTCATTGGACAAATGTACCTCTATCTATATTTTTGCAAAACTCATAAAACGTACTAATACATGCAAATCACTGCAGTTTCCAGCTGAAATTAACACTAGAGGAAGTAAAATCTTTTCCTTTTCACACTAAATTATACAGGGGCAGATTATAGATTAATAAAGACTTATTTTTGCTTAAATAAGTTGTGTTATTAGGCACACTGTGAAATAATTTAATAAGGCTCCAGTGTTAAAAAAAGTATTTAATATTTCAATAATAATCATCACAGTAAGCAGTTCATCCACTATTCTTCCATCTGTCTTTGTAGTTGCCAAAAAAAAAGTAGTAACATTGAAAGTGGCTCATCGAGTTATCCAGTTGTGAAGCCAGAACCAGTGCTTGAAGTGGGCCGACACTTCTATATTTTAATCTGTAACGTACCCTCACCTTTTTTTGCGTATAGCCCTCACATTTTGCCAGTACTCTGACCGCCTACAAGGAAACACAGAATCAGGCTATTCATTAATTGTACACAACACGTGTTCTGAGCTTTTATAAGCTGATCCGCGCAATATGACTGAAGCCCAATTGTTAAATTTTGCATGAGTGGGATGCAGATCACCTTAGGCGTGTTAACCTGCACGCTCCAAAAGTGTGATAAGATTTGCTCGAGCTGTTCCTATCGCGTTGCTGATCATAAAATGTGCAACATTTGAACTCTCCGTTCCCCATTCTCAATTTGAATTCTATTCAGAATGTAGTAAAATGCTATGGAGAGAGTCAAACACAATCTAAAACAGCCACATAAACTAAAAAGATTGATGTAAAGAGGGAAAAACATCATGATGCACCAACATAAATTAGAAAGCTTGACAACTCATGACAAGCTTTAGTAGAATTTATTACGTTCTATTGTATTTATTGAGGTAAATTATGACTAACTTGTTGTACAATTCATAGATAATAGATAAAATTCTAATAATCTGTTAAGGGAATATATTTTTCACTAAAGATTTATATTACAACTGTGGCATGTTGTAGCTATAGTTTCTAAATGCGTAGGTTGCTGTTTTTCATAACAAATACTATAGATAAAAAAAAAAGAAAGAAAAAGTTAGCATTGGCCTAAGCATAGTAATGAGGTGGTCATCAATGGTCTTAAAGCAACACCATGTAACTTTTTCTCTCAGGATCCCCCTACAGTTGGGAAACAGTTTTGTCTTCTACTACTGTCGTAAAATATGTCATGGTTACACCAGGGGATAAATGTGCATTTGTTGACAAGCCGATACCCCCGAACTCTGCAGGAGTTCTCACGTCTTGGGCAGACTGCCTGCGTTGCGTGTGAAATGTCTTCATCCCAGGTACAGTGGTATACAGTATATTTCAGCATGTCATATGAATATAATTTCATGGGTTTTATTTTTTTCAAACACCAAAAGATCGCGTAGCTCACGTTTACAAGCCAGCGTCATTATAGTAGCCTTTTGGCTACTGTTTTTCATAATGGATATGCTAATTCAATTCAATGTTTGTGTGGTAGGTAATAGCCATATATCGTCAATATTATAATCTCAAGCTACCATAGATGAATCTGCAAATTTGAAAAATCGATTTGCATTATAGCCTGAGGCAAGACACTTTCACCAGAAAAATAAATAAACAAACATGACTATCAGCCCGCAGTCATTAGGACAGTTATCCTAAAAGACGATTTTAGTCCAACAGCATGACGGCCAGGTCAGCATCGGTCGGGCACCCCTCCTCCTCCTTTAGCTCACGCCAGCGAGCGAACACTGGACCAATATTGATCCTCGTCCGGCCTTTGATTTTATCACTCTCCCTTTTTCTCTTCCTATTCTCCTCCGACAAAACCTTTGCCTTCTTCGGTTTAGTTGCTTCTTCGGCCATGACAACAACATAAAGACGCTATACCAGCCGGCAAACAAACGCTAGTTGGGCTCTCACGTCCGAATTTGAGGGAGTGGGGGGTGGTGGGGGAAGTGAGGTATGCCGTAAAGCAGTCAAATTTTGTAGTTCTTTTTGTGCTCGGGTTACTACCCGAACCCCGAAGTTCCGTTGTGCCAGTAAAAGTGATACAGACCCCGTCAGGCTATGGCAGACGTGTCATTCAACCTCTTGTAAGTCGATGTGCCATCACAAGGGTGTGGCGAACAGGACGGCCAAGGGACGTGAGAGAACGGGGCTGCTGGCGGTATTTTCGTTTGTTTGTTTTATTTTAAATAAATTATATTTTGATTGTTCGCCGGTTCCCGCCTCCTTCTTCCCTGAACATTGCTACAAGGGTCTTGGAAATATATTATGAAGGTTGAAAAACTACATGGTGTTGCTTTAATTATGTCCTTATTGTAACATATGCTATAGTTAAACAATTACAAGAACTGTTAATTCTTCATAAGGCCAAGTACAAGTTAGAATCAAGAGCTTCAAAGTATGGACCTTCTTGAACTATTGACTGAACAATTGATTTTCCCCATCTGTAAAAAAAATGTGTTCTGCTAATAATGACAGTTACAGATATTAGGTGAAACCTGGCTTTCAGATATTCTAAGAGATGACTGGAAATTAACATTTTCAGTTTTAGAAAATTTTAAGTAAAGATAGTTTTACTTTCCATGGCACTTTTTAGACAAGGGATTGTTAACAAGGCTATCAATTTATTGCAGTTATGTTATCAACCTTATATTAAAGGAAGCTAATGTGTGTCTAGTGAGCGCTAATGTGGCTGTAATGTTGTTTTTTCTCTCAGGTCAGACTGCAGATGTTGTTTGGATGGTGTATTTGATAAAAGCTCTGTGGTTTCATTTGAATAGATGATTTCAGTGAGTCACAGCAGCAGTCCTGAACGTCTGCATTACTTTTTTGTATGTGTCTGTCTGTCTGACAGTGAGAGTATTCGTCCTGACAGGTTGTCATGAAAGAATCCATCATATCTGTTGATGTGACGTTTAGCTTTTGTGTTAGTGATTGCTGCAATGAGTAATTCATATTCAAACACTGTCAGCGTTGTTTTTGTTATTCTATTTGCACTGTTTTTTATTTTTATTTTCTATTTGCACTCTAGTGAATATATTTTGTGTTCAAATCACGTTGAAAAGATTGTATTTATGAGTTGAACGCATGTGGAAACTATTTTTTCAAAAACCTCAACCTTCCCCAGCTCCACCTGTATAGATCTGCTATGGGGGTTATTTCATTTATGTTAATTGTGCAGCAGCACCATGTCTTCTCTGAGAGTTGTCATGACAGACTGACTTTGTTTTTAATTGATCAAATGATGCTAAAGATTCAATTACAGATGAGTTCAGTGATAAAAGACAAATTACACATTACTCGTTGTCAAATATTTCATGATGATGTGATGCAGTGTGTGTGTGTGTGTGTGTGTGTGTGTGAGAGAGAGAGAGAGAGAGAGAGAGAGAGAGAGAGAGAGAGCTGGTTGGTCAGTATGCGGTGGAATTTATTTTCTTGGTTCAGTGTATCAATTTGCAAGAGAGACTTGAGACTTGAAAACAAGCAGCGTGCAAAGCAAACACTGAAAACAAACCACAAAATCAATCAGGACAGCGAATCTGAGTGAGATTGACAGAATGAAATGAAGAAGAGCAGAAGTGTGTGTGACCAATGCTCAGATAAAAGCCGGTTGTTTTAGATTCACTGTCTTAACTCGAGGAGCCGTGACGCAACTCTCATACTTGTCCAGAGTAACATTTCATTTCTCAGATGTTGCTCTTTCATAGCTCACAAATCTTAATGGAGTTCTCTGTTATGCTTTGTTTACATACCATCTTGTCTCAGATGCTTCTCATAGACATAAATGAGTCGGATTAGAAAACTAGATAAAGACTCTTCCCAACACCTCAAAAATGTTTACAAAAAAAAAATTTGATTCCCAGCCCTACAGATCATTTGATTTAAATATCTGACTCATCATTGCAGACTTTGGTTATATTTCATCGAAGTATTGAATTGAAGTTTGAGATGCTGAGATCTGCTCTGAACATCTGTAGGAGACATGTGAGATTATTGAGGTATGGAGAAGTTTATGAGATTGAGGAGACATGTGTAACTCTGTTTAACCTTGACACTCTCTAGTGGAGACGATTGAGAATTTAAAGAGATGAGATCTCATTTGGGGTTTGTCTTTCCTCGGGGGTGTACACAAATAGTTTATGATTTTAGCTGTCTCACTTTTTAAAAGACACACACACACACACACACACACACACACACACACACACACACACACACACACACACACACACACACACTCCCTCAGGGGACGATCAGAGAGCAAACATGCAGGAAATTGGTTTGAGGTTTTATTTTGTTGGTGTTTCTGACATCTTTTCACAAAGATGGACAGAAGGAATGGAGGGAAAGGATAAAAATGAAAGAAATGTACAATGGACACTATTCCCACAATGGATGGAAAAACACACACACACACACACACTGGGCTGTGAATTGATTTGGCGTTTTATTCCCCTGTGACACAGACAGAGAGAGAGAGTCAGACAGCCACACAATCTTTCTGTGTCATAAATAGAAAGAGATTCAGGCTGAATTCACTGAGCAGTTGCACCATTTTTGCACAAAGTATTTCAAGAATGTGTGTTTTTTCACTAACCTCCCACAATCCTGTAGTAATGCATCATGAGTATCTATCTATCTATCTATCTATCTATCTATCTATCTATCTATCTATCTATCTATCTATCTATCTATCTATCTATCTATCTATCTGTCTGTCTGTCTGTCTGTCTGTCTGTCTGTCTGTCTGTCTGTCTGTCTGTCTGTCTGTCTGTCTGTCTGTCTATCTGTCTGTCTGTCTATCTATCTGTCTGTCTGTCTGATTGAATGATAAACCAGAGTTTATAATATTAGAGTCACTAGAAAAGCCCAAACATGATAGCCGTGACCTTTGACCCTGTGCGACCTATGTCTCTCTCTTGTGTTTCATGCGGCTGCATAATTCTGGTTTCTCTCTTGGTTGCTACAGCAACAGTGAGTCTGACAGTAATTGGGCCACTGTGCTGGTGAGGTGAGGGAGGTGAACTTTAACCCCTGGGGGTCAGAGGCCACAGTCCCACCTGAAGTGGCTCTGCGTTGCTGTGATTAGACACTTGACCCGCATTCCTCTGAGGGAGAATAAGTGGGATCTGGATAAAAACAAGTCTTCTGACCCCCCTCGTGTCCAGCGGGCAGCCGTGGCTTCTGACAGCCTGTGCATGTCGTGGCGTTTGAGCCTCAATGGCTGAATCTGCAGTGAGGAGCTGAAGTGGCCTCTGGCTCCTCGCTGGGGCTTCATCTAATTAAACCACGGGGAGGCAAACGGCTGGAGTCAGTGAGCGGATGGACCTTGAGTTTTTCTGCCCATCCTGATGCTTCTAAGAAGCATCTCATTCATTTCTGAAGAAGCTCATAGAGTGCGTGTGTATGTGTGACTGAATGAATGATGGCTTTTTAACCCTGTAAAGTCTGACATGTGAGGCAATAGTCAGACAAATGCATATCAATATCAGTAGTTGCTCTATATCTTCAAATAATCTTTGTAAGTTTCTCAAAAGCCTGAAGGATCATATTTGAGAGTCACATTTTAGCATGATTTTTCTAAAAACATATGTATGAATAATCAAGTAAACCAGTTTGGTAAGTGTCCATCTTGAAATATTACTAACAATATAAAAGTTATTCTTATGGTCACTTCATGAAAAAAACAGTGAAGATTTTGCTGCAAAAAGACACCATAACCTGAGGGGTGACGTTTTTGCAATTATATTAAAAGGCCTTTTACCTGCTAAAAATAAGTACCGTTTTGATCATGATGATCATTTAGAGGCCTACATTTCGATTCCTTTTCTCTTATCAAGCGTCTGCTGTAGCTAAGACTCCTATTTAGAAGAAACCAACATTAGAATGCTGTTCACTTCACTTTTTATGTTTTTGTCAGATTGTCATTTTTTGTTTTTACCACCAAAAACAAACAGACTCAACTGGCAAGAGAAAGCAATGAGAAATACATAGACAAATTGCATGTCACGATTTCACAACAAATCAAGTCACCGTTATTGAGCTCAATTCGTTTCAAGTTTTGTACTCATCCGATAGTGTCAGTGTAATCAAATCAATAATATTGCTTAAACCAAACCAAATGGACTCAGGTCTCGTGTGAAGGGGCTGACCTGAGGAAGTGGAAGCTCAGTGAGTGAGTTCTTTTTAAAGAAGAAATGAGACAAATCGTAATGCCACAGGCCTACACAGTTTCATCTGCGCTCCTCTGCAAATGAACAGCACCAGCTGAGCCAACATGAGCGCCAGGCTGTGTTTCCAGCATTTTAGGAAGCACTTCGTCATGTCTGAGCCAAAATGGCCGTCAGGCGGCGGTGAAAGCCAGCTGGGATGTACAGCCGCGATTGGGCCAATATGGCTGCAGGACAGGTATCAAAGTCTTCGGGGACAGACGGTGCATTTTCAGCCAGGATGGCTTGCGGCTGCAGATATGTCCTTTGTCAATGAAATACTGGAAAGGAAACTGGGCTGTGGACGGCAGCTCCGTCACCGCCCCAATTAGAGCTGACGTGCCGAGAGGAGAGAACAACGGATGAAAGAGACGAGTGTTTCTACCGCAGTAATTCCCACCGCAATTCATCACAAAGACAAGATCCCCTTTCCTCCTCTTGTGAACAACGAGAAAGTGAAAACAGACGCTCTGAGCGGAGCTGCAGTGGCCCTAATATGTCGTTTTAGCTGAGACCGTCTCTGTGTGAAACTGCCCTCTGACAGTCGAGAGACTCGCCCTCACAGCCACAACAACAAAAGAGCAGTAATGACACGCCAAACAAAACCAAACAACTTCCATTTATCTGCCATATTTAGCAACAATGTTACATAGTTGCTTTTTTTTATTAGGAGCAACACAATGATGTAACACGCTACTTTTGATCATGTAAAATTTTCCCAAAACACTGGAAACACTTGGGTCACACCACGCAATTAATATTAATAAAAAATGAATACTGAGTCAAGCAGATTTGATGTATTATTAGTTGTATCCCCTTATTTTTCAAATTGTTCCTATGCTTTATGTTAGATTCTACATGTGTATAGATATAAATATATATGTATTATTATGTATTAATTAATATATTTGTCTATTGTTAATTATCTCATGAATTTACCATAAAATTATATTGAAAGTTAATGCACACCCATTGTGGTAATGCATAATGCAGCCATAAACGTATATATGTACCGTATATATGTAAATAACTGAATAAATAAATGATCTGTGTTTGTTTACACATTCCTGTTAATCTGCACATTAGTTGCACAGTGGCTCTTTCTGTAATTTACACGATCTACAATAGTAGATGACAACAAGTGACGATATTTGTGATTAATTAAACTGATTCATTCAAAAACCCTAATGCATTCATTCTTTGAATCATTCATTCAACTGATTTGTTAGAAAACACCCTTTCATATAGGAATCACAACAAGTGAGCGAGTCACTGAACCATTTAATTAACCAATTTGTTTGAGAACACTGATTCTTTCAGGAACAAAACAAGCGAGTGAGCCACTGAATCATCCACTGAAACGATTTGTTAAAAAACAGTGATTCGTTCAGAAAGCCACTGCTGTGTGGCTTGGAGACACACATCACACTTGGAGACTCACACATCGGTCGTGGTAAAGGGAAGCATGTTTGCCTTAACAGGCGAGAACCAATGAGGTTCATTCTCATGTTACGCAGCACGTTTGAGTTCAGCAAGAACCAATGAGGTTTGTTGCGTCAAACAAGTACCATTGAGCTTCTGTTAAAGTTTGATGATCAATGTTTATATGTAAATAAAAGGTTAAATTAAGTCTGTTCATAATATAAAGCGATCGTGTCTCCAGAAAATCTGGAATAAACTGTTCAGCAATATCACCCACAATCGTGTTGTCGGTCTGAATGTCAACACAGCTGTCTGATAGTGTATGTGCGCTCAAATAAATTTCTCTCTCTTGTTTTCTTGTTTGTAGTTAAAATGACCAGCCTGTTGTGTTTGTGTTTCTCTTTGAGAGAGTGAGAGATGACAGGAGTGTGACAGGGCAGATAATCAGGAGTAGTTCATCCGCATCTCTTGGGCAGTTGAAGGCGTTCCGGATTCTTCTGTAGCGTTTAGAGTCTCTTTGAGCACTGTTAGCAACACACACACATGCACACGCACTCACACACACACGCACACACACAGTCCTCCACTAACCGCACCTCTCAGCCTCTTTTCTCCTCTGTATCGCTCTCTTATTATCCTGTGTTTCTAAACACCCTCCATACACTGCGCTTCACACATAAAGTTAAATGCGGACTACACTACAATATGTGCTACAGACTGTTGTTTTATTTTACATTAAACTAATGATCATTTCTTTGCCGTTCACACAGAATACGTTTTTTGTTTTCCACATGCTCTAGTCTAGAAGGACGTTACTTGTGCTCGTCATTTTTAGAACGCCGTTAAAAGTTAAACCTTGAAAAAAAATAAACCTTGAGACATTGCGCTTTTACACTGCCCTGCTTCTCATGTTTCAAGTGCTTAATCCATTAGGACAGTGATGCAACTTAGTACACACCTAATTGATGATGCATAGGCTACTACATACCGACAAGTAAATGAGCCCAGAATATGAATGCAATGCACAAAGTTCCAATTGGGGAAATACATAATGAATTCAACTTTGATCGTTGCGTTCATATTCTGGTCTCATCTACTTGTCTGTATATAGTATGCATCATGGGACATGTAAAATGTGCCAATTTTATAAACATGCATTATTAACGTTGTATATGAATCATGTTTCCAGTTGAGAATGTCTCCAATTGAGAACCCAACACAATACCAAAGTTGTTTATCATAAAGTAAACAAAAATGTCCTTAACATGGTGCATACAAATTGTTTAGGTCTCAGGCCAGTTTATGGTAATATTATGTGATGTATTAATATTACCTTGAAATGCAGACAAAATAATCAATATCACAAAAAGCATAGCAAAACTGGCAATTTACTAAATACATAGCTAAGCACTAGGACAAATATTGTATTAGGCTGCTGAATATGAGAAATAATCAGCCAGTTGACCGCATAAACATATCAATGGGATTCAGTGCAATCAACAGCAGAGCCTATAATTTAGCGCACAAAACACATAATCCATGTTAATCCTCATTGTGAACCTGTTTTAATGTTGACTGGGTCATGCTTTCTTTTTTCTCAAATGTGTTGGTTTTTGAGGATGAAGGTGTCACAACCTGCCCATGTTGACATTGTTTGACTTTGGCCTAGAGACAGATTAATTTTTTTCATTGAGCTTTACACAATTCATTCTGTTATTTTATACTTTGGACACAAGATGAGTCTTTATATCATTCTCATCATTACCTCACTTCTATGAGCTCATGTCAGGTGTAAATGTGTTCCTGTCTCTTTAAGACTGCGGGAGCTGATCAAATACACTGGCAGCTCATTTCAGTGCCTCATCTGAGCATTAATTAATCAAACATCTGCCCACGATTTTAATCTTTTAGTCTTTTTCTCACCATTAAAAGTGACCCTTGGGGAGTGTAGGGTGTGATACGTGTGACCCGTGACCCATCTAATTGAATGTTTCTTTCATCATTGGGTGGAAGAACATTTTAATTAAGTGTTACATTCTTTCCTTTGGTCTTTTAGCTCTTTTTGCTTGTGTGTTTAGCTGTTTCCAGTATAATTCTGATCGATCACTATGGTAACCCTTTTCCGCTCACTCAGGCATTGCTGTATGAAGTTGCATCTGTAGCAGAACTCACAAGGGTTTACTAAAGGCGAGCTTGATTTCTGCCTCAAACATCAGGATTTCGTTTCTTTTCTCTATTTTTTTTTTAGCTGGATTACAGTGTTTTTAACCTTGAGAAAAACCCTGTAAACTAAGCCAAGATGATAAAGGCGTTTAGCTCCAAATACAGGTGTGAGAAAGAGGAACAAACTCACACAGACTGTCAATACAGCAAGATATTGTGTGAGACTGTGATCAAGGTCTGTTTTTCAGGGTAAAATTGTGGTAAAATTATTTTACACACCAAACATAAAACATAAATTTAAAAAAAGTTAACTTGATAGTCGAAATAAAAATGTTAAATAAATGTTAACTGGAATAAAATAAAATATATATCATATAAAATATTAAACCTTTATAATTTCATCTAGTTATCAGAGCAGCATTTCTCATTTTTATGAAATGCTAAAATAACTAAAGATAAAACTGAAATAAAAATTAATACAAAATGTACTAAAATATAAAATAAAAACTAATAAAAATGCCAAAACACCCAACAAAATTACTAAAACTTTAAAATTAATATATATATATATATATATATATATATATATATATAACTATAAAGATAACATTAGTACACACAACCTTCAGTGGCTTATTGTTTTGTTTATAAATTCACCAATTTAATTAATTAAATACTTTAATAACAATCAAATAATAATCAGTTTGTTTTAATAGAATTCAGCTTTTACACAAATTTCAAATGTGCCTCATCCAAGTTTTAAAAATATTTTTAAACTTCAATTACAGTACCTCAACCTCTTGGCTTTTAACTTTAGTCTGTTTTGCGTTGCTTTGTGTAATTTTATGTGCATGCGTTTCACAGCCTTTAGGAAGTGTAAATCGCCTGTTTCGTTCTCTTTGAAGCTTTTTCCTTGGGCCATTTTAAATCTCGTCTGCTTCTCCAAACATTATTTAAAAGCAGAAGAAACTCTTTAGTAGAGCAAACCCTTTAAATACTTCTATTCTAAAGCCGGCCAATAATCATAGTGCAGCTGATGAATATTCAGTAGTGTTGGGAGAAGGCGCAGTCCCATGGGGCACCAGAGCGAGAGGCGCACACTTTCCACCCGGCGCTCGTGTCCTGAAGGCATGTTCGTTAAAATCCCATCCCGCCAAACCCCTCTGCCGCCTGAACTTCCCCAGCGTTTATCAATTTAATACTTTAATTAAACGTGGAATTATACATATGTTCCTTGCACAAGGTTTCCACAGCTGTTAGCGCTGAATAATCTTTCAATGTCGAACGCTTTCTTCTGGGCTTTTCTCACTATAGAGCGACGGATAATCGGACTCACGTTGTCTCGCAGTAAGACCCGTGTGAATTAAAGAGCTGTAGGTGTGTACTTACCTGTTTAACATGCATTAGTTTTGCTCTGCAGGTGAACTTCAGCTTTATACTTTTACATGAATTAAAGCATCACATTCAAGCTAATTATTTCCACAGAGAGAGAGAGGGGGAGGGTTAAGCTTGTTAAAGAACTACTGTGTTACTTTGTGGACCGAATTGTCTTGAGAAGTGTGCTAAATTTGAGGACATCCTCAAATGTATGAATGATTCATAAAGTGAATAATTTTTGTTTTTAAGTTTTCGTTTAAGGTTTGAGCAGTTGGTCACTGGTTAATATAAAAAACAATAGATGTCTAAATATGTCCTCATTTAATCTCTTTGTAAACTCATATACGCGTGTGTGTGTGTGTGTGTGTGTGTGTGTGTGTGTGTGTGTGTGTGTGTGTGTGTGTGCCTGCGTGCGTGCGTGCTTGTGTGTGTGTGAAGACAGTTCCTGCTGCACTGTGTGCCTCACTTTATTAGTGCCTCATTCTTTCTTGCTCTCTCTCTTTCTTCAAATCATCCAATCACAACTGCTTTATAATTTGCACATTTAGCTCAGCTGATTGGTGATTATCCCTTTTTTCTCTTGGATTGACTTCTTCTTGACTCTTCTGAATCTGTTCTTGAAGATCACTGTGTGTGATAGGTTGTAGTGAACACACACACTGACCTCAGCGTCACACATGGCTGACTGCAGGATGACCCTTTACTGAAGGAGATGCTTCTGCTCAACTCTTGACTGTTCAGCGTGTGTTAGGTGATGTGGGAGGGGCTTGATATTTTGAGGGAGTGGCCTGAGGTGTGAGGGAGTGGCTTTAGATCATTTGACAACTGTGAGAGCTGTGGTATTTGTGGTATTTGTGGTATTTGGTATTTGGTATTTTAGTGTGCATATATTTTATTTATTATATGCCATTTTTTTCTTTGTTATTTAAGTATTATTTTATACTGCACTATAATTTAGTCATTTAGAGCTTTTCTATATTTTCAGGTTTTTTAGAGTTATTTTTTTTTTCATTTGCATTTTCAGTAGTGTTGTCACGGTACCAAAATTTCAGTATTCGGTACCAATACCAGTGAAAATCCACGGTTCTCGGTACCAATTTCGGTACCAAAGCTTAATTTAGATTAAATTTACATATTATTATTAAAGTGTATATCACAGTTACAAAGATGGAAACTGTAGTATTAAAAACACTTTACAATAAGATTATATTTGTTAGATAACATTAGATAAAATGACCTAACAATGAACAATAGTTATATACTGTAGCAATTATTCTCCTTGGGGTTAATTTAAAAATGTAGGCTTCTAATACATTTTTAAAATCAAAAGTTTTATCTGTTAACATTATTTAATGCACAATGAATGAAGTAAACAAACATGAACAATCAAGTGTTTGTATAAAATAACATTCACAAACATTAATTAATGTTAATTGTATATTGTTCACTCAATGTGTTGATAGATAAAGCTTTAAGTAATGTTAATGAATGGTATCTTATTGTAGTGTTACCAAACTATACAGGAGATAAAACATGTTTTATTTGACCAAAACTGCCAAAAATGTCACAAAAATGCCTGTCTTCAAAACTTGAGAACGCTGTAGCTGATTTCTAATGCAAGGGCTAGAAATCAGTTAATTCTTTGCTGATACTTCCTCGTCATCATGAAGAACGCAGTTCCCACCGCTTTCTCCTTCTTTCCACAAGCGCTTGCTCTCCAGTGTCTCCGCTGTGCAACCATGAACAGCGGCGCGCCTGGAGAAACAAGCTCGCACGTCGCTTCTATTATGAGCGCACTTGCCGCGCGCCTACATTTGAAATAACGAATTTGCACGCGCTATGTGAACGGCCCCTTATGGCAACATGACATTAGCCTAATTCAAAATATCTCCATATGTGGCTCTTTCTTCCTTTCTTGTCAAGAAGTGGATTCAGAGCTTCCGCATTAGCAGCGCCACCGGTCGGCATGTCTCAGTGTTTTTATGAAAAGGACGCAACTTTTGGACAGCGCATCAAGAACCGGATTAACCCGGTACTTCGGTACTACCGGTACTTAAGAAAAGCTGGTACTGTAACCGTTTAATTTTTTTAGTACCGACTTGGTACCGAAGTACCGAGTGTTTTGACAACGCTAATTTTCAGGTTTAATTTCCCAATTTCACACTTGGTTCGAATGCCTGGTCTGAACCCGAGTTCGATTGCCCTTAATCCCTCCTATTACATTATTTGGGTCAGAACCTCAGTGCGTTTGCATTATCAAATCAGCAGCTGTTTACCCTTGTTGCTTGGTAACGACGATGCAGGAGAAGGCAGAAAAATGCACAGCGTTGTTCACCTCACTTTTATATTTTGTTTTTTTTAACCTATGGTTTTGATTTCAAAGTGTCAGCACATAACACCAGTTATGTCTGTCTGCCGCAATTATACTGCAAATGTTCTAAAGAATTCTAGAGTCCGTTTCTGCTGAAGGCAGATGAGATATACATTCTCTCTGCTTGCAGTGTGTCTTTCACTCTTGTCAGGAAAGTGAGTGAGAACACACACGTCAATTGTACCCGGGTGCGCATCGAAAGTGCTAGTGTGAAACCACCCTAAAATTCTTCTGAATAGCACGTGCTTGAACTGACGAATTAATACTCATCATCACCTTTCAAATGAGGCCTTAAAATGACTGAATTCTATTTCTGAAGCCAGTAACACACACACACACACACACACACACACACACACACACACACACACACACACACACACACACACACACACACACACACACACACACACACACACACACACACACACACACACACACACACACACACACTTATGAGCCTGTGTTGTGTAATTCACTTTCTCTAGGTGCCTTTGCTCCAATAGGGTCGTAAATTATTAACACTAAGTGTTTGAGTTGACTTCACACTGTAAACTTTAGCAATGTGTTTATTCCCTCATAACAGAAGCCCAAACGTGTTCATATCCCCAAACTCTCCTCCTGTATTTACCTATGTGTATTTACAGTCATTGCTATTTTTTTCCTTTAGAAAAACACTCACTGATGAATCATTCATAATAAAGTCAGTAATATGCATTAAGAAATAATATAGAGTTCATTTTGATTTCATGGTGACTGAAAACACTGCCCCCTCCCTCCCTAGCGTGCCTTTCAATGAGTTGATTGACACTTGATGCCAAAGTGTGCAGATGGCACAGATGGTATTTGGTAGGCAGGTGCCCTAATGTAGAGGACATTGACGGGACATGTGTGTGTTTTAGGCTCTGTCAAGGTTAGATATTTACATTCTCTCTATGGAAACAGGATCACAGCATGTTAATTAAGCAGATTATGAGTGTGTGAGTGTGTGTGTGTGTGTGTGTGTGTCTTTTCAAAACACAAAGGTCTCATTCATCTAAATGTTTTTAGTTTATCTGGTGACATTCAGAATCCGGCTGTGAGCTGATTGGCCATTAGGCTGCACAGACTCGTCCTGATTGGATAATCACTGGTATGAATGCTGAATCCAGATCGTCTAATTTTGCCTCATTCAACCTTCAGCACTAATTCCAGTATTTAAAATAGAGGCACAAAGAGGAAGTGTTCGTTTTAAGATTACTCCGGTGATGTGATTATGGAAGTGAGATGTATCATTCAGACTAAAAATTACAAAAACACAACAAAATTACTCAAATGTACTAAAATAAAATGAAAACAGCAAATAAAAATAAAAACTAATTCAAAATAGAATATGAGTGTATATTGTTCACAGTATGCAAATTTCCCATCAGTTTGGCTCAAAAGCAACATGTGCCTCTATCAACTGAGCCATAAATGCCATGTGTCTAATGACTCTGGAGCCAGAGGAAAATGATGACTGGTGAATTTGAAATGGCATACTTTTCTTACTATTTCTTCCATAAAAAAGATATTAGGATAATGCATAAGTAGTAAGAGTCGTATGATATTATTCCATTCCAAATTCAGCTGATGCACATGCACAAAATTGGATTAAAAAATACAAAATGTCCTTGTTTTTTTTCCAAGGTGATGCAACATGCAATGTGATTGAAACATTAATTGTGAAAAAGTATGCAGTATGCAGTGTAAGTAGGCAGCATTTGAAGTAAGATAGTATTTCATTCTGAGCTAAGCCCTTGTGTTGTACAGTTATTGATCGAAGCAGCAGATGAGACGCCCACATACACAGAGATCCGTGGCACACAAAGGGTTAAAGGTCGATTTGTGAGGTGTATGAAAGCGTTTGAGGTCACATCTGGATAGATGAGGTCTACTGTTGCTGTGATACTGAGGTTCAAAGGTCAAACTTGATAGAGAGCAAATGCAACTGCAGTTTACACAGAGAGAATCAATGCAGGCTGAGTTTAAATGACTTTAAACGCCTGCATTCAGGTTAAAGCAATAGTTCAGCCAAACAGGAAAATCTGTTAGCATTTTTCCACCCTGTACGAGTTTGTTTCTGGAACAGAAGAGGAAGGTCTATTTGATTATGCTGTTTTTACTCATGCAGTGTTAGTAGATTGTCAAAAATCCATAATGAGGCAAATAACTATATTGTTAAAGGAAAATACTACAGGAACAGTTTAGAGTTTAAGCACACACACACACGCGCACGCAGGCAGCTGTAAGACGATATATATGGAGCCAATGTTGCACATTTATAGGATTGATTTACTGGCTATCAAATCATGGCTGTTTATGAGCATATTTCTCTCTCTCTCTCTCTCTCTCTCTCTCTCTCTCTCTCTCTCTCTCTCTCTCTCTCTCTCTCTCTCTCTCTCTCTCTTAATTCAGCCCATAAAAATGATAAAACTTGTGGCCCTGAGGGTAGGCGGGTTTCCATAGCGATGTCACAAGAGACATATGATAGAGGAGGAATCACCCATCGAATAAACCAGCGTGGACGGCTTTTATTTTTCAGCTAAATGAATTCTTCATCTCTCAGTCCTGTAGTAAAGCACACCAGACGGAGATAAATGTGGACAGTCGGTTGGAGACAAGAAAAGAGAAATGAAATTGCATGCTATTAGTGATATTTCTACAATATGTAATAAATATACTTGCCACAGTATGCTTATTTTATGCATGAATGAAATACCGTTACTTACTGATTTCATTTCACAGAATGTGCAGTATGCAACATGGTGCACAGTCTGTAGAGAAACTTTATCCCACAATGAAATGTCAAGTTAGATAGGTCACATAATAGATAGGATAATAATATAATCGGTATGCAAACGAAGAAATTCTGCTGTAAAGCAGCTCTATTCAGTTCAGTTTTGATTCAGTTCGGTTCAATAACTGTGTAAAGTTAATCAATTTTGGTCAAGTCGAGCAATGAAATATTAATAATACCAATCACAAATTTGTAAATATGTCGTTCTTATGTCACTTATTTGATGTGTATGCCAAAATTTTGACTATTTTTTCACAAATTTGTTTTAAAAGGCAGAATAACGGTGAGTTACAAATGCAAAATAATGGTATTTGAGGATAATTAACTGCCACCTACTGAATTAAACATGCAGTGTATGAACTGTTATTTGAAACCGATATCATTATTGCAATGCATAGTTGCACATGCTATTTTTAATAAACAGTGCTCAGTATACAGTATATATTGTGCAGTATTTCATTTTAAACATGGCCAAAGTGTAAACATCGTGCGCAGTTTGTCGATTAGGATTGACTGCTTGGTTAAACAGGAACTGAATTTGTTCATTCAGGCCTGGAATTGAAAAGTGTGAAGAGGTAAATATCCCCCTTCCTCCCTCTCTCTCTCTCACTCTCATCTCACATTTATCAGTCGGGATCTATCACACTTTCTTATTTTCATCCCCTCTTCGACACACACGTTCGTACCCTGCAGTGAGGGTGTTTGGAGTTCGTCTCTGAATATAAATGGCCTGTTATCCGTTATAATAGAAAAACGACTGAACAAAATTAAAGAATAAACTGTAAAAACAAGAGAAATGTATCACTGCTGTACATGTGTACATGTATATTTACTCACCTTACATGTCCGCTCACCTCACTAGATCAATACTCCTTTTTAATGCTATTTTGTAGTGTGTGTGTGTGTGTGTGTGTGTGTGTGTGTGTGTGTGTGTGTGTGTGTGTGTGTGTGTGTGTGTGTGTGTGTGTGTGTGTGTTTTATGCGCTGGCTTGATTTGATAATCCAGACAAAGATGCTTAACGCAGATGAACGATGAAATAACTTAATAAACACCAGGAACTGAGACAAAGGAGCTAAGGACAGGCAATAGAAGACAAAAGGATATCAAAACAAAAGTCATTTCATACACAGACATAGAGGAATAAATATGAATTATATAAATCCAAAAAATATAAATGGTCCCTTCGTTTTCTTTATATTAATATATTTTTGTATTTATTTTATTTTGAAGTCAAATTCGATAAGGACTTGTTTCTGTGAGCTTCACCTCATTAAACTGCACACGCACACACTCAGTTATGCAAAAACTAAAACACGGAAGCAAAATGTCCTTCATACAGAATCCAATCACTGTATGCTGTGAAAGACATCACACAATCTATGTGTGTGTGTGTGTCCGCTGCTAAAGCGTGTCCTCACTTCCCCTCCGACACGCTCCCAGCGCCTCATCTCTTGTTTCCTTCCATCTCTCATCGCCCTCACCGGCTGAATCCCATATGCAGGAACATATCAAATTATTCCATCTGTCACAGGGTTGAGAGAGGCCTGAACTCCATCAATAAGGCATGTACAGGTACATATCTAAACACACAAACACACACACTCCCTCCCTCACTAAACACTGAGAGTGAAAGACAGTGAGGAAGATGGAGGTATTAGGTATTACAGATCAAACTGATGTGTGTAAGAATTAAGCGTGTGTATCTGTACAGCAATAGACTGTCTGGATTGTTCTTCTTTTCCTTGCAGAGAAAGTGACTCCAAGAAGCATCATATATGACTTACTGTGTGCACTATATTCAAGTCTTCTGGAGTCATACTTTCTGTGAGGAACAGACTGAACTGTAAATCATTAATCACTGTAAATCTCTCCCTTTTCTCATTTGCATATTCATATATGGCACTGGAACAAGGTTTAGCGTAAATGATGTCAAACATTGTTGGTTCTAACAGGCCTTTTGATTTAATGACCCCTTTTTCAGACCCCATTAAATAATATGTTTAATATTGGTCTGTTACTCACACAAAACTATCATATGACTTCAGAAGACCTGGAATAAAGAACGGGGGTCATAAAGATGGATAATATGGTGCTTTTTCTGATCTTGACTGCAGCCCCTGGTCACTGTCTGCTTTCATTGTGTCACTGTAATATTGTTTTGTATTATTGTTTAATTGTTTTCGATGTGATAATGTTCCATTGTTTCATTGTATTGTTGGATTTTTCATTAACTACATTTGCATGGACACCTTTTGTTTTTTGAATGTCATTCCAATTGATAAATCTGAACATAGTGTTTACATGAGTGCTAAATAAAGTGATCGGGTTGATGCTCATGTTTATATGTCACAAGCTTCATATTGGAACTGATCTTTTTGAATATAACAGAGTGTCCTGCTTTTGGCGCATACTAACCATCCGTATCATTGTTTCATTGTGTCATCATACAGTGGTTTTGTCATTTCAAAACATCATTGTTTTGTTATATCAATGTTTTGCTGTATCACTGTAACATATTTTGTGAATGAGACCAGAGCGATACTTTTTGTATGGTTATATTCAGATGACAATGACCCTGGGATTTGACCCAAGGAAATACAAAAGGAACACAGGTTCAGTGGTACAATGAAAAGACAGCGACTGTTTCTGGTAAAAATGTAACTAATATATATATATATATATATATTCAAAAGGGGAAAAAAAATCAAGCCAGAAAACATAATCATCATGGGTGGGTTCCCTATGTTCCCATAAAAGGATAACCAACTGAAGGGTAGATCCCACACTACTAAATGAAGAAAGTCACACAGGTTTAACACAACATAAGGGAGAACTATCCTTCTTATTATGAGGTATTTATTTCGTTAGCAGGAGTGATAAGAGCTGTAAATCGATTCTCTCTCTGTGTGTGTGTGTGTGTGTGTGTGTGTGTGTGTGTGTGTGTGTGTGTGTGTGTGTGTGTGTGTGTGTGTGTGTGTGTGTGTGTGTGTGTGTGTGTCTGTGCGTGTGCGTGTGCGTTCACTGTATTGAAGGCCAGTTGGCATGGCTGCGCTCCAGGCGAACAGCAGGTTGGCATCAAACTTCCCAGATGAACACACTCATAGACATGTGAAGGTCAGAGGGAGTGATGGAGTGTTTGACCTCTGTTAAACCCACCTGTGCGATTCAGTGTCTCACACACACACACACACACACACACACACACACACACACACACACACACACACACACACACACACAAGCAGCAGCAGCGCTATAGTGTATGTTTATAAGAGTTGTGTATGTCTGATAAAATTAAAATTGAATTTGCTCTGTAATAGAAGGCTGGGAAACGTGTGTGTTTAATGTTTCCTGACAGAGATGAATGTCTTACGAGTTCTCGTAATGATCTCCGCACACGTGCTATTCCTCCTCATCCTACTACCTGCTGGAGGAACTACATTACCTGTGCGAAAGAGGAAAAGATGGCAGAGCTTGAGATAGTGTTTTGCCTCGTCCTCCATTTGTCAGGAAGTGTTTACACTGAGCTATTGCTCAAAGTCAGCGCAGTGAGTGTGTGTGTGTGTGTGTGAGATGATAAAACATTTGCCAGAAGGCTGCTGCATTGTTTCTCCTGTGTGTTTGCCAGAGTAAAGCTCTCCTCTCTTCCATCAGATTCTCTCGCTTCCTTTCATGCCATCTGACGGAATCTACTCTGTTTTTCTTTCCTGGAGAGGAAAAACCAAAACAAAAGAAGATGAATATAAAAGATGAGAGAGTGTGTGTGTGTGTTTGACAGATACACAAACACAGATCAGATATCAGATGAGATAAAGGCTGGTTTTAGGCCCAGAAAGATTTAGTTTTAGCTTATTAAATGAAGTCTTTCTCTATCTTTCAGGGCTGGACAGCACTAAAGACCCCTGTCTGAAGGTTCACTGCCCTCCTCACAAAGTGTGTGTGAGCCACGACTTCCAGACTGCCATCTGCACCAATCACAAACCAGCACAGCACAGGTAAGACAGGTGTGGGTGCTGAGATGGAGGAAGGTACAATGGTACAGATTGTTTAATCAACTAGAAAATAAACATTTGTCAAGACAAATTTTGACTAGTTTAAAGGTTATTAGTTTGACAACAGTTATATATGGCTTACGGAGTGGTTGCTAGGCAGTTGCTGAGGTGTTTTGTTGCTCTGGAAGCTCAAAGTGTTTCTCACTAGTAGCCTAATTCTTGACCAATTATTCCATAACCATGATTACAAATGAGTTCTAAGCACTAGATAAATGAGCATGTGTCCTTGTGTTTAATCGGCCTCTGAGCTATTTACACTCGGGAAGCTGCTCCGCTTCTCCAGGGTCACATTAACATTCTATTGGTGTCTGTTGTGAGTTGTTGTCAAAGGGACAGCGGAACATTGAGGGAATGTCATTCCGGCCTCTAGACTCCGCCCTCTTTATGTTTGGTCAAACAAATATTAATTGTGTAATGCCCATTAGAGCTGGTCCAAGAGTTTACAAAGCTAAATTACTAACGCCCTCTTACATATGCAAGCACAAAGAGCATGCTGGCAAGGCAAATATCACATCTCCCTGGGAAATAAGGATATGCTGATTCGATTAGAAAGCCAAATGCACTGCGAGCGGGTGATAATGCTTTCCTTAGGAATTATCGCTGCATTGTTCAATCTATCATTAATGACCAGCACATGAGGTGTAGTAGCTGCCACTTCTGATCATTAATTTACACCCTAAAACACTGTGGTACATAATGCATGAAGAGCACTGCTAGATTATGCACAACAAAATAACACGTTAAGTAGACCCACATGGAATCTGCACACTTTTTTCACTGTTTCTACACTAATTGTTGAGTAATATCTGTTAAACGGATCTGGTACAAAGTGTTAAAAGGAGCTGATATTGGTAGTGTTAAAGCATTATCAAATTAACTGAAAAATAAACAAACTGCAGTTTCTCTGTGCTAATATCTAGTGTGCTCCCTTGCAGTTTCTTGCATTCATAAGAAATAGGAGTGCACCTTCTTTGTATAGTCTTTGATTAATGGCACATATTGAGACGAGGAAAGCTGAGTCTACTTCATGTTCTGATAACTTTATAACTGTCTTAACTTATTTTCTTAATATTTCTCTTGTGGCCCAAGTGAAAAAAAAATGAGAAGGTATTTCTCTTATTTTTGAGTAAGCTTTAAGGAGTAAGCTAATCAAACATATTTTATTATCATCGCAGCGCCTCGGTTATGCGGTGATGCGATTAAAAGTAGCCTAATAATAATAATTATTATTGAGCCCAACCCCCCCACCACCACCCCCCTTGATGCTGGGCCTGACATGTAGCATTATGCGTAACACAAGTTTTAACCATTAGTGATGAGGTTTTAATTAAGTGTAATTATGAAGAAGAAACTCATGCTGGTTGCATGAATAGACTGTATTTCTGCAGTAAGACTGATTTGAGACCAGATCCAACACAGCAGTGTAATTTCCACTTGCAAATATACTTCAATGTGCAGTGAAGTGTAAATTACAGATAATGTAATGCACAATAATGTGCTGTAATATACTCCATTATACGGTAGCTCACTCCATTATCCAGCAGTTCAGTACGTAGCCTTTTAAAGCGTCGGCTTAAGATGAGCACTTCATAGTGACCAGAGACAAATTCTACTCATGATCGGTCAATAATGTTTGTGACTTTGGCGGATGGGTTCAGAAGGACTGGGAGCGAGTTCAGCTTATTACACAGCTCTCTGGAGGACACAACTGTGATTGGTCACCCGCAGCATTCGGCCAATATTTTTGTATAATGATGCTAAACTGTAGCCGCTGCGTTGGCCATTGTCCCCTTTAAATGATTTCCTAAATAGCTGTGCTAGTTTAAAATTGTATCAATCCATACTCTCTTTCTCCTCACGTAATAAAATAATTTAAACTCATCAATATTTCATGTCTGCTTATTAGGGCCTGAGCACCGATGGTGTGAGGACCCTCTTGGAATTGCTCTGTTTATTATTATTATTAGGGCCCAAGCCTTGAAAAGGCGAAAGCCCTATTGTTTTCCTTAGGATTATTTATTATTAGGGCCCAAGCCTTGAAAAGGCGAAGGCCCTATTGTTTTCCTTAGGATTATTTATTATTAGGGCCCAAGCCTTGAAAAGGCGAAGGCCCTATTGTTTTCCTTAGGATTATTTATTATTAGGGCCCAAGCCTTGAAAAGGCGAAGGCCCTAGTGTTTTCCTTAGGATTATTTATTATTTAGGGCCCAAGCCTTGAGAAGGCGAAGGCCCTATTGTTTTCCTTAGGATTATTTATTATTAGGGCCCAAGCCTTGAAAAGGCGAAGGCCCTATTGTTTTCCTTAGGATTATTTATTATTTAGGGCCCAAGCCTTGAAAAGGCGAAGGCCCTACTGTTTTCCTTAGGATTATTTATTATTTAGGGCCCAAGCCTTGAAAAGGCGAAGGCCCTATTGTTTTCCTTAGGATTATTTATTATTCCGACTTCTTTATTATTATTATTTTACTACCTTTTGGGCACTTTTGGGGCCCTTAACGTGCTCAAACTCTTGAAACTTTGCACACAGGTCAGAACCCGCGACCATCAGGGCCGGGCTGAAGATGGTACCCGTGCATGGCAGGGGGGCTCGACAGCGCCCCCTGGAACGGGATTCGAACACTTGTCCATATATCAAACATGCTTGCATGTAATAATATGAAACTCGGTACATATTTAGATCTCATCGGGCCGAACAACTTTCATGCCCTAAGTTTTACGACAGATCAACAGGAAGTCAGCTATTATGGGTTGTTTGGAAAATGCATGCTTTTTTTTATATACTTCTCCTAGAGAATTAATCCAAACACCAGGAAACTGCTAAATTGCGGACAGATTTTTGATATCTCGAACGGTTTGGCCGTGGCGAGGAAATTAATTTATGACTAAAAAAGGACACATAAAGTGTGTTATGACTTAGATAATTTTACCTACAGTTACAAAACTTGGCGTATATATTGTTCTCATCAAGCCGAACAACTTTCTAATTTACATCCTTTAGCTCCGACCAACAGAAAGTCAGATATTGTGGCTTGAATGTGGATTCTGAGAATTTTCTCTCCCTCTCTCTGACACAGAGAATGCACCCTGCCATTCTGTATGTGTGTGTCTGTCTGTGTGAGGAGGGGGGAGGGGGTATCTTCGGGTGATAGAACATACCCGAAGATACCCGAAGTTTGTGATTTAAACACAAAGTCATTCATAGGGCCATACTGCCCTCTTGTGTCCAAAATTGTATTTATACGCACTTTTATTTATTTATTACATGTATTACACACACACACACACACACACACACACAGCTCGATCGCACCCGCGCCTCTCTCTCTCTCTCTCTCTCTCTCTCTCTCTCTCTCTCTCTCTCTCACACACACACACACACACACACAGTTCGATCGCACCCACGCCTCTCTCTCTCTCACAAACGCACACACACACAGTTCGATCGCGCCCGCGCCTCTCTCTCTCCCCCACACACGCGCGCACACACACACACGCACACACACACACACAGTTCGATCTCGCCCGAGCCCCCCCCTCCTCTCTCTCTCTCTCTCTCTCTCTCTCTCTCTCTCTCTCTCTCTCTCTCTCTCTCATGTGCTATATTAGATCAAAATGTTTTCCTTACAAATTTTATCCACACTAACTTTATTCTCATCAGAATTATAATGTATTGTATAAAATAATACTACCATTAAAAAAACACATTTGATTTTCTATTTTAATCAATGTAGAATGTGTAACTTAATGTGTAACTTAAAATATTTTTTGCTTTTAAACTGTGTGGGTGTGGGTGTGGGTGTGTGTGGGTGAGATTTTGGTTGGGGGACAGTTGTAGCTTACAGTTTGAGTTTATAGTTTGACAAAAGCACTTTGTTGTGTTTTATTGTGAGTGTACATAAATATAAGTAAACACTTTGCAGTTTGAATTTATGTCCTCTATGAAACAAATGACGGAGTATGTTTTGTTTGTGTAACAGTTCAATCGCACCCACACCTCACCTCACCGACACACACACACCACACACACACACACACACATACACACACACACACACACATACACACACACACACACACACACACACACACACACACACACACACACACACACACACACACACACACACACACACACACACACACACACACACTCACTCACACACATGAATATTGGAACGTGAGTGAATTACAAAGCCTATAATAAAGAATAGTTTGGCATCCAAATACATCACAAATGTTGAAACAGTTTGATTCCAATGAGAGAGTTACGTGAGCCCAACACCACTTACTTTCACTTTCGCTTTACATTATTTTAGTTACTTCTTGTTTATAGTTTTTTAAAATTCTTGTTCTGTTCTGAATATCATTACATTTAAAGGATTGCTAGTGTAATATTTTTAGTGTATCATCAAATCAGAATAGTTTCCCTAGTTATTTATTTTTATTTTTATTTTTTCATTGTACTAATCAGGTAAGGCAAGTAATATTCTCTGTGTCTTTATATATGTATATATATATATATATATATATCATCTGAATTATAAATAACTTATTTCTGTATAAAATAAAAATTCCCGAATAATCCAGACCAACCAGAGCGCACTATTCCTACAACATCATCAGTGCTGAAGCGGAACTACCAGAGCCGTTCGGCAGATAGCGAGCAGATGCAGCATATGTGTTGTATCGAGGCAGGGTCAGGCCAGGGGAATCCATTTGCAGCTTTTTATTAAGAATGTTCAAGACAGGCAGGGTGAACAATGGCAAACAGGGCAGAACAGAAAAGGCAGAGACAAACCAGGTTGACAGGCAAAGGACAAAGACCTCCAGATAAATACTGGGCTTCTGGATTTACACATTTAAGTGCTGCAAAACATATTGACCTAAAAATTATTCTAAATTTAAATGATCTCACATATGTGGCTATTGTGGTTCACGATCATAGGCCCTGTCCCCAAATGGCACACTTCATATGAATTTTCGGTCTTGTGTACTTATTTCATGTGTCCGTTAAATCCATGAGACCGTAGGTTGTCTCATTTTTCATTTTAGGTTTCAGAAGGTTGCTCACGCATACTTTGTGGTTGATATGTGCCCTCGATGCGCACTTTTGCAGAGCCCACACTGATGCAAGCTCTACAGCACACTTCTTTTCAACAGTCAAAGCGGGGTTACGTTTTTGCACGTCGTGTACAATAACCCTAAAGACGTGGCTTGTTCCTTGTTTTTTATATATATAAACCGGGGTTGTGGTGCCATCGGCTTGGGCCCGCAATCGCTGCTCGCAGCTATATTTATTATTATTCTCCGCAATGAATTGCATTTTTGAGGGCCTAAACATGCACGGAAACTCACGAAAATTTGCACACGCGTCAGAACTGCCAAACAAACTCCTCCTACAGTTTTAATCTGATCATCTTCAAATTTGGTGAGTGCAGTCTTAAGGCCTTTGTGACGTTAAATTGCGAAGATCTTGAGTTTGCGTCAAAGGGCGTGTCCTCGGCCCTTTTCGATGTCCAAATTTCGATGTTTCGCCATGAAACAGGAAGTTGCTGTAACTCAGGCAAACAATGTCCAATTTGCCCCAAACTTCACACGTTTGATAAGAGTTCTGTCCTGAACACATGTCCATGCTCATATTCAGTTACAGTCATAGCGCCACCTGCTGCCAACAGGAAGTGAAATGTTTAACACTGTTGTGGACTCCTAATAACATGTAAAAAAGTGCCAGCAAGTGCTAAACATGCTAGCAACATACTAGAAACATGCTAAAACATGCTAGCAAACACTTAGCTAAGTGTTAAAACATGCTATTACTGCAATTAAATAGGAATTTGCTGTAACTCAGACATGGAATATCAAATATTCCCCAAACTTCACACGTTTGATAAGAGTCATGGCTTGAACACATCTACATGAGAATATTCAGTTATAGTAATAGCGCCACCTACTGTCAACAGGAAGTGACATGTTTAACACTGTGATGCAGTACTAGCAACATATTAAATATGCCATTGAATTATAAACATGTTATAAACATGTTAAAACATGCTAGCAATTCTTAGCTAAGTGCTAAAGCATGCTAATGCAATGAAACAGGAAGTTGTTGTTACTTAAGAAGGCAATGTCCAATCTGACCCAAACTTCACACGTTTGATAAGAGTCCTGCCCTGAACACATCTACATGAGAATAATCAGTTATAGTAATAGTGCCACTAATTGGCAACAGGAAGTGACATGTTTAACAGTGTGATGCAATACTAGCAACATATTAAATATGCCACTGAGTTATAAACACGTTATAAACATGTTAAAACATGCTAGCAATTCTTAGCTAAGTGCTAAAGCATGCTAATGCAATGAAACAGGAAGTTGTTGTTACTGAAGAATTCAATGTCCAATCTGCCCCAAACATCACACGTTTGATAAGAGTCCTGCCCTGAACACATCTACATGACAATTTTAAGTTAAAGTAATAGCGCCATCTACTGTCGACAGGAAGTGACATGTTTTACACTGTGATGCAGTACTAGCAACATAGTAAATATGCCATTGAGTTCTAAACATGCTAGAAACATGCTAAAACATGCTAGCAACACTTATCTGAGTGATAATGCATGCTGTTATCCCCATAATAAAGGACATTTTTGTAACTGACTTTGACATACTCCACCTATATTTACCTACTTAAATGTACATTGCCCACCGTGTTCTGTCTTCCTAAAGCCACCGGGTGGCGGTGGCACGGGTGCGAGGGCCCTTTCAATGCTGCTTGCAGCTTTAATTTGGTTTGTAGTTGTGTAATAAGCGAGAAAATGTACAGTCAGCTGGTTATTAGCAGAACATAACCCCCTTCAAGGTGATTTGAGACAACTCTGGTTATCCTTTATACAGAATAAAATATAAAAATATATAAAAAAAGTTTTTTAAAGAAATGTAATATTTTTATTAATTCGTTCAAAAGTGGCAGTAGACATATACATTATGTTACAAAAGATTTCTATTTCAAATAAATGCTGTTCTTTTGAACTTTCTACTCTAAAGTATCCTAAAAAATATATTACCATTTCCACAAAAATATGAAGCACCACAACTGTTTTCAAAACTATCATTTTATATAAAACTATATATATATATATAAAATGTAAATAAAATGTATCAGCCAATACAGGGACAAGGTGGAAAGACGGTTTGACTATATAAATACTAGAAGCATGTGGCAGTGGATCAACAACATCAGTTTAAAGGGAATAAAAACTCTGCTGTAAAGACGGACGAGCTAAATAATTTTTACACTCGGTTCGAAGGACATAACACCACCGCCACAAGAAGTTCTCCCGGTTAGTTCTTTCACTGTCTCTTTAGTGGATGTAACCTGATCCTTCCATCAGGTGAATATCCACAGAGTCCAGACAGCATTCTGAGTCGCATACTCACAGCATTCGAGCACCAGTTACTAGATGTTTTTACAGACATTTTCAATCTCTTCCTCATCTTATCTGTGGTGCCCACATGCTTCAAAACGTCCTTCATCGTGCCTGTACCCAAACAAACTGAAATCACATGCTTAAATGACTGCCGCCCTATTGCAAAAGGCTGATCAGAAACTACATCTGTTCTATGCTGCCTGCCAAACTGGACACATTGCAGTTTGCATACCGTAGCAATCGCTCTACTGATAATTTCATACATTACACACTGCTCTCTCTCACCTGGAAAAAGGGGGCACATATGTGAGAATGCTTTTGTAGACTACAGTTCAGCATTCAACACCATAGTGCCCTCCGAGCTTGACAGCAAACTCTCCCTCAATATCAAAAGGACCAAAGTGTTAGTAGTAGATTCCAGGATACAGGACACACCCCCACCACCATCAACAGCACACCAGTGAAGAGGTTCAGCCACTTAAAATTCCTTGGCATCCTCAACACCAAGGACCTCACATGGTTGATGCACACAGAGACAGTGGTGAAGAAGGATAGAAGAATAGAAGATAGAAGATGGTAGCCTTGACAGAAGATATAAGAAGACAGAAGGCTGAGGAAGTTTGGAATGAGCCCCCGCATCCTCAGCTCATTCTACACCTGCACCGTGGAGAGCATCCGGACAGCCCGCCACATTGTTGGAAGCGAGCTTCCCTCCCTCCAGAACATCTACACCAGGCTGTGTATGAGGAAAATGTGTGGAGGATCATCAGTGACTCCAGCCACCCCAGCCTTGGACAGGCAGACGGTCCCGCACCAGCCAAGAGACGGTTTCATCCCACAGGCCATTAGACTGGCCCCTGAATACCAAAAGCCCCATAACCACCATCACAGCACTTCTCTGGACTAAACACATCATACACTTCTAACACTTCTACACATCTTTACTGTAAAAAAACAACAACATATACTATTATGTGAATACTTTACTTCATACTATATTGTACATATTTGTATACTGTGTATATATTGTATTGTATAAATCCTGTATTGTGTATAGTTTGTATTTTGTACAGTGTATATTTATCGTATTTTGTATATATTATGTACATGTCATGCCTTGTAAAGTGCACTGTCTGGAGTGTGTACCAAAGACTTCGTCCCATCACTACACTTCTGTGTTATGGTGGTGTGACAATATAAGATGATTTGATTTGAAATGTTTCTTGATCAACACGTCAGCATATTAGAATGATTTCTGAAGGATCATGCGCGACTGAAGGCTGTGGTGATGCTGAAAATTCAGCTTTGCAGCACAGGATTAAATTACATTTTAAAATATATTATAACAGAAAATAGTTATTTTTAATTGTAATACTATTTCCACAATGTTACTTTTTTTACCGTTTTTTTTTTTATCAAATAAATGAGGCTTTGGTGAGCATAAGAAGCTTCTTTTAAAATCAAAACGGTAGTGCTAACCACAAACAAACAAATCCGTTTATCAAATCTCTGATATTGTCACTCATCTGTTAAAGTGCTTCTGTCACCTGTGAGATACAGACAGTGATCATGTCTGTTTATCTCCTTCAGATGATCAGACTTTACGCTTTATATGAGATATTGACATTTTGACTGTGAACAGGACTGACATTTTAGATGTCTTTTGTCATGTCGTGATATGTGTGTGTTATCTGATCAGGCAGTGCTGTGTAAGATTTGATCTCCTCATAAAATCCGATTACCCTCGGATTCGACCGCTAGTTGTTTGTGATGTCTGTCAAATCTCGATTGGGCTGTTGGTACAAGACTGCTGATAATCAGAACTAACTTAGCATGCTAGTCAGGGCTTAACACTTATTTTTTTCCCAAGGAAGGACATGTGCACCTAGTTTCAAATATTTAGTAGCACAATACAAAATCTAAAGGGATACAAGGACACATTTAATAGAGGGATAAAATTAAACATTTAAAAAAGGATTTAATTTATTAGAACGCAAAAAATACACTTTTTAAAACATTCCTTTATATTTCTATTTTAAATATTTTTAAATATTTATTTTTCAAACTGTATTTAATAATTATGTGATTATTTATAGACCCACGTACTGTATGAACTGTGTGTATATGTGTGTGTGTGTGTGTGTGTATATATACATATACACACACACACACACACACACATATATATTAGATTCTGTAAACATAATTGGTTTATTACAGTTATAAACTGTAGATAAATGTTTCATTTGACCATTTATTAAATCATTAAATGTGTCATACTGTATATAATTACGAAAAAATGTAATTGATGAATTTTCATGGCATACATTACATAAGTTTTATAAAAATCCGAATCAGTTACTAAATTACACATTTTTCTACTGGAAACTCTTCTGAGGATTGAATCTGTGTTCTGATATCAAAATAAACAAATATATGCCTTCCATTTGTGACACTTCCCACTCATTCTCTCTCTTCCTTTCTTTAGTGTTAAACCCAGGAACGGAAATCTTCCACATAAGCATTGGATGGGAGCTATGCACCATGGGAAATGTAGGCCATGTCCTGTAGGTCACTCCAACTCAGTGTGTGGCTCGGATGGACACACATACTCCTCAAAGGTGAGATATTCATAGAAGAAGTTCTCAAATTTGTTTTTAAGTATATCCGTTTCATGACGACTTTAAGCATTATTTATTTTACAAAATATTCTTAAAGTTGGCATGAAAGGGAAGTTGTGATAGTCTTTTCTTCCCTACTGTTACGTGTATTTGAGTGACTTCTACAACAAGGAAAAATATCTATTTTGATTTTAAGAAGAATAAAATGTTATTCTTAAGAATGTTTTATGAATCCAGCCCAAGTGAGGTACAAGGTCAATCTGATCACAGGAATTTAACCTGAACACCATCAGACGCAGGATCATTGTGTCCCAATGAGGAAAGAGTCACCTTTAAATTCCAATATCAGCACGCAGCTCTCTCTCTCTCCTGGTGTAAATGATACAGTGTTTGGTGATGGATGGTTAGGTGGATGAACTGTGTCCGCTGTTGATATTGGATTCTTGAGTCCTGCGCAATCTCCGCTCAAGAACAGAGAGAAAAACCTGAACCTCCAGCCCAACCTGTGCCTCCCGTCAATGACCTCACTGCTTTAACCCCACCCACTCCATTTCCTGCCCTTCAGCCAGAATGAAATCAGATGTGAGAGATGGAGTGAGAGAGAGACTCAGTTTGAACAGATAGAGGAGAGGGTTTGGACAGATAGAGAAATGAACAGCACACGGACACGGCAAATATTTGGACTGCTCTTATTGGGCAGCTTCTGATATTTTCAGCTGGAGAATCAGTAACACTATATAGATGAAGATTATCATAAATGAAAACATCCATGGACAAACCCCCCCCCCCCTGCAATTCTTCTAAGTGTAATAACAAACAAAAGAATAAACTGAAATCAAACCAGCATACAAAATTAAATTAAATAGCAAAAATAAATATTTATGCACCATTAAAACAAACTGAAACTAGACTGAAATAGAATACAAAATACAGCATACAAAATAAAATAAACATTTTCAAGCTATGCTGTTATTACCCTGATGCAAGCTTATTTGTTTTTTTGTTACTGTATTTAACTACATAGACAGATGAATAGATAGCTAGATTTAGAATACATTATATATAGAGAGAAATATTATGATAAACAGAAATATCCATGGACAGTAATTTTCATAAGTAAAACCGAAATTAAACCTTTATACATCATTGAAACAAACTGAAACTGAATAAATACAAAACTAGCATATGAAATAAAATAAAATGAAAACAATAAAATGTAAAAAAATCAAGCTATATACCCTGCAGACATTTTTGTAGTGTATTTATTTAACTACATCTAGATGAATGGACGGGTGGATATATAGTGCGTTGGTGGTGTTTCAGAAAGAGTAGATTCACACAATCCACTGAAAACTCACATGTAGTCAATAAAGTTATTTGTAATTGTTCTTTCATTTTGTTTGCATGTATTATAAGCTGAGTATGTCAAACGCAGACATTAATATTTTTTGCTGACAGATGTGATTCATTTATTCTCTAAATCCATTTGTGTTCATCTGAAGCACAAAATAGCCTCTTTACTGAACAAAAGACCTTTTCAGTGTTAAAATATGATACAGGTCTTAAAGGAGTCATGAACTGATAAATCAAATTGTCCTTGAGAGATCAATAAACTATAAGAGGTCATTGTAATATAAAAATATGCTGTAAGTTTTAAAACTCAAAACGACCTTGTTAGTCCAAAAACAACTTTTATTGAAACCAAGCTCAGAAAACGTCTACATCATTGCCTCATTGCAGAGACAGACACAAACACAGCATTACTTGAGTAACAAAACCACATTTGGAGGATTGCAAGATATTTTGAAGTACCAAGTTGTACTTGTTACAAAAGTCTTTTCATCCTTGTGATCCTAAAAGTGTATCGGAGAAAGCATGGATGAACCAATCAGATCTGATCAGTAAGACACTGTTCGTTCGTTCGCTTCATTTTACTGTGGATTCTTTTCTAAACAAGACACCATTGGATCTAACAGTAATGTCTGAACACTCAAGTGTGAGTGAAAGGGGTTTTACCATGTGTCACTATTGCTTTGTCTGTTACAGATCGTTTGATATATTGAGTATACTGTAGTACAGCGGTCAAACTGTACAGCTGTGATGGCTTTGCTTCAACATTTATCAGGTTAATGCGTTGTATTATTGGATACGGAAGAAAGCATGTTGAGAATGCTGCTTTTGTTATTGTTTTTATCTAAGCCATTCGCTGTAATCCTGAATAAAAGCTTCAGTGAGCGACATCTTCTGTTGTCATCAGTTAGACATTACAGCACGTTTTATTATATTTAAAACACGACACTGCAAATGACAATGCATACGTTTTTCATTTTATCGAAAAGGATGAACTGTGAATAGCCTATGAGAACAACAGTGTGACGACACAATGATATATTCATTCATAATTCCATTTACATGAAACACCGTTTGTCATCCTTTGTAAATTATAACTGTGGTAACTCGAAGTACTTAAACTTTATTTGCCACAACCAAGAATTATAAAGCATATGTAATACACAACCTCAGATGCTCCCGACGAGCTGGATGGTGCCTTGCATGGCTGACACCGCCGTCGGTGTGTGAATGAGTGAGTGAATGGGTGAATGTGAGGCAATATGTAAAGCGCTTTGGTGGCCATTGGGTCTGTGAAAGCGCTATATAAATGCAGTCCATTTACCATTTACCATTGGTGGCAAATGTTTCAGCTATGTAACAAGATATCTTTCAACAATAGAAGTTTCAAAACAATTCCACACGTGTAATGGTGGGGATGTGCCAATCATATCAGTAGGTGTTTTACTTCCAAGCCTTGAATGCAGCTCGCCTATCAAAACGTGTCTGAAAGAGAGGTTCAAAAACAGGATAGAACAATAGGTCAAGGTCAAAGTTTATTTATAAAGCACCTTTACAAGCAGTCACTACTGCCCCAAAGTGCTATACAGGTATAAGAAATAACATGAAATAAAAACTATTACAAAAACAGACAACAAATATAAAATGTCACAGCTCAGCCAATATTAGAACGCCAGTGCAAAAAGATTAGTTTTTAACAATGATTTAAAACACTCGACAGAGGTAGCTTATCTAATACTGAGAGGAAGCGAGTTCCAGAGCGTAGGACCTGCTGTTGAAAAAGCTCTGTCCCCTCTGGATTTTCGTCTAGACTTTGGAATGTCTAAAAACAACTGGCCAGTAGACCTTAGTGTTCTAACTGGAGTGTGCAAAATAAGCAAATCTGATAAATATGATGGTGCCAATCCATTTAAAGATTTAAAAACGAGCAATACAATTTTAAAATGGATTCTGGAAGCCAAAGGCAACCAATGAAGAGACGACAATACAGGGGTGATGTGGTCACTGAGCTTTTTCCGTCAACAAACGTGCAGCTGCATTTTGGACTAAATGCAATCGGCGGATTGAGTACTGATCAAGACCTATATATAAAGAATTACAATAGTCCAACAATTTGTAATCAAGGCATGCACAACTTTTTCCAGTTGGCTATGTGGCAGGTACGGCATGACCTTTCTAAGAAGTCTGAGTTGATGAAACTTGATTTTACCACTGAGCTAATTTGTCTTTTAAGTTTAAAAGAACTATCAATTAAAACACCAATACTTTTTACACATGGGCAGCAGTTTGAGAATGTTGGGCCAAGAGCACAATAGCTTTTTACTTTAATCTTGATAACATCATAAGCGGACCTCAGAGAACATTATAATTTTTTTTAAAGCAGTTCATGACCCTGTCACATTTAGTTAATATTAGTTTCATTTTAGTTTCCTGCCACTAATCAGTTGTCATGGATATTCATTTAGCGAGCACACCTGTCTGTATGTAGTTCATTATCACTGTGTATTTAAGTTCCTCCTTGTATTCAGCTCTTTTTGTGTATTGCTCGAGTTTACTTTGTTTTAATAAACATGCTTCAGTTTGAATTGAAAATGTTACAGACCCATTTAAACTGTCAGAAAAGTTCTCTATTTATTCTCTGTCATTATGGAATTATGAATATCAGCACAGCAGTAAATGTCCTTAAAACACAGATTGGGCTTAAATATGGAAGCAGATGCTGACATAAGATTTAACAGAAGAAATAATGTCAAGAATATTCTTTTCTATTCTATCCCAAAAGCTTAAACTTCATAAGGGGTCGCATGTCTCAATATTAATCTGCAGGACTGTCTGCTATTTGTTTAATTGTGTCTGGTTTTTAAAAAAATAATTAAGTATTACACTTAATAAACCGGTTTAGTCTTTTAATCTAATCTTGACATCATCTTTAATTAAATTCCAAAGAACACTGCAGATTTTACACTGCCTCTGTGTGATTAGATCTGATGAACGCAATCATCTCACTTCAAAGGAACTAAAATCATGTCATAATTTTTCTGGAAACAGACTTGAGAGATAAAGCTCAATGGTCGGGTTAAATGTGATAATGTCTCTAACTGCACTACGCAATCCTCTCTGTTCTTCCACAGTGTAAACTTGAATTCCAGGCCTGCAGCTCTAGTAAGAGCATCTCTGTGAAGTGTGAGGGTCCGTGTCCTTGCCTGCCAGGACCGGAAGTCATCAAATCACACACAGAGAAGAACGGTGAGTCATTTCCTGTTTGTTAGGATGCTGAAAAGACCCGTGAACTGTCTGATCAGAGATTAAATCTGGAGAAATGAAGACAAGAGCTTGTTACACACTGCACACAGATCCAGTTTGTGTTTTAAATCCATTTACTAGAAATGACCATCTGCACTGTCATTTTACAGGTAATCTGATCCATTTGTTCTGACTGATGTCAATATATTCGGCAATTCTGACTGGTTTCTATATATATTAGAGATTCCCAAACCTTTTTGTCAGCCGAACCTCTTTGACTCATCAGAGTAGGCAACGCTTTTCCAGTCTTCTATTGTCTAATGTTGGTGAGCCCGTGTGAATCACAGCCTCAGTTTGCTGTTGGTCTTCTGCTGCTGGAGCTTCTGCTTCAAGCTTCAAGACGTTGTGTGTTCAGAGACACTCTTCTGCAGACTTCGGTTGTAGCGAGTGGTTTTTTGAGTCACTTGCCTTTATCAGCTGAACTAGTCTGGTCATTCTCCTCTGGCATCAACAAGTCATTTTCTCCCACAGAACTGATGCTCACTGGATATTTCCTCTTTTTCTGGACATTTTCTGTAAACCCTAGAGATGATTTTGTGTGAAAATCCCAGTAGATCAGCAGTTTCTGAAAAACTCGTCTGGCACCAACAACCATGTCATGTTCAAAGTCACTTAAATCAACTTTCTTCCCCATTCTGATGCAGATCGACTTGTCCATGTCAACATGCCTGTTGCTACAGTGTTATTGGCTGATATGCATTAACAAGCAGTTGAACAGGAACAGGTGTACCAAATAATACTTTTTACTCTGATGACTTTTAAGTGCAAAAGTATTTTAGGACTGAATGATTTGGATGTTCATTGGGTTAAAAGAACCAACTCAAGCCATCAAGTTTTAAATTCAGTTTAAAAAAAATCTTTCATTTACCATATACACACTGTTTTTCAAACATCTGATTTTAATTTAATTTGAAATGAGCTGTGCATGTGGTTTGGATTGGGTTTTTGAAAGTGGCATTTGATGTGCTTTTGTTGTTTAGACTACAGAAAATTAAATGGATTTGAGCTGGACACTCTGGACTGTCTGAACAAACCGTAAGAGATACATTAAAAAGCCTAGAGAAAGAAAAACACCCAGGACGCAAGAAGTTTTTTTTTATTGTGTGTGTGTGTGTGTGTGTGTGTGTGTTTGTTTGTTTGTTTGTCCTGAGGGAAAAGTGAATAGTAAATTTAATGTTTTGGGAACAACCCTGGACATCACAGGAACAAGGTTTCTGGAGGAATTGAAACACAAAGAGAGATGGATGCATGATGGATAAGTTAATGTGACGTTCAGATGTATTATTACCCACAGGAAAGAAACATGTCAAATGAAATATTTTTAACATCTAAGGTTTTTCACATTAAATGAAAACATTTGGATTTTTTTCTTTCCTATCCAAGATGTTTCTCCTAAAAGAGACCAAATAAGTCAGTTGTCAGAAGTCAAGAATCTCAATATGAACTCATTTCTCCTCAAATCATCTGAGCAGCTGCTCATTCATTTTATCACTCTATACTCATACTGATGATTCTCTTTTAAGAGAAATATCTTAGATTAATCAATCTTAATTTTAATGATCGTGATATTGATTCTTAAATCCCAAGATCAATCTTTTAGTTTAAGCACGAGAACCGATTATCTCTTCCACTTTACTACTGCATGAAATAAACATGAATGTATGTTGAAAGATACCATACAAGCAATGGACCAATCACAACACACTGCTCCAGCCAACCAATCAGAGCACATTGTGCTTTTTGTAAGGAGGCGCTTCATAGAGACAGGAACTAAACAGGGGTGCGTTTCCCAAAAGCGCTGTTGGCCAACTATGATCGCAATTTCCATTGAACTCTATTGGTAACGACGGAACTTGCGACCGTAGTAAAAATAAATTTGCATGGCACTTTAGTGACAAAACTCATGCATTTGGGTGGCGATTTTTTTCACGGTGAACAAGCGAGTTTTGTGGGAGCATGAATGTCTGCTGTAAATAAAATGTCATAGGCCTACACTTGGAATAATGAACATAATATATGTAGTGTAATAATATCCTATTTATTATTTGATAAATATTATTTGATATATTTAAATATCATGCTTAAAAATAACATCTCAAAATTATGCATCACCGTAAAAATCACAGACTAGGCCCTGTAAATATTGAAAATACTTCACGTCCCCATGAGAAACAGTTACTGTCGAATAGGGCTTATGTCTCTCTTATCTGACACGCTCAGCTGAGTTCATGAAACTCTCCTAACGAGCTGATGATCTGAATCCGGCATGTCAAATAAGCAGTGGGTCCCCAGGACCAGGAATAAAAAAAAAAAAACACTGCCATATGAAGGGTTCAATGTATTCCAGACACTTACGTGGTGATACCTGATGAGATAGTCAGCGTTGTCAGAGAGGTACACCATTAAACATTGAATCAACTTCTCTGTGTATTTCCACAGCATTGGTCTGAAAAGTACATGAAACAAAAAAGTATATTTTCATGGTGGATACACACAAGCTTTTATATCTAAACTGACAAAAAAAATGATGCCTTTAAAGTAGAAAAATCACCCAAAATGCAGAAAATATGCCAGATTCACCTTTTTTTGGCAAAGCCAATTTGTCAAAAACAATTAATAGTCAAGTGTGAAATGATCAAATGAAATGTTACCTCCAAAAATGTATCTAACAGGATGCATCCTATCCTGCTATTGTTGCACCACAGCTGTTCGCACTGGAAAGATAGATGGAGAAAAAACATCTCAGGTTACGCACGTAACCCTGGTTCCCTGCGTTAAGATGCGGTGGGAACGCTCTGCGTGATTGCGTCGTGAAGCACCTGTATAATCAGTCCAATGGAAGAGCGAGACATCATCGACCAGGATCGAACTCGAGCTGCGTTAAGACGCGGTGGGAACCCCATACCCACTACGCCATAAAGACAAATGCCCGTTCTGTGTGAAGTCCTTGCGCACACTAGAAGCAAGCAACCTAGCCCCAGGTCATAAAATCGGACAAATGTATGTGGTGAGGACCAGCCTGCCGCATTACAAATATCCTGAAGGGAAATACCTGAATTTAAAGCCTAGAGGCAGCCATACTCCTTGAAGAATGGGCCTGAACAGCCATAGGTGAAGGCTGTCCGGCCGCTTCATAAGCCAGTGAGATAGCCTCAACTACCCACTTGCTCATTATCTGTTTAGATGCAGGGCAACCTATCTTAGTTTACCCGAAGCAGACAAATAATTGCCCTAATATACGCCACTGAGCAGCTCTGTGGACATACGCATCCAAAGCCCGGACAGGGCATAACAGATTTAAGATTTTCCTGATCTGGGGTATTAAAGGTGGAGGACAGAAAGCCTGGAGCACAAATGACCCGCACATTTAGTAGGGACCTAGAAATACAACCCGACCTGGGGTGAAGAAATACTACCACCAAACCAGGTGAAAATCCAAGTACGTGCAGGCCTCAGCCTCATGTACCACGGAGAAGACAAAATTAAGGATCTCTCCTCAGAGATAACCCCAGCAAAGAAACATTCATTACAAAATCAAGTACTGTACCAACAGGGCAGAAACAAGATTCAGAAGGCGTTCTCTGCACCAGGCAGAGAACAGTTTTTCATATCAATGCATATTAAGTCTTCTCTTGGAGGGAGCTCTAGACTGGAGTATTGTCTCCACGACCTTGGTCGAGAGACCTGAATCTATGAGCTGGGCCCCCTCAGAGGCCGAGCCCACAGTATCCAGAGCTCCCGGGAGCAAAGATATCGGGAAAAGCGTACATGTGTAGCGGCAACCGCACCTAACACCTCACATCCAGTCCAAGCGGAGCTGGATGAGTGACGGAGAACCACAAAGGGCAATGCATTGTACAAACGATGCGAAAGGTCGACTTGAGTTTGACCGAAGTTCTCCCTAAGAAGCTCCACCACCTCGGGGTGAAGTCTCCATTCCCCGGGCCACAACCCCTGCCTCAACAGGATATCTGCTCAGATATACGAGACCATCAGTGTGTTGTCCGGACCCTTCGCCGAGCGAACCTTGTCCAAGGTTCCTCCACATGACGAGTCACGAAGGCATAGCCGCGTGACCTTGATCATGCGAAAACGGATTTCCACTCGGAGAAAACCCTTTGGTCCTGAGCCACTACTGCAGGGGTCTCATGTACAGAAGGCCAAAAGTAACTATGTTGGACGCAACTACCATGAGCCCCAACAGTCTCAGAGACTGTTTTACAGTGAGTGACTGACCTAGTTTTACATTCTTTACGGCTGTGAGAATCGCAGAAATACGTGCAGGAGACAGACGTGCTTGCATTGTTGTCGAATTCCATATTACACCTAGAAAAGTGGTCGTCTGAGCTGGGAGGAGTACACTCTTTTTGGTGTTGAGTCGCAACCCCAACCTACTTATGTGGGACAGAACGACACCTCGATGTTGAACTGCCAAAGCTCGGACTGAGCTAAAATTAACCAATCGTCGATATATTTTAATACGCGAATGCCCTGGAATCTCAGAGGAGCCAGAGCTGCATCCACGCATATTGCAAAGGTGCGGGGTGATAACCTAGGCCGAATGGGAGAACCCGATACTGGTATGCTTCGCCCCTGAAAGCAAACCTCAGGAACCTCCAGTGATGAGGATGGATAGATAAGTAAGCGTCCTTTAAGTCTATTGTGACAAACCAGTCCTCGGACTACGACCCTCCTCGGAGGATCGTATGGGGACGCTGACACCTCGGTGCCCTGAACGGCGAACCGGCAGGGAACAACCGAACTGGCAGCGCTGCGACCCTCCTCAGAAGGTCGCACCCCAGAGGGCGCCGAGGAGAAACGATTTCTCAAAACCGTCCCTGGCCCGGAGGAGCCCTCAGAAGCCTGAAAGCCTCGTTTTTTTTTTTGTTTTTTTTTTTCGACAGGACTTCCTGTCTAAGCTTTATTAGAGATTACGACCGTCCTCAGATCTTGCCTACCTCTAAGTAACTTAGTTCCTACGACCTTCCTATATATATCTATATATATATATCACTCCGAGCCAGAGGACGCAAAGGAGAAACGATTTCTCGAAATCGTCCCTCCCCAGTATAGTTTATCTGTTTTTGAACAACGCAATTCTTGAATAGCGTCAGTGCTGACACCTCACATTCATCCATGTCCTTATACTTTACCCACCAGCGCTGCCTAATAAAATTTATTTAAGATGGCTGGTGGGTAACGTCGGGGTTAATAATGATGACGCCGACTCGGGAGAGAGAAAGCTCGCAAGCGTCTCAGAAACCCGAGGCACTGTCATGCCATGATACTTAACCCTTTAGGCGCCAGAGGTTTTTTCCTAAAACGTTCAATTTTGACATCTTAATTTCAAAAGGCTATATCTTAAAAGTGATAAAAGATAGATACTTTCTGTAAATTAGATAAATATTAAGAATGACCCAAACTTTATGTAGGGATTAAATTTTCCATCTAATTAGCATATTATGATGTGATATGGTGGCAGAAATCTTGGATTATAGAATTTTCATGAAAAGTCACGTTTAAATGATAAAATGCAGCACTTCTTTCCCCCCAAAATGTCCATCACCTTCTGTTTGCTATATTGCACAATACTGAATGCTCAGGTATATAGTAAGTGGTAAACAAACTGTGTAAATCATTACTAATAAATGGTAGAACAAACCGAATGCATGTAGTGGTTGGCCTTTTGCTGTAGAGATTTTCCATTTACTAAATACAGTAGGCACTCTGATTCCATGTTTGGGGCATATATTATTCATATGACACAAACACAACTAGACAAGACCTGTTTAGTTCAAAGATCACTCGCGACGGCAAGGCACAGATCATGACTGAGATGATCCGAGAAGCGCGAGCGAGGCCAGATCTGCCTCGCGCGCGCCGAGTATGCACACTATTGCGACTCCCCACCCTGCCTTCACGTTGCCCCCTAACTGTACTATGAATACTTCGACCTCGTCTAATATGCCCAGTGATAATAATCCACCACAGTGATAATAATCCACCAATAATCCACTACAATACTGTCGCCGCGATCGCGGAGAGACTGATAAAATGACTCACTCTCACACTAGCTCCGCTTTTGATCGCACTGATTCAATGTGCTCTAACTTGAACATTTTGTATAGAAGCATGACGTTTTTTTGATTCGGGGATGAAGTATGACATGTCTGCCATCCAGTGGAGGGGAGGTCGAACGAAATTTGACACCCAATTTGACAAAATCGGACGTTTTATTCAGTGCCGCATCTTGTCGAGTAAACTCGACCGTGGCGCCTAGAGGGTTAATACCCATAACATTACTAGAGTTAGAAGTTTGAGGATTAAACACATAAAATAGAAACCGGGTTATTCCACGATCTCAACACCTCAGTGTGGAGATAGGGAAAAAACGGCAACCCCGACGAGAAGGCTGAGATACAGAGTTTTCGTGTTTTTTTTTCTTTCTTCCTTTTTCTTTTTTTTTTTTTTTTTTTTTAGATATATTTCATCTAAAAAACTCTTTTTATTTTCACTCTCATAATGTTCGGCTGGCCAGTAAATATTTAACTAGCAACAGCACTAGATAAAACCTCCTTTTAAAAGCTCCTCTTTATTCAACAAAGTTATAAGCTGACTTATTTATTTATTTATTGAAAACTCAAACATCTGCCTTTTTCTTAATATTTTTATTTGTTTTGTTCTCTTTTTCTTAACAAAACACTAACGATACCAATTCCTCAGAACTGGAAAAATCGTCATGCACACTTGATCTGGCAGGTGAAAGCTGAGATAGGGCGGGGCCCGTCCCAACCCACGCTGTAAGATCCGTTTGCGAACCGGAATGCGTGTCGCCGCCGTGCCTCGGCAACAGCGGGACCAGCGCGGGGAACGCGAACCAAACCGTCCTCCTCGAAGAACGCCAGGCGGGAGCGGAGCGTCCTCACGGACAGCTTCTCGCAATGCACACAGTCAGCCCCCTCGAGAACTGACTGTTGGCATGCTCCACTCCCAAACAGCAACACAAAGCTGATGTGTGTGTCCCCACCCGTGATATAACATGGGCAGGGACAAACACAAAGCTTGCTTGCTCTCTTTTGCCATAATATATATATATTGCAACTTGACAGACAACAATAAATATGACAAGGACAGAATACACAGATCGCTTGCTGAAGGCACAGAAGCTGTCGCGGTCTGATTTCAGGGTTGCTTTATAGTTTCCTGGTCGATGACGTCACCCCCCTATGACGTCTCGCTCTTCCATTGGACTGATTATACAGGTGCTTCACGACGCAATCACGCAGAGCGTTCCCACTGCGTCTTAAAGCAGCTCGAGTTCCCTTGAAAGGGAAACCCAGTATTCAGCAACATAAAAAATGATTAGGCTAGCTTCTTCAAAAAAAATTTGACATAATATTTTTGGACCAAAGTGTAAACTCAATGCATGTACTTAATGCATTTGCATTAGTGCAAACTCGATACTTTTAATGCAGTTTTCATGAATATGTGCAAACACTATGCATTTAAGCACTCTACAATAGTGCTGCGATGGAAGCACGCACAGTTATAAAATATATTTGCGTGCAAAACGGTTTCTTTATTCATGTGCAATAAACTTAAAACATACGAACTCGATGTAACTAGAACCAGTTGCAAAGTATTCATAAGTAACATGTTTCTGATTGTTGAAGAATTCGTAGCAATTCAAAATGTTTAACACATCCCCAGTGACTACAAATGTAAAAAACACAGCCTATATTTTATTTCGTTAATATAAAGCTAAGCTTTAGCTTATCTCCTTTCACCATCTTCACCACATCGCACTTCAGAAAACGTTGCGTTGTGCTTCCAGTTTACAAAAACACCCCACTAAGGGTTTAAAGACAGCTTACCTGACTGTTCTCGCTGGTCTCCGTCTTCACATCGAATTTCAGAAAACGTTGTGTGGTGCTTCCGGTTCAGCAATTCACCCCACTAACGCAATAAACGAGTGTTTATGAATGTTTATGTCAAACTGTAATATTTTATTTCGTTTTTTTTTTTTTTTAAAGACGGCTGACCTGACAGTTCTCGCTGTCTTCACCACATTCTGATTCAAAGTGGCTCCATCTTCGCTTATTGGCTTGATATCATTTTACACATCACTCAGCTCACAAATACCTCAAATTTTGTAATGCTAATTGATGTTATAGCCTTTTTTTTTCATTTAATTTACGCATACACTTATGTTCACCTTTTAATTTATATTTTTGCGTTGCATACACTATAAAATGTTAAGTAGAGCTTGAAATGTTATGAATATATAAATATTTGAGTTTAATCTATTTATCTTTATAAGTAATGGATGTTGAGCCAACAAATCACTTTTTTCAGTGAATCGAATTGATGTAAGAGCTTGTGAATCGGAATCAGACTGAGCACTGATTGAGCAACCTCTGAGCAATAAAGATTTTTTCTTGATGTGTTTTGATACATCAGGCATTTATTTTAAGGGTTTGTTGTGCTGTGTGTGTAATTTAGATTCATGACCTCAAGTCTGTACTTATTTCCCAAAGGCTTCCCCAACAGAACAGTCTCTCTGTCAGTTATGCTGCGATATCTGAGTAGAGATGAAGGTTCGTTCTAATAGGAACGTTATGATGTCTGTATTTTTATGACTTCAGATCACTGACATGATCTTTAATTGGAAAAGCGCTGCGTACATCAGGAAGCAATTACCACAGAAAGAGAGAGAGACTGATAAAAAAATGTGTCCATTTTTCTCTAATTTCCTCCCTATTTTATCATCTCACGGCCTCTTCTCTTTCTCTTTATTTGACCTGTTCATCTTGTTTTGTCATTTTATCTCTGACTTTCATCTTGCTCTCTTTTATGTGTCTCTGTTCTGTATTCAAATGTAGCAATTATTCCACGGCGTCAGAGCTCAGTGTTTGCATTGAGGAAATCTCTTTCTTCTCTGCGTCTGTCCATTATCTGTTCTTCTGTTTTCGGCCGTGTGATTCTCGGCGGAGCTACAGTGTAGTGAGTGACACAGGACAGGACTAGGGGCCTATGCAGATACAGAAAACGCAAAATCCAGTTTATAATAAATGGAATTTACTGTAGGCTATAGCACAGAATGGTTTGAAGAAAATATTAATTGCAGTAGGATGGTACTTAATCAAATTGTGATATGGACTAGTGTCTGTGAATATTAAACCATAAAAAGACTGTCATTAGAATAATGAATTTAAAGAAATTATGACAACAATACATTAGGCCAGTAGTTCCCAAAGTGGGTGCCGTGACAACTGGCTAGGGGTGCCGCAGAATCTCAGCTTTTTTTCCAATTTAAACAGCCTAAAATAACTATTGTACCACAAACAGTATAACTTTTAACTGCTGTATATAGCTGTATAACTTTTTAAAACACCAACTTTTCATCAAAACACCAACATATGAGCATGTATATTTAAATGTCCCCAACTAAGCAAGCCAAAAGGCAACAGTGGCAAGGAACCTTGGCTCAGTCAGGGGCCAGTTCTCCTCTGGCCGACGAACAAACAGTGTATGATTATGATTCAGGCAGCATTACAGGTCAGAAGTCAGATTGGATCAGAACATTCAGAATATTATCCAGTTCCATCTGGTTGGAATTCGAAGTCATCACGCCGGTATGGAGACGAGTTTGTTGAGGATCAGTGCCGATGCCTGTCATGTCAATGAGGCCTTCACAGGGCTGATGAGGCTGGCACTTCAAGAATGTGTTGTGGATGGGTCCAGGCGCAGGTCCACCATCTGATCTGGATACGGCCCGGATCCGGCTGACTTCAGTAAACAGAGGTAAAAGGGAAAAAGGCCTTCACGGGGAGGGACTAGTTGACACTTCAGGGCTGCGTTGTCATCGCGTCCATGCACTGGTCCTTCATCAGATCTGGATACGGCCTGGATCCGGCGGACTGCGGTAAACCTCGGGATAAACAGAGAGACTAATATTAGCATAGATGCCATTCTTCTTATGATGTAACGAGTACATCAGGTTTTATGGGAAGTGTTCCCGGTTCCGGCTGACCTAATCTATGCAGCCTAACATTGAATTATAAAAGTCTATAGTGTGTTATGTGAATGCTAGGTCAAGGTGATGTGTTTTTAATCTAACTTTGAACTGACAGAGTGTGTCTGCTTCCCAGACAGTTTTATGAAGATTCCAGAGTTTTGGTGCTAAATAGGAAAAGGATCTACCGCCAGCAGTCAATTTTGATATTCTAGATATTATCAACTGGCCGGAATTGTGAGATCACAGTAGACGTGAAGGACTATAATGCGTTAAGAGCTCGCTCAAGTAGTGTGGTGCTAAACCATTTAATGCTTTGTAAGTAATCAGCAATATTTTAAAATTTATACTATGTTTAATAGGGAGCCAATGCAGCGTTGACAGAACCGGGCTAATATGGTCATATTTCTTGGTTCTGGTAAGAACTGGAGCTGCTGCGTTTTGGACCAGCTGTAAATTGTTTATTAAGCGTGCAGTGCTAGTAGAGCACCCAGTAGAGCATTACAATAATCTAGCCTTGATGTCATGAACGCATTAACTAATTGTTCCACATCTGTCAATGAGAGCATATGACGTAATTTAGAAAACATTTTAAGATGGAAAAAATGCGCTTTTACAGATACTATTCACGTGACTTTTTAATGAAAGATTGCTATCAAAGAGCTCACCCAGGTTCCTAACCGACGAAGAAGACTTGACAGAGCAGCCATTAAGGGTTAGACAGTATTCTAGATTATTACGTGAGGACGTTTTTTGTCCAATAAGTAGAATCTCTGTTTTTTTTTCAGAATTAAGTAAAGAGTTCTTCTTAGTAATTTTGAAAATATTACTATAAATTACAGCAACACCTCCTCCTTTGCCTTTCAGACGAGGTTCATGTTTATAACAGTTATCTCATTTAAAGTAATGTAATCGTCTGGTTTTAGCCAGGTTTCTGTCAAACACAGCACATCTAGTTTATAGTCTGTAATCATACCATTAACAATAAGTGCTTTTGAGGTAAGGAATCGAATATTCAGCAACCAAAGCTTTATCCTTTGTTAATTTGTATTAAATCTGTTTTTTATTTGTTAATTTTTAACCTTAGATGGGATTGGAAGTTTTTTGTATTTCCTAATTCGGGGAACAGACACTGTCTCTATATGATGATATTTAGGTGAAAGAGCCTCAATGTGATGGGATTTATCTGACCTTTGTGGCGTAAGACAGCTGGCAGACGGTCGGTTTAGCCAGTCTGTCTGCTTCCTGACCTGGGCCCCAGATTGTCATGCTTGTGCTCTAAGACTATGTGCCAAATTACTAGAGAGAACAGCAGCACTATTCCAGGAGGGATGAATACCATCTCTTTTCAACAGGTCAGGTCTGCCCCAAAAACGTTTCCAATTGTCTATGAATTCTATATTATTTTGCGGACACCACTTAGACAACCAGCCATTGAGTGAACACAATCTACTTACTATCTCATCACTCCTGCGAACATGAAGGGGGCCAGAGCAATTAACAGTGCCTGACATCGTACTTGCGAGTTCCACACACCTCTTTAACATTAATTTTGGTGATCTCCGACTGGTGAAGTCGAACATCATTTGTGCCGACGTGAATAATAATCTTAGAGAATTTACGATTGGCATTAGCCAGCACTTTTAAATTAGCTTTGATGTCAGGCACTCTGGCTCCTGGCAGACATGTGACTATGGTGGCTGGTGTCTCTATTTCACGTTCTGTGTAATAAAATCGCCAATAACACATTCAACAGGATTCGCGGTGGGGTGTTTCACTGAGTGGGGAGAACCTTTTTAATGTTGTAATCGGAACAGAAGAGCGGTGTTTGTGTCCCGCGACTACAGCATCTTACTGTCACTCAATTGCCCTGCTGCACGGGCTCTACTTCAGCCGGAACCGAATAATGTACAGTGTTCACTAAGTTAGTCGCATCTTATGTCACAATAAGAGGAGAAGATGACATGACTCACCGTGTTTGTTGACTGATTCTAATTACCACAGCTTTGATGGATTTGTAAAAGGCGCGAGCGTATTTGTTGACTGATACTATACTTACCACAGTTATTTGATGGATTCGTAAAAAGGCACAAGAGAGAAAATAAATAAATAAAGACATCAGGCACGGATGACACGAGCGTGCGCGAGAGAATAAATAAAGAAAGAA
>CM060629.1:30867237-31102237 GCA_030578275.1 Meda fulgida
GGCCCACATCGCTTCCTCCGCGTCCGTGTGGCTCCGTGCGCGCTTGAGAAACGGCTCTCCGGGTCACGGCTTCACGTCCTGTCCTGTTTGTTTTAATCCGTTTGAATGCAGGGTCGGCGGACGTTCCCGCTGGCGCCGGTGGACTGCATCTTTTCACCGTCAACGGGCGGCTCGGGGTCAACGGGGTGTGAGAGCACCACCGCCGTCACGGATGGCAGCGGTCCGCGGTCGGTAACGGGCAGGGGGCGGGGCGAGGCGGGGCGCAGCTGAATCCTCCGGAGTCTGACAAACAGGTGAAGCGAAGTTCAAACGTGACCCACACCTATACGCAGTTGCCGCTCATAAAAACTTTCTGACAGCCAGCAAAATGTTTCCAAGCAGTCCGACCGTAACTTTCCTGCTGAAAATGTCCTTCCACAGATAAGGATTAAAACTGATTAATTCCGTGGAGTGCATGCGCACGCGAGAGAGTCTGTGTCAATGCTGATCCGCCACGGGCGAAATGACGCGCCGCGGGAGGCAAAGCACCTGACGGGGATGAGCGATAAAGACGCGGCCGCGGCGAGCTGGACCCCCGGGTACCGGTGGAGCGTGCTCGGTCATGGCTGCTGAGACGGGGAAATTATGATGGGGTGGAAAGTGACAAGAAAAGCAGAAGGAAAGGCGGAGGGGTGAGAGGCACACGCTCGCAGCCACCCGCGACAGCAGCTCCCTGCACCTGATTTCCCGGACTCAATTCTGGAGCTCCAGCGCAACACCAGCCAAAACACGGGCCGATGACATCACCTCCAAAATGTTTGAAGGGGGGGAAAGAATGCAATCTGAGCTTTTTATTTATTTTTTAAAATGAAGAAAGTTTGCAGCTCCCCCCAGAACAGCGCAAAAGTCTGCCCGACGAAAGGGCTTCGGTCGGTGAGGTAAAACGCGTCTCTTTTTTGCGCATTAAAGAAGGCAACCCGTACACTGGATGCAGCGTCCACTTAACCTGCGCCGCCTCCTCTTCCTCAGCCGCTTTCATTCACAAATTCACGTAAAACGTTGGATGGAAAAACTAACAACGCGTTTTTACGCGCGCGGTGCGTAAACGCGGCTTGTTTCTTCTCCGCTCGTTTGTCTTCTGAAGCTCCACGGCAGAGCGCAGAAATCACTCCAAAGAAAAAAAAAAACAAAAAAAAAAAACAGACCAAGATTTCAGATCAATCCACCCTCCCTCCCCCCAGCCCCCCTTCTCTCTCTCTCTCCTCTCCTCTCTCTCTCCTCCTCTCTCTCTCTCTCTCCTCTCTCTCTCTCATCTCCTCTCTCTCTCTCTCTCTCTCTCTCTCTCTCTCTCTCTCTCGCTCTCTCTCTTCTCTCTCTCTCGCCTCGCTGGCTCCTTTAGCTTTCCCCCTCACACACACATATTGAATCCAAACGAGATTACTCAGCCTCTGTGTGATGTCGCCCGACTACAGCGAAAACACTCGCCATTGTCATCGTGCGCAACAAGCTCAGGCCGGGTCCCATAACCCCACACTTTATGAGGGCAAAAATCTGCCCCTGGTTCAAGCCCAAAATCCCCCATCTCCTGTAATCCAGGACCACCAGAACGCTTAACGGTTCTTCAAGAAGTTTTAGTGCTTTTGATGCTTTTTGGTGCGTTCATATTGGTAAAACTCAAGAGGGCAGAGTGAAGAGAGACGGTTCGTTGAAAGCGAGAGGGAGGTATGAAAGCTCACGGTCCGATCCAAAAATGAACATTTCTCAGCACCGCGACAGAACCGCAGACGGTCAGCCAAGCCAACACTCACCCACCCTCACCCGAACCCCGTCCCTCGTCTCTCTCTCTTCTCTCTCTCTCCTCTCTCTCCTCTCTTCTCTCTTCTCTCTCTCTCTCTCTCTCTCTCTCTCTCTCTCTCACTCTCTCTCTCTCACTCTCTCTCTCTCTCTCTCTCTCTCTCTCTCTCTCTCTCTCACTCTCACTCTCACACACACGCGCACACACACACTTACTTTTACTTAACTACCTAAATTAGGACATACCTTAGACATCTGTTGTTTTATATCTAGACCTAAAGCAAGACTAGCCCAGCTAACAAAAATATGTTATAAGAACGTTTCTCCAATGTTTCCATTAAGCTATGAAAACGTAATGTATATGTTCACTGGATGTTCAAAACGTAGACAGTTTGCTGGTTTCCCAGTCTGATTAACACCTCTTTAAATCCAGCCAACAGAGCAGCCTGATCATGCTTAATTGAGAATGTCCTTTGTCTATTTATCTAACTTCTGGGGACATTTTTTAGCTCAATGTATAACTAAGTGACCCCACGCACACACTCAAACACAATAGTCATGTGCATGTGTGTGAGCTAAAAGACAGTTATTATTAATAGTGGGCCATGCGGGTCAGTAGTTAGTCAGTGATTTGGACTTGCAGGTCATCCCTTTGGTCCCCTCCACCCATTGTAACACACACACACACATTGACTTTCTCCTCTAAATGCATTCATGTTTGCTTCTTGTTCAACTTCTCCCACCTCGTGAAGTATGTGCCATTGGAAAGAAAGTTGTTTTTCAGAGGAAGAGAGAGGAAAGGAGGGACGGAGAGGAGGAAAGAAGAGGCAGATAAGAACCATTATTAATTCACCTGACATTTAGAGACCATTTCCCTCCGGTCTTCCCAATGTCCGTCACCTTCAACATCCGGTTTCCTATTGTGTTCTGTGCTGTGCTTCCACAAGAGGGCGTCTCTAGGATCTCTGCCCTCATACGCGAACATCAGGTATTCAAGTGCAACAATCAGGATCTTTTCCTCAATAGCATTCTAGCATGCCATTCTTATTTTTCTGCATTAGATCAAATATACACACACAGACACACAATATTATAAACTAAACTGCACAGTACAGTAAGTTTCAACTTTTGTCCTGTTTTGGATGCCCTGGTTTTGCTGGGGACGGCACGGCAGGTGATTTCAGCACATTAGACTCAGCTACTAATAATGAATGGGTTCCTCACACACTGAGATCCTGATGTACTCAGGTGAAATCCATTGTGTTATTTACTAATAACAGTCATGAGTGGGAACAGACTGAGTTCCCATGTAAAGCTGGAAATATTGGGGAATTTTATAATCGTGCTTTCCAGTTTGTGGAAATGAATCTTGAAAGTCATGGAAATTTCTATAATGAATGCACACTGCTCCAATTATGCTCCAAAATAACTCATCGCCTAGATATTGTTCTTGCATCTAGTGAATCTTGCTCATGAGCCATTGTGATGTCTGATTTGTGAGCGAATTGTTCTTTTCGAGTCGCTGAATTAGTTAGTCAAAGCGATTCACAAATTGGTCTGAATGATTTATTAGTGAATCCTTACCCAGTAATCACAAACGACTGGAAAGGTCATGGAAAAGTCACGGAAACACATTGGGCTAAAAGTATGAGAATCCTGTGCTAAGTGCATAACTCTTGGATTTTTGGCTTTGTTGCTCTGAACTTTAAGGGTGATTTGTAGAGATTGTTTTTTCTTTTTGTCCTGTCCCTTTAATTCATTCTCTCTTGTCTTTCCCCCTCTCTTTCTTTCAGTCCTTGCTTGCTGCTTGTAGCGGCAGTATTGATTGCCCATGTCTTTGCTTTTGCAGCTTTGGGCTATTGATCTTTGGCTGAGGCTCTACACACACACACACACACACACACACACACACACACACACACACACACACACACACACACACACACACACACACACACACACACACACACACACACGTATTGTCTCTGTTTGAGATGGCTTGCTTTGAGATGGTATGAGAGGAAGAGCTGTGGGTTAATGAGTCTGTCTTGGCAATGTGTTTGGCTGTGAGTTTCTCTGTGTTTAATACCTCCATTCTGTTCTACAATTAACATCAATCACTTCAGCTCAATACAGTCTGAGTCAGACAAAGACTCAAGACCAGCTGTGTGTGCATGTAGGCATAGTCGCTGCACCACAACATACACTGATATTTACATGTCAAGCATATTGCATATTTATATTGTACTTGGCCTGTGGTCATGGCTGTAGATTTGGAATTGGACGCTATAGGGTCCTGTCCTCATCTCAGGTAAAGGTCAAGTGTGTACATTCTGAGTGTCACCAAACATCATTTTTCAATCAAATTTCCAGAGAACTCACTCAATCTAAAACAGACCTCTGGTTTAGTCAATCTGACATGTCAACAACTATAAAAACCACATGCATGGTTTTGACTTATATGTTTACTTAAATATATGATTTAGAGCTGAAGAAATGGGGGACTCCTAACCCTCATGTTGTGTTCTGGACATTTTGACACAAAGACGATTATCTTTTTCCGTAAAATGCAAGTTAATGTCATTGCATTGGACTAAATCTTCCTGCTCATCATTGTTTGTGCTTTATGTTTTTTTTTCAGTCTGTTACACTTGTGGTGTTCCCAGTCAAAAATGACCAGCCTACAAATAATTGCTTATAAATCTTTCATTATGATATGTTATTGCCGAATATTGGATTCAATCCTTTTATCAAGTTCTTTTCTTTTTGTTAGGACTGTTTTGTATTCCTTTTTAAACTGTCTGATCGTAGGCCTCATTGACCTAAAAATGCACTGCAGTGTTTTTAGGTGAACAACCTTGAGTGAACTTTTCTCACTTAAAAAAAAAAGCTTAGATGCAAAGAATCAGTTCATAAAAGAAATACAAAACCTGTGCTAATTGAAAGAAAACAAGTTGATGAAAAGATCGAATCCAATATTTCGTGATAACATAGCATAATGAGAGATTCACAAACAATCTCCCGGTCATTTTTGTCCTGGAACACCAATTTAGGTAAAGGATTTTCAACTCAGCACAGGAGTTAAACACATTCCCTCTTCTCTCTTGGGCTTTCAAACAGGAGACACATCTCAGTTTGATCGCACCTTCACGGTCGTAAGATTTTCACTGGCCGCTTTCTCTGGTACGTCTGCAGTAGAGATGATAATCATTGTGGATCTGGTCTGGAAATAAAAGTCCCTCTGTGGTGAGGTTAGTCCGCAGGTTACCAGTAAAGAGCTTTTTAAACCGCACAAGGAAACCGCACGTGTCTTTTTAAAGATCTGTGGTTGATAGATATGAAACCAGATTGAAAGATTCCGGGCTTCCATTAATGTGAAGTGGTTACGAACCTTCTGGTCTATCGGTTAACCTTCCTGACCTCAGCTAAACTGGATTAAGATCTGCGACAACACGGTTTGTGGTTTTTTGGGGGGGGGGTTGTAGTATTATACTGTTCCAGCGCAGTGTTGGAATCGGCTGTGATTGTAGTTCACACTCTCATGTTTCTCATTAGGACCGCACATGATAGAAAGGCTGTTGAACTAGCTCGTCACATCTCATCATAAAGTCGTTATCTGCAATGAAACTCCTTTTATCAGTGACTCACTAAATATAAACCGTTCCCCAATGTGTAAATGAATGAGACACATTATTGAGTGTCTTTGATGACTGGCCCTGGCGAAAACGTCAAGTGCCGCAGAGCTGCGGAATTTACGCGGCGCTTTGAAATGAGAACCTGTTAGCCACTTGTACCGCAAGCGAGGACAGCTGCGAAGGGAACGGGTCAGGAATTAATTACAGCAAGACGTGTGTGTGTGTGTGTGTGATATCACAGCGAGGAGATGAAGGAGACTGAGGGGCGAGCGAGCAAGAATAAGAGATGAAATATTGTTTTTATTAGCGACGATGTATAGGTGGCGGGGTGCCGACTCTTGCGCTCGGAGATCAATCCGCGTTTCGCTTCGTGTTTGGAATCCATCACGGCTGTCTTGGTGATGAGGGATAACTTTACTTTTCTCGCTGCGGTGCAGTTCCTGTAAAAAAACTGCGAAATGTTGAATGTGATAACTTTAACATGACACCGGTGACATGGAGCAGCGTACGCTCCTCTCAAGTGAGAGCAACCCTCGCAGATGCTCTTTCACTGACTGTTATAGTCAATCCTGTATATTTATAGATATGACTAGACTGATAGCATGCCAAAAAATCACATAAAGCTTAAGTTTTTAATCATTTCGGTGTTAACATACTTTCCTCCTTTCCCAACTTAATTTGCTGAGACAGCTGTAAGGCATTTGGCGGTTGATTTCTCAGAGTATCACTGCATGCTTTCACAATATTGCTCCGTTTGTTTGAGCAGCATGATGCTGGAACACTGACTCAACCAATGACGCGAGACTGTTTGCCGACCAATGCAAGTGTTTGGGAAACCTGTTTGAAAAACATCATTATTTCTGCAGTTCCTTTTGGTGACACTAGTGGTGCAGAAATGCATCAGCTATAAAGTTATAATGAACTTACTTTCTATTTACTTTCTGTAAATACATGCCCCTGGAATAATTGTGAAACTAGAAAATTGTATTATTAATGTTTCTTTCATCAAAATGTTTCATCAAAACTTTCTCCATAAAGAACTTTCGGTTTACTTGAAGCATGTTTAATGCATTATTTATTTCTTGTAATGCACCTAATAATGCATTCATGAATAATTGTAATCACAGTTAAAATACATTATAATGATTATCTATTCATTGTTACACTTCTAGAAAGTATATTGCATGAAAACACGACAAACCAACTTCAGATATAACTGGTAGTCTGAATATATTGTAATGCATTTTAACTTTGGTTACAATTATTTAGGAAAGGAAAAGGCTTCAAGTAAAGTCATACCCAACTTTCCTTTGATGTCATCAATCACTCTTATTGTCCACCACCTTTCATATAGAGACCCTTTTTGTCTGACCTAAATATTTAAGGAATATCTAGATCACTGCATCTATATGTCACTACGGAAGTAAAATGGGTTGAAAACACCATTTCCTGTTTCGTTTCTCTTGATGAGTAAAAATTCAGACTTTTTGATTATAACCTCCTGCTCTCGAGTGCAAAAAAAGAGCCCAGCAATCTCCAATTTGGCTTGTGTAGAGTTTCAAACGAGATCTCAATAATGTTGCAATCTGTTCTCAGATTTGCAAAGATACCAAAGTCTGTAATCAAAAGTCAGAGATCTCAATATGAACTCCAATATTTCTCATCAAATGATCTGAGCTCCTCCAAATTAATTTTATAGTTCTAGACTCTTACTGGATGATGACTAGTGACTCATTTGTGTCTATAATTATTTCTCCCACTGAGAAACATCTTGTCTGAATCTACTGAGCTATGAAAGAGCAACTTTTGACCAATAGCAGCTTCCTCTGGGATATCACTACAGTATGCAGTTCAGTGACTTTGGGTTTAAGGATGGCATATGCAGATCAGCTGGTTCAACACAACCAACGGCCCGATTGGCAGCACGTTTGGACGTTGGTGTGAATCTGACAGGAGCAGTGTGTCCTCGCAGGTAGTGACTTACTTCTGCTGCCAGGCCCAATGAATGTCAGCTATGAGTTTAATTCACAAAGCTCCGTTAGCAAGTGCAAACGTCTTTTCGCTGCAAATACCAGCAACTGGAGTAAATTTATTCCTGAAGTTCCTGGCGCGGAGAGCCAACATTCCCCAGCAAACACAAGAGTTCTAATGTTTGCCGTTGGCTTCAGAAAATGGAGTGACAAGCCAAATTAACTTGTCTAAATGGAGGAGAACACAGCGAACCCTGCCAACAATTACTAACAGGTATGGCACTGCGGCCCAGGAGCTCGGCGGTTGTTGGTGTTTGTTGGAGGGATTCTGGGGTCAGCGCACAGGGGGTAGATCCTGGAACTCTGTCAGCGTTCTCCTCCACTCTCAGGAAAAGCACAGGCGGAGATGGTTAACAGGTAATTGTATAATTAGCAGCAGGTATTGTTTTTGAATAGCTGACTGACTCTGACATGTGTCCGCCGACAGAAACAGCAAACTTACATCATCGTCTTGCCCTGCCACGGCTGAAATGGAAGCATTTGTCCTTTGCTGGAACAGAGCTGGAAAAGAAAGTCATGTTTCTTGCAATTGCTTCTTTCCCTGAGTTGCATTCGGGAAGGAGATTATCATATTCTGGAAATCATATGGACCATATGAATCCTAATTTTTTGTAATCTCATTTTTAAAGTCACCATTAAATCAAAATGGACAATTCTTTTTTTTTTAATGGAATATTGCAGTAATTATTATACATGATTTATCCACACACATCATTTTTTAAAATTCATGTGCCTCATTGTCTTTAATCAAAATAATTTCCCCTTCCTCGCTGCGACTTCTCTTCTATTCTCTGATGATGTGTTTAATGGTGCGAGGGTGGAGCAACCTGTCACTCACATGAGATCCTCTGATTGCAAACCACAACCATCCAATCAATTCCCCACGGACAAAATCAAGTCCCGCACTACATTTGTTTTTCTTCAAAGCTGTTTCACTCGGATATACATCACAATAAGAAACTTCCTATAGCAACTTCTGCCTCGTTGCCGACTTTAAGCTTTCTGCCATTTCATTATAATGGCATCAGGGAATGAGGAAATCAGGGACACAAGCAGAGGCAAATCATCTATTTTAATGCGTTTATAAACTTCTATGTTCACTCCTCAAGTTTTGGAAAATAATCATTATATTTTAAAGGTTTTGATTTGCTTGATTGTTCAAAAGCTTGAAAGACAACTTTTAAAGGGGCTGTTTTTTTTTTGCAATTGAGCCCATAAAATGTCCACTACTTAAAAGATATCAGTGAAATAGGTGTTGACAGAAATCAAATCCATCTCTGTGATAGCACTGACTCTAAACAGCAAGAAACACTGAGCATTAACATGCATTTTTAGTTATCAGACCACACTTTTTCCCATTAAAATCTAGATGTAAATGCACTTAAGAAGCATTGTGAATAGCGTCGAGTTGCACCAGTTCTTAGCTAAATTGAAATGTAAAGTCGACACTAGAGACTAGTAACTAACTGTACTTTATTCGGTTGCCCCATTTGTTCTTAAGGCAGAGGATGGTCGGATGAATTTCTGGCATGTCAGAAATTTTGGTCGCCCCTCGTGAGGAATCGCACAGTTGAAGCAGAGCTACGAACTGATTGACCTAAACTCAGTGTTTAAAGTAGGTCTAAGTTATATCTCGTGCATGGCTGGTGCAACCCCAGATAACTGGATTTCAGTGATCACTGAAAACACATTTGCAGATAGTCTGTAAGTAGCATTTTGGATTTTGCATTTCTACTATCTATCCAATCACACTGAACATTTACATTTCTGCATTTGGCAGATGCTTTTATCCAAAGCGACTTACATTGCATTTCAAGGTATACATTTTTATCAGTTCTTGCTTTCCCTGGGAATCGAAGCCATGACCTTTGCTTTGCTTGCGCCAACGCTCTACTGTTTGAGCTACAGGAAATAAAACTAAATATCCACATGCTATGCAGATGTGAAATGCATGTTAATTCCATGTGTACAAGTGGGAAATTTGAACTTAACTCTGTGCGTCTCTGACTGCTCTTATGTGCTAAGTCCATCAGAAGCTTGTGAAACAGCTGACAGCACCTTTCAGACCAAGCAGAAGCCTCTGCTAATCGAATGCATCTGCAGTGGACTGAACAAATCCTGCCATGATGAGCAGCCACTCACCTGCCTTTCAGCAAATCAATTACACCACCTAATTTACAGTCAAACTTAAAAAAGATTTATAACTTGCACACTTTTCAGATCAGTCCCAAGCCCTTGGACCAGAAGCGGGCGACGTCTCCTCTATATGACCCCAAGTGTGTGTTTGAAATGTGTGTTTGTGTGTGTGTGTGTATTGTCAACGTGTTCCAGATTGTCTTGACATATGCTCTGTGTGTTTATTATAAGACGGATGCATGTGTGTGGATTGTGATGGCATGTGTTGCAGGTGTGTGTGTGTGTGTGTGTGTTTAGGAGTGTAAGGTGTATGGTATGATTGTGTATATTTGTAATATGAGGTCAGGTTTTCAGGCCGTGCTGATGGCGAGAGCAGATGTGGTTTGTGTTGGATTCTGAATTTTCTGGATGTCACTTTTTTTTTTCTCTCCCTCACCTTTTTTTAACTTTCCTCTTCGTCTTTCAGGTTATAGCCTTATTCCTCTTCTTTTTTCAGCACATTTTTTCCCTGTCCTCTCCATCATTTTGCTGCTTTGCAGAAGAGGAACTCTCCTGTTTATGAAAGCCTTTAATGTGCTGTGTAATTACTCTTGGCTACGGCTTCCTTCATTAGTCACATCAATAAAGCACCTTATAATCACCAGGGAGAATGAGGTTAAAACAAACTCAGGGACGCAAGTGCAGACATGACGCTTGACCAATGTGTTGCAGGCATGAGGAACTTAAAGTCAGCATGAAACACAAGTTGCAATTTTTCTTCCCTATTGTGATGTATATGTGAGTGAAACGGCATCGCGAACAAGATACAATTGTAGGGCAGCACTTGATTATATCCATCTGGAATTGATTGGATGGTTGTGGTTTGCTATTGGTTGATCTCATGTGAGTGACAGGTTGCCCCGCCCTCACGCCATTAAACACATCATCAGAGATGCCGCGGCAAGAGGGAGTTATTTGTTTAAAGTTATTTGTTTAGAGTTATTTTGTTTTGTCAAAAGTTATTTTGATTAAAGATTACGAGGCCCTTGAAATAAAAAAAAGTAATAATGTCTATAGATAAATAATTTATAATAAATACTGCAATATTCCATAAAGAAATAAGAATTGTTAATTTTGATTTCATGGTGATGTAAACGTGTTCTCTTGCGTTACTGTGGGGGTAACAAACCTCAATATTCAGATTCAAGTCAACCATAGAAGAAGACAGTTTTTTGCATTTCTTGTTTGCATTGATGAATCGCATTTATGCATTTATTTGTAGTGGAAGTCTTTTGTAACATTGTAAAAGTCTTTACTGTCACTTTTGATCAATGTAATGCATAATTTACGTGTGTGTGCGTTTGTGTGTGGTCCTGGTAAACCCTACATTGTGGGGATAAAATGTCCCCGCAAAGATAGCAATACCAGAAATAATTTTGGTCCTCATGAGGAAAACAGCTTATAAATCATACTAAATTATGTTTTTTGAAATTGTAAAAATTAAGAAGGTTTTCTGTGAGGGAACCCCAATGCGTGCACTGTACACGTGTGTGTGTGTTTGTGTGTGTTGACATGTGCCCCTTTCACTAGCTCCTCCACAATCACTTACCACTCCACAGATTAGGGGCTTTACGTGGATCTCTTTCGGTCTGTCTTTGCTTGCTGACGGCGGGCGCAGGTCTCCACTGTCAACACAGCTGGGATCTAAAGTACTGGACCACGCTTGTCGAGGCTCTAAAACTGGATCAAGCACAATTTTCTGCATATTGTTTTAGACGTGTTCCTGATCCCTTCGTAACCCTTGGCTTTAAAGTGTTGCCACGCTCCACCTCGTGACCTTTGAATCTTTACCCCTGCCCCTGGAGATTCGTGAACGGGCGAGAGAGAGCTATAGTTTGTCCAACAAATACTACAACAAATTAAGCAGCATTAGAATAGTCGGGCGTGAAGCCTGATGTCTGTCTGCGTTTCATTAGTGCGTCTCTCTAACGCGTTCCATCTGGAGGGGCTGCTCGAGCTCCCTCTTGCCCCGTGCGGTGTGGCCCGGCCTGGGTCAAGATGCCCTCAGACCCCCCGGCAGAACGCGGCCCTTTGTCAACTCTAATTTAACCTGAACTCCATACAAAGTACAAAGGCCAATATCTCTGATACCATAACAAATACTTCTATCAAATGAAAATGTCTTTTTAGTATCTGGGGGAATAAAGGAATTCATAACCATATATTATGTTGCACATTCATTTTCACAATAAATTAAAAAAAATATTTAAAGATTTAACCATCTGTTTCTCTCTCTCTCTCTCTCCCTCTCTCTCTCTCTCTCTCTCTCTCTCTCTCTCTCTCCATTCCCCTTTTTCAGAAAGCAAAAAGGGGGTGATGGGAAAGAACAAGTGCGAATCCGATGACACCTCCTCCATCACTCTCTCCTCTTTAGTGTCACCGATGGGATTTTTCCATATACACACACACATATGCCCACAAAGTTTGTCAGATTCTGTTTAGAGTTAGTCGGGAATATAAGATGTGACAGGGATGTTGAGGCCGGCAGTCGTCTGGAATGTGCAGAATTTAGAAAGTGACAAAAACGGAATGGTAAAAAGAGTTCTGGAATATTGCAGGCCATCAGAAACCCTATAGAACTGTACGGACATAAGGAGTATGACAGAATTCTGGAAGAGACACAGAAATAAGAAAGAGAAAATGAAATGTAGACAGAACTTTTTTTTATTCAGGGAATGAATAAGAGAATAGGGAATAATCTGATTGTTGAAAAATGAGGTGTTGAAAACGTATGAGTTTTTGTGGTTGGAACGGAATGGGGGTTACGGGGGGGGGGGGGGGGGGGGGGGGGGGGGGGGGGGGGGGGGGGGGGGGGGGGGGGGGGGGGGGGGGGGGGGGGGGGGGGGTTCATGGCTTAAACGTGTGTGTTTATATACATATATACAGTATATCTATATAAAGATTTCTTTAAGGTTTCAGGTTAGTCGTATGTATATATATATATATATATATATATAATATATATATATATATATATATATATGTATATAATTAGTTAATGCATAAACTAACATGAGCAATACATTTGTTACAGAATTTATTCATCTTTGTTCGGGTTAGTTAATACAAATACAAGTGTTTACTATTAGATCATGTTAAATAATAACAGAAACAACTTTTGATTTTTAATAATGCAGTATTAAATGCTGACATTAAGAATTTATGTTATTAACTTTACAGTAGAATTATTTTTCAATATTAGCTCATGTTAACTAATGTAGAACCTAATAGAACCATATTGTAAAGTGTTACTGATATATTTTTTAATATGACATACCATAATATAATTGTTTTTATACATAGCTTATAAAATTACAACAGACTATCCCAAAAATAAGTATTTATATAAACTTCCTTTAAATATAATCTTATATGTTTCTCCCACAGTCTGTCAGCAGATCCTCTCGTCGTCTGACATTCAGGAATGACTCAGTGCTGAGGTCATAGTTCAAATATCATTGTTCCTCTTTACTGTAATAACAATGCTAATTCAGCCCAGAAGCTTCACACGAATACAGAGGATTCTTTTGCCAGGTCCAGCCTTGGAGCCAACCAGCCCAGTCTCTGAACGATGTTTCTGGAGCGGCCTGAAAATATGTGAGCTGAAGGTTGCATAGCAACTTTTTGAAGACATAATTAATAGTTTTGAATCATTGTTTTATAGTGGTTTGTAAATTAATGCATGCTTGCCAAGTGAAGCATCACTATTTTTCTGTTCTGAACATGTACCCTTTTACACTTTCAAATTAACCCACATACGGTGGCTATATTCAGAACATAATACTAGTGTACTGCCTTTGGCATGCTATGCATTGTGTACTGCATAGTACTTTTTTATTACTTGAAGCACTGAATAATACAGTAATATGCTACTATGAACATGAGTTTGATTCAGTGCCGTAAACACATCTCAGTATTGTGCTATTGATCTGTGATATCTGTGCTTCCTCCCTCTTGAAAAGCTCCAGCCGCCACTGGTGTGATCGGAGATGAACGCAGGATGTGCAGAGGCTTGGTTGAGCAACACTCTCCTGTTATGCAGACAATGGAAAAGTGCGGCATCTGCACCTATGCTAAGAGGAAGTCTCTGAAGCTGTGGCTAGCAGATCTTAGAGACTAGATTCATATGAAAGGTACAATAATCTTAGATTTGTAGAATAGATAAGATACCTACTTTAAGAAAAAATAATGTAACAAGGAGGCTTTTTGATGAGCTGTGGAGACTGAAGGTCAAGTTCATCCTCCTGAGCATCTCCCTGTATCCGATCTGTCCTTGTTTGCTATTATTGTCATAAAGTTTACAATAATGTTAACTAGCAACATCAATTGCTGTGTTAACTAATGGAAAAACTTTAGAACGGCTGCTTAACCAACAGCAGTAGAATGTTTAAATAGTTATTTTAATGTTAACCAATAGTCTGCAAGGCTAGTTGATTTCAGGCAGAAAGTCATTTCAGAGGGTGTGTTATGTTATTAGTAAATAAACTTTTTTTTTCTTTCAAACCAGGGTTATTATTGTTAACTACAACTAAAATTAAAATTAAATCATTAAATAAAATAAATGTTAACTGAAATAAAATACAAGAAACTTTTTTTTTTATATCAGCAACATTTTTCATTACCATGTAGTTTAACTTGTTAGTTGAGGTAACGTGTAGTTTGATATCAGTATATATGTTAATGATACAGAAAACGCTGCGGTGTATACATACACACACGTTGGGTTTCCATGTTTTTAGGGGCTTTCCATAGACATAATGATTTTTATACTGTACAAACTGTATAGTCTATCCCAATCCTGCTCCTGGAGGGCCACTGTCCTGCAGTTTATCTAGTATTGGTCTCCGCAAACAGTGATTGACTGTCGCACAACTCTGAACGAAATTCAGTGATGTCACGGCTGTAATGTGATTGGTTATCAAGGCACATGTGATCCACGTTAGCCATTGCGCTTTCTCCAGTGGTCGAGCCAAGGACCCTTGTATCTGCCAATAATTGGGAGATACTTCCCACCTCTGTTACTTGGCATACTAGAAACTTGCAGGCAGGTGTTTGAGGGAAGAGCTAAACTCTGCAGGACAGTGGCCCTCCAGGACCCCCGTGCCCTATCCCTACTCCTAAACGTACCCATCACAGAAAACTTTCTGCAGTTTTACATTTTCAAAAAACGTGTGCTGGCTTCAGACGTGCTGTTTGGTGTGTGCTGTGGTTTTATTTGAGTAGTAGATCACAGTTGCGTCATAGTTGCATGCGTGAGAATGGCTGCATCTCTATCTGAGGGTCTGTTTGTGATCAGGGTTTGATCTATGATGGGGTTTTTAGAAGCAGGAGTGTGTGTGCGTTATCTCTTTGAGTGTGGTGGTTTGCGATCAACTGATCTGATGCATGTTTGAGCAGAAAAACACTGTCCAGATGAACACATTTTTCCTTGGATATTACCCTTTCATAGCTCAGAAGTCTGAATGGGTTTCATTTAAATATCAACGTTAAATTCCTCTAAAGAGATGCAAGAGATTGCAGTGTTTTGGCAAATCTGAGCACAGTCTGAGACATTATTGAATCTCTTCTGAAACTCTACAGGGGACGCGTGAGAGATTACTGGGCTCTTTTTCTCAGGAGAAGCATTTGAGAAGCAGAAGAATTCTCCACTTGACCTCCATTGCTGTTTAGGAGTGACGATTGAGGTATTAAAGAGATCTCATTTGTGTTTAAATGTGTGCTGCAGATGTGTGTGTTGTCAGTTGGTTTAGCTCTTTAACAGTCTTTGACTACACATGTCAGTTTTCAAAGCTGTATGTTGTTTATGACCAACATTTTCCTGCTTGGATGACCAAAAAAGTGGGAAAATCTTTTCACACCCAACACACACATACACACGCACACAGAGTTGCTTTTGAGAGGACTCCATGCTGCTGGTTTGGCTGTTCTGTTCTGAGCAGATGATACTGTTTATTAGAATAACTGATGAAAACTTTTCTGTGGGTCTGTGCCAGTACAATCACAAGAAGTTTAGCAGAACATCGGTGAAAAATGCAGATTTTTGTCACTGCATTGATGTTTTGCTGGATATTAAAAGTCAACATGACATCAAAGTTTATTCTATACAGTGCAAAAACCAAAAGTATTTTTGTCTTGTTTTCCATTTAAAAATATCCACCAGTGGGATCAGAAAAATAATCTTGTCATTATTTCCATTGGCTCCATCGGCAGATATACTTTTTTTCATAAGCATAAACTCATTTCATTTTGATACATTTTTACAAAACAAAACTTAATATCTTGAGTCATTTGCTTCTAAAGTATATGTATCTTGATTTAAGAATGTTTAGATATTTGTATTAGAAAACAAGACAAAAACAGAATTTAGTGCAGTGTATTTACTTTCTTCATACATATTCCTAATCTTATTGTGAACAATTCATCAGTGCATATTATTCTAAAAGAAAAAAATGTTTATCTAGTAATTTTTAATGGAAATGATTTTCAGTAAAATGTCACTAAAGCCTCCTCAAACGCGTGTGCCGGTGTTTCTCAGACCGCAGCAGATCTGTATTCAGCTCTTACTTCATTTTAGTACGAAACACATAATTGACACCATCCAAATAATTCCTGATGTTAAAATTTAGTCCCGCCCTACAATTCTTCAGGTTGGATATGCTCTCTCTCTCTCTCTCTCTCTCTCTCTCTCTCTCTCTCTCTCTCTCTCTCTCTCTCTCTCTCTCTCTCTCTCTCTCTCTCTCTCTCTCTCTCACACACACACACACACACACACACACACACACACACAGTTTTTGGGGTACAGCTGTGTTGGTGAAGTCATCCTTTACTGCCACTTTGCTGATTGGTAGTCTTTGTTAGAAGCAGGATACTTTTATTTGTATGCAAACATACACACACACACACACACACACACACACACACACACACACACACACACACACACAGGCACGCACATACCCACGTTGTGCTTTCATGGTATATGGTGACTTTCCCCAGACATAATGATTTTTATTCTGTACTAACTGTATATTCTCTCCCCTTACACTAACACTACCCCTAAACCTTTCACACAAACTTTCTGCATTTTTACATTGTCAAAAACATCACTTAGTATGATTTAAAATCTGTTTTCCTCATGGGGACCAAAAACAATGTGCCCAGAAGGATTTATGATAATGCCATCTTTGACACACACACACACACACACACACACACACACACACACACACACACACACACACACACACACACACACACACACACACACACACACACACACACACACACACACACACACACACACACACACACACACTACTGACACTCTGGTTTGACTAGTTACGGTTTTTCTTCAGCTTTCTTTCTTTCTTTCTTTCTTTCTTCTTTCTTTCTTTCTTTCTTTCTTTCTTTCCTTCTTTCTTTCTTTCTTTCTTTCTTTCTCTCTCTCTCTCTCTCTCTCTCTCTCTCTCTCTCTCTCTCTCTCTCTCTCTCTCTCTCTCTCTCTCTCTCTCTCTCTCTCTCTCTCTCTCTCTCTCTCTCTCTCTCTCTCTCTCTCTCAAAAACCACCTGCAGCTTTCTCTGTCCCTGCTGACCAGTTTGAAGTGCGTTAGTTAAATGCCAGCATATATGACTAGTTCTCCCTTCCATAACCCTTCTCTTTCGTGGGCTAGTGTATTCCTTCACTCTTGGCTTGTCATTTGTCTTTCCAGTCTTTGAAGACAGCACAGGCTGCTAATAAAAGACAGGTCTCAACCACAACAAAGGGCTCTGTGCCCAGACTGAATAAACTATTTACCCCTCCTTCTCTTTCTCTATTTTTTCTCCCCCTCTTTTTCTCTCTCCTCCCCTACGTTTTTTTCTCTCTCTTGGCTTCAGAAGAAATATGTGCACTTGCTATGTTTTTTCCATGTGATCACAGAATGCTCTGGAATAGATTAGTGAAGGAGAAGAAGGGAGGGAGCGAGAGGATAAATGAGAGAGAAACAGTAATGAGGGAGCAGGTAACCGAGGTAACGTCAGTCTCCAGGGGATCAGGTGATGTAGGAGGCGGAGTTAAGCACAAACAAACTGCATGTAAGCACATTAACGCATGGTGACCGAGCAGATATCACAACCAGCTCAGTCATGTTATTGTTAACTAAATCTATTAAAAATAGTTTTCAGTCATTTAAATATAACTGAAATAAAATTAAATATAAATTTTAGATGAAAAATGTACATTTAAAATTTTAAATGAAAATTAGAGATATCATGAAAGTTTAAGTTGAGGTATTAAAAACTAAACTGAAATAAAAAAAAGTCCTATAGAAATTTTATTTCTAAAAATGATTTCAAAATATAAATAAATACTAAAATAGTGGATAAGAAACACTAAAATAACACTGAACAAGGTTACAAAAGATAGTATGGAAGCTCGTTTCCACCACTGGATAAAAAATAAAAAAGCTAATTACGACTAAATATGACTTTTTTTCTTGCGATTGAGAGCTTAAATCTTGCAATTCTGAATTTTACTATCAGAATTGTGTGATAGAAACTTGGAATTGCGAGTTATAAAGTCAGAATTGTGAAATAAAAAAGTCGCAATTATCTTTTAAATTAAAAACAAGCTTCCATAAGACACAGAGAGAGGTTAAAGGGTCAATTTATTTCTTTTCTTCTTTTTTTAATATTGAGATGTTTTTTGTGCCGAAACATTTTTCACCCTCTCTTTGACCTTTAGAGTTAAACCGTCTGTTTTGTTCTGCTGTGCCTTTAAGAAGTGATTCGCTGCGACTGCTTATAATTCATTTGCAATTAGAGCTGGAGGAAATACGACAGAATACGAACAGCATCAGCTACTCTCTGACCTCCAACGATTCACGTGTTTACCTTGAATACAAGATTTAGATGAAGAATGTCAATGAAGAAGGAACATTCCTCATCATGTGAGTCCTTTAACAATCAAATCTCCAAAACAAACTTAGATAAAAGATCAACAACATAACCAATCATTTTAGGATGAATTAGGCAAACCTGTCTGCTCCTCTGTGTCTGTGCCTCTCTCTCTCTCTCTCTCTCTCTCTCTCTCTCTCTCTCTCTCTCTCTCTCTCTCTCTCTCTGGTGTACTGGCAGGGCTGAGACCACAGACATGCAGCTGAAAGTAAATAAATGGCTGTTTTTGGGGTTCTTTTTCCTGGAGAAGAATAACAGAGAGAAGTGTGTGTGTGTGTAAACCACAGTCTTATTGAAGCTATTAGGCTGCTTAGGAGTGGAGCAAAACCAACACACACAGAGACGTGCATTTTCCCCCTTCTAATTCCCTCTTCTCTCTGGTGTGTGTGTCATGGCGACAGGTGTTCCTGTTTGCATCTGTTCTTCGCGACCGCCGTGTCCATCTCACCTGCAGACGTCTCTGATCTTCCCAATGCAAAACACAAACAAGTGGAATGATGTCTCATTGAACCTATTTTGTAGATCACCCAAAAATGAAAAAACAACAACAAGTGGCTTAAAAGAACACGAGAGTAAGAAATGCTGAAATGTGACAAAAGGAATCAGCCAGCAGAATGTTCAAGCTGCTCTTTTCTCATTACTTAAAAGTAGATTGTGACCACCACAAATGATAAGCTTTTAAAATAATCTGCAAAAAAAGTAGTTCACCAGACTCTATTTTCCACGTTCTAAAGTTATTATTATGATATACTAAATGATTTTACTTTTATTTATATACTATTAAACTTTATGATATACTTTTTTGTATATTTTCAGTTTGATTTTGAGCAAATTTGAAGTGCTTTTTTAGTTTTTTTTAGTTATTCACTTATTTTAGTTGTCAATGCAACATTTACAATTTTGGTTTAGTTTAGGTTTTCCATCTAAGATTTATACTTTATTTTATCTCAGTTTTATTTCTATTAACAACTAAAATATATTTAAACAGTTTTGAATCGTTTTAATTTACATTTTACTTTCATTTTAGTTCTCTTAACTAAAGAAGTTTACTTAAACTTATTTTATTTATTTTCAGGCAAACATATATAATTTCCATTTAGTTTGTTTTTCATCTAATATTTATATTTTAATTCATTTCAGCTTTATTTAGATGAACAATTAGTATTCAATATTAATATTAATTTGTTGTTGTTGACAGTTATTATTTTTAGTTTAAGGGAGCCATTTACACGACACTGTTTTCAACAAAAAATAGAAAACCTTTTATATGTTTTGGCCGTTCATTTACACGACAACAGCGTTTTGGTTGCCTGAAAACTCAAACTTTTGAAAACAGGTTTAACAGTGCAAGTTTTTGAAAATGATAGTATTATTGTCTATGTGTAAACTACAAAAACACAAATTTGTGAAACCGGTGACGTCATATTACAAGGCGATATCGGCAGAATACAGCGTTATTAGTCGTTTTCACAGATCCCTGTGAACATGGATCGTTTTGACAACGTTGTCGTCTATATGCGGAAAAAGCAAAGGAAAAATGTTTCTGTTTTTAGTACATTGTTGTCATGTAAAAGTACACACACACTAAATACACATGGAAATGAGCAGCCTGGACATGCTGTTCACACCTTTTGTGTTATAACGAAGATAAATGATGGTAAGAATATGATTACAAAATTACATTTATTGGGAAACTACACTGGGTTGTATCAACCCATGTTTGGGTCAAATATGGACAAACCCAACCGTTGGTTTAATTCTTTTTAACTCAACGTTTGGGTTCTTTGCTGATGTGGATGTGGTCTGACAGCGCTGTGTTTTTGGTGTTTCAGTAAAGCAAGCAGTTAATGGTAATGTAGGCCACCACAGCAAGCTTCACAGCACACACACACTTACCCAGGAAATGCTTCGGTCGGCCACAGGGTAATTGTGACTGTCCCGGCCAATTTCTGCCAAACAGGAGGCAGACACACACACACACACACACACACACACACACACACACACACACACACACACACACACACACACACACACACACACACACACCACAGAGCTGCACTTGTCTCTCTCTGGCTGATGGTTTGCCACCACAGTCTCTGAGAGAGAGAGAGAGAGAGAGAGAGAGGGAGAGGGAGAGAGAGAGAGAGAGAGAGAGAGAGAGAGAGAGAGAGAGAGAGAGAGAAATCTAGCAGCCTGAAGTGATTCTTAATGTCATAACTGCACAGAATTATAACCGTAAATCTTAGAAAGCATTAACGCAATTTTCTGCCTTCAGCTGAGGCTTATGGAAAAGTAGAAACTACAAGCTTTGTGAATTTGAGAAAAGTCTCAATTTCTCTCTTTTTCCCTGCACACCTGCTCTTTTCTCCTGCTGTCTTGTTTGATATAATCATGGAAATTAAATTTCCCGAGCTGACACACAAACACATAAAGTATTGTTTATTTGTGACTAGTAGATGATGTTAATGTGAATCTCTACACCTGTGTGAACTTTATCAGAGCTGGCTTCACCAAAACACCAGCTGATGGAATAACATTTAACTTCAAGAGTAAAGAAAAGTGACGATAGTAAAGAGAAAAGATCTTGCAGCATTTGGAAGAATTGAATGTGTCGTGTTGGAGTTTATATTGAGATATCTGACTGATAATTGCAGACATTAATATGGTAAAGTCTGAATCATTGTTGAGGTATCTTCTGAGTCACTCGAGGAGACACGAGTAAGATTACTGAGGTCTTTTTCTTAGGAGAACATCTGAGAAGCTTCGTATCTCCTCCCTTTAATGTACTCTCTTTCTCTTTCCCTCTCTCTCGTCGTCTTCAACTTTCACCTTCTTTTCTCCATCACATTCCCTCATTGCTGCGTTCTGAAGTTTCTCATTATTCTTTCTTTTGGCCATTAATATTCATTTGCCTCCCCTCAATTTCTCCTTTCATTTTCATCACCTTCCTCTCTTTCTGTCATGTTTATCTCTTTCTTCATCACATCAGTTCTCCGCACTTCATCCAACCTGTTCCAAGTAACACAGGATCTCTCTCTCTCTCTCTCTGAATAACGCAGTATTCACAGCTGACGCATTCAATGGTACGACTTAAGATTTTCAATACAATTTTTTATTTCATTAAAACATTTGATTGATTGGTGTTGTCCTTCCAAAAGCTATAGTGATGTCACCAGCAGCTGTTACTAGATCACCAATGGAATACTGGATCGACCAATCAGAAGGCAGGATCAGAATGATTTTGCTCAATATTCCTTTTTAGTTAATCTTGGTTCTTAATGTTCTGAGCTGTTCTGATCCAGTTCTACAGTTTCTCAGACTGCCTGAGTTTCTCAAAGCTGAGTCAGCTGCTTGTGTGTGTGTGTGTGTGTGTGTGGTTGTGTGCATGTTTTGGTAAAAATGATGTTTTCCTGGACTCTGTCGGTCTGTTGCGCAAGTGAGTGAGTGTGTGTATGTTTGACTGCTAGTGCTGGCTCACTGTGTGTTAAAGGTTTCTGAACTCATTAATGAATTGCAGTTACTAAACAATCCTCTCTCTCTGTCTCTCGCGCTCTGGGTAAAACGCCTATCTGATGGTAAATCAGCACAATCTCTTCAGTTACACAGTAGTTTTGTAAATCCGGTCAAGTGCTTGTAAACAAATCTGGGATCTATTTGTGTATGTGATTTGTATTTCTGCCTGACAAACTTTATCTAACCACAAGCGCACAACTAAATAGTGGCCTCAAAAAGTATTTGGACATTTGAGTAACACTTAATCAATTGTTTGCATGTTATTGCAATAGATATAGAATATCAAATCAAGTTTGTGTATGCTGCAGAATCTTTTCTCTTCACTAACGTTCACTTTTCTTCGTTATGTTTGAAGCCTCGATGACTTTGAATCAGCTGGTGTTTTGGTGATTTCTAGTGGATGTATGAACATACTTGCCAACTCTGGCACATACATGCGAGATGAAGTGCAACAGAGAAATGAGCACTAAAATATACATTTTGTTCAAATATTTACATTTACATTTATTCATTTAGCAGAAGCTTTTATTTAAAGAAACGTACAAATGAGAAGTATAACAAGCGATTCATCTTAAGGAGGCACTAAACATGAGAAGTGCTAGTAATACAAAGTTTCAGACATCGTTCAGAATAGTACAAGCTACAACAGGGATATATATAAGACATGGAAGAAGTCGCTCGCGCAGGAGATGAGTTTTCAGCTGTTTATTGAATTTTTTCAGGGTTTGGCTGTCCGGATAGGGTTGGGAAGATCATTCCACCAGCAAGGAACAGTGAACGAGAAAGTTCTGGAAAGTGATTTTGTGCCTCTGTGATGGTGCATGAGGTACAAATCATGACTATTACGAGAAAAAACAGGTATGCTTGAGCATTCTGTCCTTTTTAGGGTTGCATCTTGTGACATCATGTCCAATTTTTGGATGGTTTACATGTCTTTGATCTGTGTTGTGTATATATTTCATTCGAACCGCACCAGAGTTGTATCATGGAAGTGGACCGAGACCCATCTTTTCAGCGGTCTCGGTCTCTTTAGTGGCACCAGGGTTCAGATGGCAGCGTTCAGTTATTCAAATGAACCGCATTAACAGAGCAATTGCACCAGGGTTCGTTTTAATCAAACCAAACATGCCAAGTGTGAACACACCCATTACACATGATGGAAGTCCAGCCAGAAGAGCAAAGCTCTGGTCCAGTCTAGAAATGACAAGAGCCTGGACAAGAAGTTTTGCAGCATGCTCAGTTAGCAAGGGCCTGATCTATATTTGTCGTTGAACATCACATTTACGCAAGATTTTGTTTTTTAATCAATGGGTGAGTTTGTGCAGAACATTCTGACTTATTAACACGTGAACTTTGTTTTTTTTTCTTTTTTAGCTTTAATTTAGTGATTTTTATTTAGTGCTTTACAAATGTGGAGAAACAAGCAATAAAGTTTGTATCTATAGATAGATAGATAGATAGATAGAATTGGTTGTTTTCAACTAAAATAAAAATGACAAAAATCATAAATAAAATAGTACTCTAATAGTATTTCAACAATACTGAAATAACACTGGTCCATCCATCCTTCACTTCCCCTCTACCTCACACCTCTCCTCCCTCTTTCTTGTTCTGCTGTCTCTCTCTTTAATCTCAGTCCAGACATGCCCAACTGTAGTTTATTAGATTTTTTCTTCTCTCTCTCTTTTTTTTTTAACTCTTTTTCACCCTCGTTTTTCTATGTTTGTTGTGTAAATGAGATGTAGAGCTTTTTCTCTCGCTCTCGGTGTAATAGAGGAGCGATTACCGAATGCATTCAGATTTTCCTACCATGTGTTATGCCAGTGAAACGCCCGTGTGCCCATGGCAGAGAGAACGCCTGTGCCAGGGAACCAGGGTGTGTGCTGCGTGTTTTTGATCGGCGCTGTTGGGTATGTTTGTTAGATCATGTGCATGCATGTTTGCTCACTTGTTAACCTGAGCCATGTGGTTTTCATGTGTGTACGTCATGTTTTGCATCTTTTGATGCAATCCGTCCATGTGGGCAGTATGTGTGTGTGTGTATGTTGTGTGTGGTTAGTCGTGGGAACTTTACCTCTGCTCACGGAGGCCCAGATGTGGTTTGTGGCGCTATGAAACCTGATGCCCCCCCCCCTCCAAAACACACACACACACACACACACACACACACACACACACACACACACACACACACACACACACACACACACACACACACACACACACACTTTTACTCCCCCACCCATTGCGCCTAGATCTCTGCATTAAGACACATGTGGAAACAATTCAACCAATGCCCTGAGCAGACGGGCTCACACACATACACATCACATATCAATCACACACACATACACACTCATCACATATACATAACAGACGTGCACAGTCACCGCACATGTGCCACACGCATACACATAAACATACATCTGACACACGTAAGTCTCCACACTTCACTGCAAATGCGTACATAAATACAAGAAAAACACACACTCACAGTTTAATCATGCTGTTTTGGACACAAACCACTAAATCGCCTTATAAATCCATATACACGATTTACAGAGTGAGAAAAACATCTCTTTATTTAACAATGGCTCCAGGTAGTGTGTGTATATGTGTGTGTGAATGTGAATGTTCAGAGGCTTGAGTCATCTCTCAGTAGACTTCTGTAAGTGAGCACCTCGATGTCCCACAGGGCTCTGTTTTAGGCCCCTTGTTTTTGTTTTTGCACCTGGTTACAGGGAACTCAAAGTGAATTAACAATCTGCTGATGTGGCCGGGCCCTAATTTATGGGTAAGCTAATGTCTTTTGTAATGTTTCTGAGCAGCTGGCCCAGAAAATGTCTGAAACTTCAGGAGCCTCCACAATCATCCCGAATTAATCCAGAACAGCCGTGCAGCAGAACACACCTAGAACCAGAAAGAGCGAGAACCACCGGTCTGGATACAAACATCATGCAAAAACGTAAACAGTAATGCTTCTAGCTAAATCTTGGGCATTGTTGCATTCTAAAATGTGTCAGTTGCATGCTGTGCAATTTGTAGTACATTTTGCATTATCATCATTACCACCAGGCATGCTATAGCCAGGATTAACTAGATAATAACTTTTCTTTCTTATCTTTCTCCTTCAGGTCACCTAGTGTTAGCAACAGTTTGTGGAGAATCTTGCTGAGCAAGTTAGTTAAAGTTAGTTAAACTGTTCATATAGCTATTTGACTAGTAGTAGCTAGATATGGGAGCATGGGGGGCAGTCATGGCCTAATGGTTAGATAGTCAGACTTGTAACCTTAAAGTAGCAGGTTCGATTCTTAATACCGGCAGAAAAATTTATTCGGGGGAGTGAATGAACAGATCTCTCTTCCACCCTCAATATCCATGACTGAGGTACCCTTGAGCGAGACATTTCACCCCAAATTGCTCCCCGGGTAAATGGCTGCCCACTGCTTTGGGTGTGTTTGTCCATGGTTATGTGTGTGTTCACTACTTACTGCTCCTAATGTGTGTGCATTAACTTTGATAGGTTAAATCCAGAAGACAAATTCCGAGTATGGGTTACCATACTTGGCCTTCACATCACTCTCTTTATTTTTTTAGTAACACATCCAGTTTAACGGCACAGATATGTTTAAAGGAGTCTATATCAATCCCTCGAGTACTGAGGTTTAATGCCACCACAGGCACCACAAGATATTTGAAAACTCTCTTATGCTCACCAAGGCTCATTTAGTTGATTAAAAATAGTCAAAACAGTAATATTTGTGAGATATTATAATAATACAACTTAAAATAACTTTTCTGTTTGAAAATGTTTCTTTCTGGTGCAAAGCTGAACTTTCATCGAGCATCATAACTCCAGTCTTCTGTGTCACATGATCCTTTAGAAATCATTCTGATATGCTGATTTGCTGCTCAAGAAGCATTTTATTATTCTATTCTAACATTTCTGAAACAGCTGTGCTTCTTCATATTTGTATGTTTTCAGGAATCTTTGATACATAGAAAGTTTTCTATGAAAAAAACAGAATTTATTTGAAATATCAATCTTTTGTAACATTATAAATATATTTTCTGTCACCTTTGATCAATTTAATGCATCTTTGCTGAATAATTTATTTTTTAAAAACGTACTGACCCCAAGCTTTTGAACTGTAGTGTGTGTACACTTGCGATGCATTGGCCAAGCATTCACAACTGTGTTTGCATACTTGCTTAAGGTATGTTATGTGTCTTACAGAGAGACTGCGTTAGGGTAGGGCTGTTTTGATATTGCCAAAAGTGCAGAAACAAGCCAATTTCTGTAATTTAATATTTCAGTTCTTCAACATCTGGAGCTGTGTGTAAAACTGGAAAATGGAGGGATGACAGGGGCATATGACGAGAGAAAGACGAAAATACCCGCTTCTCTCTTTACAACAGATACTCTAATCTCTACCCTGAAAAACAGAAGGATTTATGATAATGCCATCTTTGGCCTTACCAGAAACACACACACACACACACACACACACACACACACACACACACACACACACACACACACACACACACACACACACACACACACACACACACACACACACACACACACACACACACACACACACACACCTGTCTCACAAATATTAGTGATGCTTTAAACAAATATTAGCAATGCTTTAAACAAACAAACATGCTGCTAAACACATCACATGCATTTGACATGTTCACTAGCAACTGGGTTTTTCTCATCTCGTTGCAGTTGTACTGCATGCAAACACGTGTGTGGTTAATCCATGGATGATGTGGGGCATAAACACACTCACACACACACACACACACACACACACACACACACACACACACACACACACACACACACACACACACACACACACACACACACACACACACACACACACACACACACACACACTCTTGGCAGTCATGTGTAGGTGATCTGGGTGTCATTACTGTTTGGCATCTCGTCAGCAGCGATGATGATATTCAGATGCATGCTGTGCGCTTGTGTGTTTGCACTTGTGTTACTGCGTTTGTGTGCACTTGTGGTGCATATATGCTAGTCTGAGATGACCAAATGCTCTCCGTAAACGCAGGATTTGCCCCTCTATCACAATACCTTAAGTAATTTTGCTTCTCAAGTAATTGTATCTTGATATAAGAACGCTAAGATATTTTCTCTGGAAAACAAGTCATTTTTGCAGTTTTGATTCACTGTGTCTTCTGTCACCAAGTAAGAGCAGCTGTGTTTGAACCAGTACACTAGAAGACATACGTTCACAGTATGTGTATGCGTGCGTGCGTTGTGTAAACCTCTCATCACTTTGCATCGATGCACGTATGTGTGTCCGTATCTACAATTCCCTCTAGATTCTCCATTATCATGCCTAGAGCTGGAGAGAAATCAAGCCTTTTGTTTGTAATTATAGTGACTTTGAAAAGAAACGATATAAAAAAAACAGTGAAGAGCGAATGAGAGAGGGGAAAAAAAGTACTTCAGCACGTCTGTGACATATTAGTCATTTATTACCGTAATTGTTTTTCGACCCCTCTTCGCCTTTGTTCGCACACACACATGCGCGCTGACAGGCGTGGAGGGAATGTTCTCATGTAGATGAGGTCTTACGGAGTGTCGCACTGGGTCCAGTATGCGATGTGACTACTTATTGATGAGTGTTTTTACTGGAGGAGATCTGCTCGAGTTTCTGGGAAGGCCTGAATCCTGAGCTGCGTCCTCCCCAGGGGAGAGAGAGCAGATCGGTGGGTATATGGCGTTTATTTAGGCTTGGAGTTTCACTCAAATCACCCTTTGAGGTGGATGGAGGGGTCAGAGGTCAGACTTAGGGTTTCGGGGTCAATCGTAAGGTTGAGAGAGCAAATGAAGATGGGGGGCGAGGTGAGTAACATCAAGCAGAAATGTAGATTGTGTCATCATTTAATGACCCTTCTGTTGCTTGAAACCCAAGCTGCTCAAAACAATTCATTGGAACTATGCATTTAAGAACAGGTTTAGAATTTAACTGTAGTAAATGTGATCCTAAAAGAAGCTTTTTATCGTCTGAACTGGTGCAGATATTTAGTGAGTCCTATGGGTCAACCTCTTCCTCATCTCTGCTTGTTAAAAAGAAGTGTGCGATTATTTTCCCAAGCAATTCGATTTGTGATTTTTACCCAGTGCACAATAAAATAGCCAAAGAAATGTCAAAGATTGCAATGAAAACATATCTAGAGACCAAAATATCATAGACTTTTTTATGAGCTCTTTTATTGCATGTTCAGTTTGTTCAGTCTAGCCAAAACAACTGAAGATGACACAAAGAGACAATAATCATTATGTATATAGACTTGAACAGAAATCCAAACCATATGATTTTCATGGTTTATTACGTAATGGGTAAAATCAAGGCAGATGGTTCAGTTTATTGAAAGGAAAAACAAACAGATTGAATGATACGGCCTGCTGGACACTGCAAAGTCAGTTTGTGTGTGTGCGCGTGTGTGTGTGTGTGTGTGTGTGTGAGTGTGTGTGTGTGTGCGTGTGTGTGTGTGCGTGTGCGTGTGTGTGTGTGTGTGTGTGTGAGTGACCACTGTCTGGCTGTAGAGAGAGGTGTGTGTGTGTGTGTGTGTGTGTGTGTGTGTGTGTGTGTGTGTGTGTGTGTGTGTGTGTGCGCGTGTATGTGCACGTGTGTGTGTGTGTGAGGGACCACCGTCTGGCTGTAGAGGCTGTAGAGAGAGGTGTGTGTGTGTGTGTGTGTGTGTGTGTGTGTGTGTGTGAGTGACCACTGTCTGGCTGTAGAGGCTGTAGAGAGAGGTGTGTGTGTGTGTGTGTGTGTGTGTGTGTGTGTGTGTGTGTGTGTGTGTGTGTGTGTGTGTGTGTGTGTGTGTGTGTGTGTGTGTGTGTGTGTGTGTGTGTGTGTGTGTGTGTGTGTGCGCGTGTATGTGCACGTGTGTGTGTGTGTGAGGGACCACCGTCTGGCTGTAGAGGCTGTAGAGAGAGGTGTGTGTGTGTGTGTGTGTGTGAGGGACCACTGTCTGGCTGTAGAGGCTGTAGAGAGAGGTGTGTGTGTGTGTGTGTGTGTGTGTGTGTGTGTGTGTGTGTGTGTGTGTGTGTGTGTGTGTGTGTGACCACTGTCTGGCTGTAGAGAGAGGACGGCACCGGCAGAGATGGCAGCCGAGAGAGCAGAGACTGTGTTCTCCGTGGAGACAGAAGAACACTTCCTGATACACTGTTATCACTATCACAGCTTTAGATCAGACTATTTCACTAGATTCCAACAACTAGAACCAACTTTTATGGCATTACCAAATTCAGATAAATTAAATCATATTTTGGGAGAAAACTCTTGCTCAATCACAACAGTAGCAAAGTATGTAACAGCCTGCCACAAACTACGAGAATCAGCCAGTGGACAAAACTAAAGTCTGAATGTTGGTTCAAAAGTGTGTTTTTTATTATTATTATTTATATATACATATATATATATATATATATAAATGTATTCATGCATTTGTTTACTGATTAATTTTATTGATTATTTGTTCATTACCTATGTAATGGCCAATGCTATGGCAATACTGTACAAGTCATGCAAATAAAGCTCATTTGAATTGAATTGAATTGAGAGAGAGAGAGAGAGAGAGAGAGAGAGAGAGAGAGAGAGAGAGAGAGAGAGAGAGAGAGAGAGAGAGAGAGAGAGAGAGAGAGAGAGAGAGAGAGAGAGAGAGAGAGAGAGAGAGAGTGTGTGTCACTCACTGGCCCTGCATGTGCATTAGATAAACAACACACACTTTGCTGGAAGCTGCGCTCTTTGTTCAACATTTTGTTAAGTTATCAAATTGATCGTCCGATTAGGACGTTTTGCACCGTTTTTTGTTTTGTTTTGAAGGTCTCTCTCTCTCTCTCTCTCTCTCTCTCTCTCTCTCTCTCTCTCTCATGCACTCAAACAGTTTCCACTCTTCCAGAGAATGTGACATCATCACATTTTTGAGGCCAAACACACACTTCACATAAATGTAAGAATTAAAATGTAATCCAGACAATAACACACACATGCATATTTATGTGCATGCCGTCTAGCACACAATAGAGAGAGAGAAAGCGCTGCATCCTCCGCTGACTCCTGCTATTGCCCAAGAGGGATTGTTTGTGTGGTTTCCAATGGCAACCAGAAGGGAGTGATGGGTAGAGCATGTACTTGTGATACAGAACTGTAATATTATTTGGCAGTGTGTGTGTGTGTGTGTGTGTGTGCGCGTGCGCGTGCGTGTGATGCTCTTTGAAGATTAAATGCTAGTGACATGCACGCATGAACTACTGGACTGGAAGTGGAGAATGAACCCTGGACTCTGCCCTCTCTATTTCTCTCCCCCTTTGTTTCTTTCCTCTCTGATGGTTTTACCAGAGTTGTGACTCATTGGGCATTTAGCCATAACATGCGATTTAGAGAGAGAGGGAATAGGAAAGGTGAAAAAGAGAAGAGTTCAGAAGAATTGCTTGCTACACTGTGAAAAATTTTCTTACTCAGTATTTTGTCTTGTTTTCCAGTACAAATCTAAACATTCTTAAATTAAGATACATTTACTTGAGAAGCAAAATTACTTAAGGTTTTAAGTCTTGTTTTCTTGTTTTGTGCTTTAAACAAGAAAAAAATGCCTGTGGGGTCAGAAAAATAAACTTGATTCAAAGGGGGGGGAGTTTTGTTTTTCTGACCCCATTGGCAAATATTTGTTATTGTTTTATAAATTCTCTTGATTGAGGTTTAGATTTTTTTTTTTTTTAGAAAATGATACTTAAAATTTTATCATTTTATCTCAAGTAAATGTATCTCGATTTAAGAATAACTGAAAAACGAGAAAAAAAACTTCAGTATTTCCAGTAGAAAGCTACATTCTTAAATTGTCTGATTTCTGAAAATGTAAAATTACTTATTACATAAATGTATTTTCTGTAAAAAAAAAAAAAAAAAAAAAACTCACTCCAATAATGTTGTGGGTTGTTACCAGGGTGTTGCTAGGGTTGTTGCCACATGGTTTCTTACCGTTTCATGTGAATCTCTGATCTATGGCTCAGGTTCCTCTGCCCTTTTTTCCCCACCTTTTTTCTGGTCCAGCAGCTGAAAATGCTGCATCTGATCATTTAGAGAAGTGACCGCACTATCATCTACTCAACAACACATCATTCATGTCTGGAGCACAAACACTGCAGGACGACTCGGTAATACTCAGTGTTAGAGGCTTGTTTAAAACAAACACCAATTATAATTCTCTCTCTGTCTCATAGTTGGCCGGCGGTTGTTAATTAATAAAGAAAACATGATTACGTGTTGAGTTTGCTCAGCAGAAAATGAGAAGGATTTGTCTTCCCCTGGGTCAATTTGTTTTTCTTTCTTCCGTAATTGTTGTCACTCCCTCCAGAAGAAACCGTCTGTCATCTCTAGGCCAATCACAGGCTGACTGCATCACTTAGACTCATTCTCCGCAGGTCTGCAGAAACATCCAGCAGTTAACTTACATCCGGCATGTCCAAACCAGCATCCATCAGAAACTTAAAGCATGATTATTGAATTTGTACTCAGATCAGATCAGTGTTATTGTCACAGTTTCGTTTTCTCTCAGTATGTTTCGTCACCTGTTTTCCTGTGTTCCTCTGTTCTCCTTTTCCCGCCACTAATCAGTTGTCATGAACATTCATTTAAACGATCACATCTGTCTGTATTTAGTTAATTATTATAATTGTGCTCCTATAACCATATAGTTCCCCTGTTTCTCACATTCACTGTTCGGTATTGTTTGTGCTGTGCACACTGTTCGTTGATGTTACCTCTTGTTAGATTACCTGAGCTTGCTTTATTTCATAAATGATGCCTTTATATACTCCTACTTTTTTATCTTCTTCTTCCTTGGGCTAAATGTGACAGTTATTTTAGTATTATTTATGTATTATTGTTACGGTTACCTTTGTTTTTGGCCAGAGGAGAACTGGCCCCTGACTGAGCTTGTTGTTCTCCATTTCTGTCACCTGATGGAGTTTGGGTATAACTTTAATATGCAGCAATATTATTGATCTGACATGAGACTGTATAGATAAATTGAATTCCATAATTGATGAATTTTACAGTTATTTTACCAAACTGAATCAACACTGAATTGATTTCAACTGAATAATGACTGTTTACTGTTGTCGTTTTAGAGCTGCTTTACAGCAGAATTTAATTCTGTTTGCATCATTGATCAATATTTTCCTGTTATCAGATGAAGTCAGTTCAGTCTGGATTCAGTTCTGTTGTAAAGATCATTAATTATTAAATTAGTTTGTTTAATCTATAAAGCAGTTCTGCAAAAAAAGAAAAAAAGATTATGCCATTGTTGAACTCAGTTCTCATACAACAGCATCAGCATCAGCACCCCCCCCACACACACACACAAACACACATTTATTTAGATCAATAAGGACATAATGATGACTTAGCTAATAATAATAATATTAATAATACCAACTCAAGTGCTGATCCTAAAATAAAACATTTACATTTTTTAGGGGGGAAAACACATATCGTTAATGCATCGTTTTTCTAATTGAGTCCAATGAATTTTTCCAAATGTTCCCAAATGTGCGCACAAGGGAGATTTTGTCAGATTTAGATCCTGTGGACTAATTTTCCTCTAAGGTACAGCACAAATAACACACACACACTTTGGCCTCATGTCCTCATCAAACTCCAGCACTTTCATTCCACATTCTTTATTAATCACCAGCCTTTCCTCTCATTAAATCTCTGTGTGAGTCTACAGATCTGTTCTGTGTGTTATCACCCAAACACACCAGGGATTACACACGCGCACACACACACACACACACACACACACACACACACACACACACACACACACACACACACACACACACACACACGTTGTGTTTTCATGTTTTATGGGGACTTTCCATAGACATAATGATTTTTATACTGTACAGACTGTATATTCTATTCCCTTACACTAACCCTATCCCTAAACATACCCATCACAGGAAACATTCTGCATTTTTACATTTTCAAGCAACATCACTTAGTATGATTTATAAGCTGATTTCCTCATGGGGACCAAAAAATGTCCCCACACAAACAAGGATTTCGGATATTGCCATCCTTGTGGGGACATAGCGTAGGGTTTACCAGGCCACACACACACACACACACACACACACACACACACACACACACACACACACACACACACACACACACACACACACACACACACACACACACACACACACACACACACACACACACACACACACACACACACACACACACACACACACACTTACAGGTCAGATAACTTTCCCATCTCTCCTCCTCTCCCTAGAAATAACCCTCCATTCATCAGCTCTTCCACTCATTTCTCATTAGTGAGTGTGGTGAGGATGAAGAGGATGAAGAGACTGGTGATACACATCAACTTGAAGTGAGGAGATCGACAGAGAGTGCTGCTTCCTTCAGGGAAGTAGCGGTACTACACGATTCTGTCAACAGGTACAACAGATATGTTCAGAAGTACATACTTATGTGAATTTTGTGATATGCATTATGCGTACTGTGCACAATATATATTTTCTGTAAGCCTGGAATATCCCAATGAGCAATTACAATATGCAAAATGTGCAGTATATAAAACCAGAGCACACTAGACGACCATGATGAAGCTAAAGTGTGTAATTTTGCAGTATCTCACTTCAATATTTCACTATTTAAGTATTTATAAGTATCAAGAGCGATACTTTTTAATTTGTCAGAACACTGATCCCCTTTTTTTGACCCAGTGTTATTTTAGTATCATTCATATGTTCTGTCAAATTTATTCATACTTTGAATTTATATTTTTATATTTTCTGTATTAATTTTTATTTTAAGTTTTGATTAATTTGTTTTGTGTTTTTGTCTTTAAAAAAAAACTGTCTATAATTGACATGCACATTTGTATTTTTATTTATTTATTTATTTAAATTTTCACTTTATTTATCTATGGTTTGTACTTTGCACCTATTGTTCTTAGACATTGTTACATACCTCATGCTGTTTATCATATGCATTACATAGTGTGCAGTATGCAGCATGCACTATAGTATTGCATTCTGAACATTGCCAGCATTTCATTACAACACAAATTGTGCTGTACAAGCCTCACTGATGTGCCGGTCACGGTTCTTTCTGTTCGAAGGGAATCTGGGAATGTTACATTGGACCTCCTGAACTTTGACTAGGATTCAGTGACACCGTTGGACGGGCCTGTGATCTGGTTATGTAACTAGATCTGTGATTGGTTAAATATGACCCTGAGGGAAATCACAGATCTGTCATTGATATGAGTGGCCCCACCCACCTGTTAAGAATTTACTTTGCTCAGTGTATGTGTGTGTGTGTGTGTGTGTGTGTTGTTCCAACATGTCTACGCCGTTCTTGCGGGAATTTTATAATCTTGTCCTGGAATACATGCTCGCGTCTGACACCCCTTTTCTCCTACTTCTTTTTCTCATTCCCTTCTTTGACAGCACTAATATGTTCAGTAGATCACATTACACTTTCTCCCTATCCATCTCCTCGTGCCAAACTTCTCTTTCTGCAACCTTTCTTTTTCTTTCTCTGCCCTTTTTTTCCAGTGGGACTTTGCCGTCGGTCTCTCTCTATCCCTCTCTTTTTCTGTCTCTTATGTATACATATTCTCACAGACATACTTGCGTTTTCTCACGAACACACATGTGCTCCTCTCCAGGCCTCTCAGGTTGCTGCCATTTTCCATTTTTGAGTGCTCAGTAATAATAATAATATTAACGTGTGTGTAAGAGGTGTCGGGGCTGCCAGTCTCTTATAAATATGAGCCCGTTTCACTGGCAACCCGAGACCCAGACCCGCCTTCCGCCCGTTTACACAGCTGAATAACATGTGTAAGAAACTCTCTTCTTCTTTCTCTCTGTCTTTATTCTTCCATCTTTCCCTCTCCCAGACAGAAACACCTCTCGTCTCACCACACCCAGCATTTCCATTTCCACTCTTTTCTTTGTCTGTTTGTCATGAATTCATTTGCTCTGTCTCTCTCCCCCCCCCCCCCCCCATCTCTCTCTCTACCTCTCTCTCTGTCTTAACCTCTGTGCCTTCGGTCTTGCTGTCAAAATCTTATAAACAGTATTTCCCCCCCCATTTTTCTCCCCATCCAGGCTTTGGTTCGGTTCCAGATCCTTGAGCTAGCTATATAGCAGTATTTGAAGGCATTATAGGTGCACATCTGATATGAAGGACCATAATTGCGCTGCTCATTTCAGTCTTCTAATTTCATGCTGAACACAAAAGAAGATATTTTGAAGAATGTCGGTAAACAGACTGTTGATGGGCCCCATTGACTTCCATTGTATTTGTTTTCTCCATACTATGGAAGTCAACGGGGTCATTCAACTGTACGGTTAACCATATTCTGCTAAATATATTCTTTTGTGTTTAGCAGAAGAAAGACATTTATACAAGTTTGGAACAACTTGAGGGTGCAAATGAATTTTGGGGAGAACTATCCCTTTAATATTCAGTAAAATCATTGATTTGATTACACTGACACTATTGGATAGCAAAACTTAAATTGAGCAGAATAACGACACTGTTGTCTTCTGTAGAGCTGTGCAACTGCTATAGAAATAAAGGTAACTTGACTTGGCTTCACTAAAACTACCTGTGTAACAGTAGCTAGACAACTCATAGGTTTGGAACAGAGTCTTACACTTTCCATTTTTGCAATATTTTATAGTTTGTCTTTCTCTCTCTCTTTCTGTCTCACATCTGGTGCAGTAATTGCAGGTTATCACCCCACAGGGGGTGTTCTCTCACTCTGACTCTCTCTCTCTCTCTCTCTCTCTCTCTCTCTCTCTCTCACACACACACACACACACACACACACACACACACACACACACACACACACACACACACACACACACACACACACACACACACACACACACACACACACACACACACACACACACACACACACACACACACACACACACACACACACACACACACACACACACAGGAAATATAAATCACAAACGAGATCTCTTTAATATTAAGATTAAATTGAGACTTTTTCCTGCTGTCCCTTTCATGTTTCTCCTCAGTGTTCTACATTCACACCTTATGCATTAATAAATGCTTTTATACAAAGTGGCACTGATTGTATATATTCATGTAAATGTGAGATTACCGGGATCTTTTACTTATTCTTTTAGAGCTCAGGGTCTGTGTGGAATCTGATTGGCTGTCTCATTCTAAAGACCTGCCAATCATCTAAAAGCGTCAAACACATCATCAGCTGCCTGAGGATTCGAATTAGATTCTCAGCATCTGCAACTTTCATGTCTGCAGGTTCTCCTGATATTCTGTGGTCTTTGCTGCCCTCTTTTGGATAGAGATATATTATTAGCGAGTTAAACTGTCATGCCTACCTAAGTTGCAGTATTATTTCACAATATTACTTTGTTTCTGGGTTTTTGGTCAAATAAATGCAGCCTTAATTTGTAAGCATAAGAGACCCCCCCGCCCCCCCAAAAAAGTAGTAGGCTAAAGTCACACCAATCCCAATTTTTCTAACAGTAGCCTACAGCTGGTAGCCTATTGTCGTTTCAAACCTAACAAATGTATTTATTTACAATAAATGCAGCTTGCTTTGATGTTAATGCTAATACAATGACATGTTGAATTTTTATATGTTTCTTAATTGTCTGGAGACAGTGTATAGACCTACTGAATGACTACTGAATCCATGTACTATCGTATTTTCATGGTTTTGTAAAGCACTTCAGAGAGCAGTGGGGGAAAAGAAGAAAACCCTGGTATACTATCTGTGGTTTAAATTCTGCGATCCTTCGACTTAATTGAGTATTTAAAAAAAATGTCAGTTCACAATATTCTCTCTGCGGTTTAATGGAGCTTGACCAAAATCAAAGAACAACAGGTAAATGTGTCGTTAAGCACTAAGAGTGGTGAAATTATTAGCCTAGCTAGCATATTAGACTTAGGCTAGAGAAATTATTTAAAAAAATTTAAAAAACAGCCCTGCTGACTAAAATCCAGTAGCCTATAGTTTGATATTATTTCACGGTTTCTGACTTTTCCTACTAAAAAACGTTCTTAACTGTTCTGGATGGTTGAAAACCTGATGTGATGTGTTTGTGAACACTTTCCTCTTTCTAAAGCTGTAGAATCCTCACGTGTCCACTAGATGGCGCACTAAGACCATGTAAACAATCACCCTGTCAAAATATTTAAACAGAAGTTTTGTTTTGAATAAGGTTTTATAATATGATCATCTGAGTTATTACCGTGTGTCTTGACGGGTGTTGATGTTTTATAGTAACAGCCTCGCTGTCTTCATGAGCAGTTTCGGTTTTCTGTAGTGAATGTGCAGGACTTCCGTGTTTTCAGAGATCAGGTTATAGTGTCCCTTCAGTGCTTGTTCTCTCGCGCTGGTTTAGCTCAGTGGTTACTTCGACTCTCAAGAATCCTCGCTCATGGCTGTCGGGACACCGATGGCCAGAGCTCGAACCACGGGCACTGTCCAGCGTTTTACATCTTTAATCTCGTAAAAATCTTAAGTCTTCTGTTCACTGACTTTAAATATTTTTGGCCGGCACGTAGGGTCAGCTAAATGCAATATATGGGCTAGAGAACCTGTTGGCCAGCGTGAAGCTAAACTATTTTAGTTCCTCCCTCCCCCACATTTATAGATGTGCAAGAGTAGCCTAAGACTAAGAATACAGGTAAAGAGCTCACTGTGCAAATTGTTTTAGTGTTAATTTTATGGTAATGTTTTCAATTAACTTAAAAGTAGGCCTATCTGTGTCTCTATATGTTATTTTTATTTTTTATTTTTTTGAGTTTCTGAACTTTTTAATTGTAAAATTGAAAAATCCTATAATATGCGGTTAAATGACAGGTTCCTCAGTGACAACATGCCCCGCGATATGTTCAATGAACTGTAGCCTATTTCGTTTGTGTGTATCGCGTTGATCTTGTGTGTTAAAGTCAGTTTTGATACACAGTATTTTTTAGCTGGTGTAGCTCAGTGGTTACTTCCGATGCTTTTAAAGTTAACCTTCTCTTGGCCGACCGAACCACTCGCTATGTCCAGCGTTTTACTTTTTTAGGTTCTGTTCAAATCTATAAAAAGTATTGGACACTAATTAGGATCAAGGTTGATATGGGATTTAGAAAGTAGCCTAGGCTAATCCAATACTTTTTAGAGAAAATAAGTAGTAGGCTACAGCAATCTAATTGCAATGGAGGGGATGTAATTAGCTAGTAATGAATTACTTTTTTTAGAGTAACTTACCCAACACTGCTAATAACACTAACAACTATAGCCTAATTTAGAAATTGCACCGTGATTTGCACTTAATAAACCTATATTTCTTAGTTTTATAGCATAATAATTGTTAATTTAGACAAAACAATGTAGGGAAAAAAAATAAATAAATAAAAGATTTTACTTGCACCAAAAAAAGTAAAACGCTGGACAGAGCCCGTGGTTCGATCCCGGGTTACCGGTCGCCCGGCGGCCACGAGAAGGTTGACTTTGCATTCATCGGAAGTAACCACTGAGCTACACCAGCGCGAGGATAAAGCGTATTAAAACTGAATTTAACATACAGATCAACGGGACACACACAAACGCGCATGACTGTTTCGCAGTTGAAGACGAAAGTAAACGATCATTCCACAAAGTGAAACACTTCTAGACAGACAACAGTATTAAGACACAGTTAGGCTATTATATAAGACCGATGCTAATTGTGACACTGTTTCACATTTGTAGTGAATATTCTCTGGGTAAGATTTGTTTATTAAAGTCTTTCTTTATACACCAGGCCTGCATTGCTACCTTAAACACTGTTTTTTTTCCATTTTTTTTTTTTCATGAATGTCAGGTCATGGCAAGCTGAAAAATGAGATTAAACTGATTTTTTTCCTGCAGTCCCTTGCTTATAGGCCTATGTTTCTCCTCAGTAAAAGACCCCCGTAATATCACATCTTTCCTCTGGACTTTCAGAAGAGAAACTCTCTCAATCTGTGCTCAGATTAAATACTAAATTCTGTAATCAAACATCAGGGATCTCAATATGTGCTCAAAACTCTTACCTCTTATTCAAAATTAACACATTTGTGTTTCTCTTTAAGTCCAATTTTTTTTTTCTTGAAGAAAAAGAAAATTATGCTTAACATTACATTTTCTTTTTGTTTCTGTAGCTCAAGCTGTATGCAGAATGTTTGCGATGCCAAAGTCGTGGGGTTTGACTCCCTGTGAATGCATGAGATTGCATGAATAAATCTTAAATCACTTTGTTTAAAAGCGTGTATTAATGCATAAGACATATAGAATGCTTATTCTTTATATAGGTTTCTATATTCTGTGAGCCTTTGTCTTAATTTAGTATTTAAGAAAATGCCTCATCACAACATTCTCTGCGGTTTAATGGAGCTTGACCAATTTTTCAAAGAACAACGGGGAAAATGTGTTGTTAATCATAAACCCCCGGTTTCACAGACAAGGCTCAACCCTAGTCTTAGACTAAAATGCATGTTTGAGCTTTTTAACTGAAAGCAACTTGCACTGAATGGCATAGGCCTATCTTAGAATACATCAGTGCCATTGTTTTGTCTCAAAATGTACATCAGTGATGTGTTTTTAAGTCACTTTATAAAAGCTATTTAAATGCTCTAAGTAAATTAAGGCCTAATTCTGATTTAATCCAAGCCCTGTCTGAAACTAGGCCTAAGAGTATTAAAATTAGTACTATTAGTAGCATTTGTAGTATTAGACTTAGGTTATTCCATAATGAAGAACCAAAAATGATTAAAATAATCAGAAAGCAGCCCTGCTGACTAAAATCCAGTATATCTGTTGGTTTGATATTTTACGTTTTCTAACTTTTCCTTCTATAAAACGTTCTTCACTGTTCTGGATGGTTGAAACCCTGATGTGATGTGTTTGTGAACACTTTCCTCTTTCTAAAGCTGTAGAATCCTCACGTGTCCACTAGATGGCGCACTAAGACCATGTAAACAATCACCCAGTCAAAATATTTAAACAGAAGTTTTGTTTTGAATAAGGTTTTATAATATGATCATCTGAGTTATTACCGTGTGTCTTGACGGGTGTTGATGTTTTATTGTAACAGCCTCGCTGTCTTCATGAGCAGTTTCGGTTTTCTGTAGTGAATGTGCAGGACTTCCGTGTTTTCAGAGATCAGGTTATAGTGTCCCTTCAGTGCTTGTTCTCTCGCGCTGGTTTAGCTCAGTGGTTACTTCGACTCTCAAGAATCCTCGTTCATGGCTGTCGGGACACCGATGGCCAGAGCTCGAACCACGGGCACAGTCCAGCGTTTTACTTTTTAAATTTTTTTTTTGGCAGGGCTTATTTTTTTGGTGCTGTTAAAGTCGTTTTTTTAGGCTAGAAGGCTAGACAAATATGGAAGTAAAATCTTTTTTTTTCTACATTCGAAAAACATTAGCCCAAAACTAACAATTATAACTATAACTATATTTTTCTATAGAAAAATAGGCTAGTTTAACTTCACGATGCTTATGACATAATTATTGTTGCCCTAATGGTTGCTGTTTATACGCGCTGTTTAGTCTACATGTGTTTTCCACTGTAGCCTACACTATTGAAGACGTCTCATGGTCCTAGACCTGAGATCGGACCTCGGGCACTTTCCAAGGCTTTTATGTTTGGAGCCGTGATATCTTGCTCTTTTGTCTTTAAATGTCTGTTGTATAGGCTAATAATTTTCGTAGGGTCAAACTTGGTTCTGTATAAAACTGCTTAGTATGTCTTCACGTAGCCTATTGCATATTTGAAAGACATTTGTACGTTTTAATTATAAATTCGACGTGTTAGAAATACGATGCAAGACGTGACATATGGCACCTGGATGTTGTAACACACCTATATAAACAGCAGATGGAGCTCAAAGATCATTTTTGAACGAGGTTCCAAAGATCCAAATAGCACAAAGAATCATAAAATCTTAGGTTTAATCATAGGTTTTCTTTCATTTTCCTAATTTTCACAGTTTATTGGTATTTTTACCTCTTCATTTATACGTTATTTCTTTATTTAAAATATTATTAAAAGTGAATTGAGGTGAAACCTCCCAACAGAAGTGTTGATTCTCCCTATCTTTGCCATCATTCTTAAAAATAAAGGTTCCAAAAGGAAGAAATAACCTTCCAGCGAAGAGTTCCTAACTTAACAAGGGACTAATCCTGGCTTAATCTAAGCCCTGTCTGTGAAACCGGGCCTTAAATATTCTTCACACCAAGAATAAATGTTTTGTAAATGTCTGCACTGGAAGGTTCTTTTGGGGCCCTAAAAAAGTTCTTACGGCATCACTGCAAAAGCCTCCTTTTAAAACTTTTTTATTTATTTAAGAGTGCTCGCGCATGTGAGTGTAGACTTTATTCTGGTGTCTTTTGTGAATGTGATCTCATCCTATTCAGTCCTTGTGTTTTTTATTCTCCAGAAATATATATAAAGGCCAATGTCACTGTCTCTCTCATTCTTTCATTTCGTCTCTCTCTTTTCTTACTAAAGTATTCAACAGAGACGGACAGGGGTTTTTGCAAGGTTACCGTGAGTGAGTTTAAATGGAGCTTGTGGTGAAAGTAATGGCACTCTCGCGCCCCGTGGACAATAAGCCGGCGGATGAAACGGGGCTTAAGGGCTCGTGTAATGCATGTTAATGTGACGGGCACCGTGAAATGCGCCGGGGGATTATTTATCCAAAAACATTTGTATTCTTCTGTTGAAGAACGGCTGATCCCGGATAGCCGAGCACTAATCCGTCTCTCCGTTAATTAAAAAGAAGCCGAGAGCTGAGGAACTCCTGTTTTTTCAAATGTAATCATTTCTGCTGGAGCTTTACCATCTGCTGGAGGTTAAGTCTGACAGCAGATTGTATTCTGCTGTTATTTAAACCTGGGTGGAGGATTTCACTTCCCTGCAGAGACAAGAGGGGTCAGAGGAGGCCGAAATGTCGGAAAACTTAAGAATAGGCTTGATATTTAGCCTATAAAAAACGGGTTTACGTGGTCTCAACTAGTTAAGGATGGTCATTTGGCATTCACCTGACCCAATCTAGTCGGTGGTTGACCCTGGTCAGCCATTCTGACCATCTGACAAGGGTCCCAATCCCCCTAAAGCTTCAAATCAGACTTGACCAGCTGGTTAAGAACAGCAAAACCACCTTAAAACTGGTTCAATGGGTTTTCTTCCACCCCCCGCAGGGTACTTCCCTCACACCTCAAGATGTGCCTACAATGAACTATAAACTCAAATAATGTGTGTGTGTGTGTGTGTGTGTGTGTGTGTGTGTGTGTGTGTGTGTGTGTGTGTGTGTGTGTGTGTGTGTGTGTGTGTGTGTGTGTGTGTGTGTGCTATATGAGTGAGAGACAGACTGTGTGTCTGATAGAGAGTCGTGCGCGTTCTTAATTAGAACATTCCTCTGAGGATGCTCGTGGGGAGCGCGCATAATCGACTGGTGCATAAAATGGTTTCAGAGTCATGAGGATTATCCATGAAAATTGAAGATTAGATTTGGGTGAACATGTGTCACTCTTGCAGAAGACACGATTCGGATTTGCCCAATCAAAACAATAACTTCCACAATCTGTAATCTTATAAGTCACCCAGTCTGTTTTGTTGCGCAGGATCATATGCGAAAATATGTCAGTAATAATATAGCTTGTGCTTACAAGAATTTACAAGACTAGCAGGTCATGTATAGCCTTCTTCCCAACCGTGTTCTTAAAGGAATGGAAAGGGAAGGGGTGTCCTTATTGTTATTTTTACAATAATCAGGTAATTGAATAACAATGATTTTTTAGGTTGTGTCCGAAATCCACATGGCTCAAAATAACGGAATGAATGAGTGAATGAATCTATCTATCATCACCCCACTGAACAAGGTCACTACTAGCGTAATATAATCACAAACTACGGCTGATTATTTTCAGAAATGGAAAGTTGCACTGCCCTATACAAAGTAAATAATTAATTCGTAGATTACTGTCTCACTTATTTCATGGTGACTACGCGCACTCGGTAACTCTCTAGTTAAATGTGTCGTTACTGTGATTATGCTCCGTGCCGTCGTCCGCCAATACGATTCCTCCCCAGCACCACACACACACACACACACACCACCTCCCTCTCTCGTCTCACACACACCTCAAAGCGTCTAACACGCTGGAAAATCAAAGCGCTCGCCTCTCCTGCTCACACACTGCCTGCGCTGCGCGCAAAGCGCACAAGCCAAGAGAGACTCCAAGTTTGCTGCGAATTTCCTTTCTCTTTTACATCGACTTATATACTTTTTAAAAATGATTTTTATTCCACTTTAGAAAATAATGTAAGTGCGTATTGTGTACAGAAAATGTTTTAAAAACTGTTTGAGTCTTTCACGGCTGAACATGAATCATCTCTGCGAACGCAGCTGAGAATATCTGATTTTAGGAAGATGGACCGGAGGCTTCCGAGGAGGCGATGGACGTTGGCAGGGCAGGTTGTTTGTCTGCTCTTGTGTGCGTGCGCACTGGACCGGGTTTTGGCGCAGATTCGCTATTCAATTCCCGAGGAGTTGGAGCACGGGGCTTTCGTTGGAAATATAGCTGAGGACTTGGGTTTGGACGTGGCCAAATTGTCTTCCCGGAGATTCAGGATTGTGTCGGGGGCAAGAAAACAATATTTAGAGGTGAATTTGGAGAACGGGATTTTGTTTGTGAATGAGAAGATTGACCGAGAGGAGCTCTGTGAACAAAGTCCCGTTTGTTTCTTGCACTTGCAGGTGGTTATTGAGAACCCTTTGGAACTGTACAGGGTAGAGGTGGAGATCTTGGATGTGAATGATAACGCTCCCAGTTTCCCGTGGAGCGAGTTTAATCTGGAGATCACGGAGTCTGCTGCGCCTGGCTCCCGGTTCCCGCTCGAGAGCGCGCAGGATCTTGACGTGGGCTCAAACTCTCTCCGCTCGTACTTACTGAGCGCCAATCAACACTTCCTGCTGGACATTCAGACCCGTAACGATGGCAGCAAGTTCGCCGAACTCGTTCTGCAGTCGCCGTTGGACCGAGAGCAGCAGAAGACGCACGAGATGGTCCTCACGGCCGTGGACGGTGGCTCCCCGTTGCGCTCTGGCACGGCTCAGATCACTGTAACTGTGCTGGACGCGAATGACAACGTACCCGTGTTCGACCGCTCCGTATACCGGGTCAGCTTGGTGGAGAACGCACCGAGAGGGACGCTCGTGCTCAAACTGAACGCCACGGACCTGGACGAAGGCGCAAACGGCGAGATCACCTATTCGTTCAGCGGGCACGCGCCTCTGAAGGTGCGGGAGTTGTTTAGCGTGGACTCTCACTCGGGTGAGATTCGGGTGAAGGGAATCGTGGACTATGAGAGGGCCAGCGTGTACGAGCTCTACGTGCAGGCGAAAGACAAGGGTCCCTCCGCCGTGGCCGTGCACTGTAAAGTGCTGGTTGATATTCTGGACGTGAACGACAATGTGCCTGAGGTCATATTAACCTCTGTGTCAACACCTGTTCAGGAGGACGCGCCACCGGGCACAGTGATAGCTGTGATCAGTGTAATGGACCGCGACTCCGGAGAGAACGGAGCGGTGGATTGCCAGATCCCCGGGAATGTGCCGTTCCAGCTGCACTCCTCTTTTAAAAACTATTACACACTCGTGACCAGCGAGTTTCTCGACAGAGAGTCTGTCTCGGAGTATAACATCACCCTCACGGCTCGCGATCTGGGCTCGCCGCCGCTGTCCACCAGAAAGACGATTCTAGTTCAAGTGTCTGACATTAACGACAACCCGCCGCGCTTCATTCAGCCCTCATACACTGTGTATGTGACCGAAAATAACGCCCCGGGCGCTTCCATTTGCTCGGTGACCGCATTCGATCCGGACTCTAATCAGAACGCGTATTTGTCCTACTCCATCCTGGAAGGTCAGATCCAGGGCATGCCCGTGTCCACTTATGTCTCCATCAATTCCGATAACGGCAACATCTACGCGCTGCGCTCTTTCGATTACGAGCAGCTCCGGAACTTTCAGATCCGCGTGCAGGCGCAGGACGCCGGTTTCCCGCCGCTCAGCAGCAACGTGACCGTCAATGTTTTTGTTTTGGATCAGAACGACAACGCACCGGTCATCCTGTCACCACTGCCGAGAAACGGCACCGTAGCCACTGAGATGGTGCCCAGATCGGTGGACGCCGGATACCTTGTGGCTAAAATCACGGCACTCGACGCGGACGCGGGGCAAAACTCTCGCCTGTCATATCAGGTGCTGCAGGCGACAGATCCCGGGCTGTTCAGCGTGGCTCTGTACACCGGGGAGATCAGGACGATCCGCCGCTTCATGGACAAAGATGCCATTAGGCAAAGACTCGTCATACTCGTCAAGGACAACGGGCAGCCGCCGCTCTCGGGCACCGTGACCATCATTCTCTCGGTGGTGGACAGCGTGCCGGAGTCGCTGTCAGATTTCGGTGACCTCTCGCTCAGCCCCCAGCCCCCGTCCAACCTCGCGCTCTATTTAATCGTGTCACTGAGCACCGTTTCGCTCATCTTCCTCGTGGCCATCATCGTTTTGGCGGCCGTGAAGTGCTATAAGGACCACGACTCCCTCGGCGGCTACGCGCTGTCCTCGCTCGGTGCCGCGTGCTGCAGCTTCGAAGCGGAGCCGCCCGCAGAGGTGTTCAAAAAGTCCAATCTCAACCTGCAGATCTCCACCGGCGCCAAAGTGCCCACGAACTGCGTGGAGGTAAACAGCAATCCTGGAAATCTCTCTCAAGCTTACTGTTACAAAGTGTGTTTAACGCCCGAATCTGCAAAGAGCGACTTTATGTTTCTCAAGCCTTGCAGTCCCGGCACACCGAGAAATAACGCGGCGAGAGGAGCGGATAACCTGGCGCTGAGCTCACAGAGCCGCTGCTCATCCGTGAACAACGGAGCGACTACACCGAGCGAGGTAAAACAACCCTCTCTCTCTCTTTATTTAACATCCACATGTTCATTGAGTTCGTCAGTTGTTGAGTCACTTTCGTGAAGGGCATCATTTGTGCACAGAAGTGTGAATAATGTATTTGTGATCGAGATTAATTGGCTATCGATTATCTATAAATACACAGGAGAAAAACTGGACGGCGCTAATCATTTGACAATAAATATTTAATACCTCTTAAGTCAATCAATGACCTTGATTGACAGTGAACGAGCGTTTCTAGACAGCAGCATCTTCTAGTCTAATCGAGGATAATGCACGTCTTTTAGCACTCTCTCCAGTTCTCCCTTTGTTTGTGATCTCTCTCTCTCTCTCTCTCTCTCTCTCTCTCTCTCTCTCTCTCTCTCTCTCTCTGTCTCTCTCTCTCTCTCTCTCTCTCTGTCTCTCTCTCTCTCTCTCTCTCTATATATATATATATATGTATATATATATAGATATGCCTATGTAAATGTTGTGTAACGACTTTCAAAAATGTACACAAAAAGAGTATAATTCGTTTTATTCTTTATTTGAATGCAGTTAGCTATACTTGTTCTAAATCTTGTCTAGTATACGGCAAGGGTGCACACACACACACACACACACACACACTCACGCACGCACGTACACACGCAAGCACGCACGCACACACACACACACACACACACACACACACACACACACACACACACACACACACACACACACACACACACACACACACACACACACACACACACACACACACAGACACACACACACACACACACACACACACACACACACACACACTACAAGCTAATTATCCAGTACACAATGGCACACGGACGCGGACTGGTTTCTTCCATAATGGGGCTGGGAAATGAAAGCATTAGGGAGCGAGCAGGAGCCGATGGAGACGTGTCGCGCCTGTAGATTCTGCCACTTTGCCCTGATAGAATGAGTACCAAAAGTGTGTTCTGTTAATATCCACTAGGTGGAAACGTCAGGCTGCAAAACGTAAACGTGCTCACTTCAGTTATTATTCAATTGTCAGGGTGACCTGTTGGAGAGACAGGTGCCACCTTGCCTTGGGTCAGTGAAGTTCATATAGCTTGCGAAGAACAAAACTCGTCCATTGAGAGAATTACAATTTATGGTTTCCATGGAATCTGTGGACATAAGGTCTCAAATAGAATATTCATAAAAGCACATTTATTACTGGGCATGCATGTCACTGGCCAACACATTTAGGGCAAATTCTGCCCTTGAGGGTATAAAAGCTCAAACAGATTGTGTTCAGTCAGAGCTATTGAGCGGATCTTAAACAGGATTTCATCTGGGAATATATTAAAACTGAAAAATCTTTATAAATTCACCAGAGCTGCAGCGGAAAATGCAAACGCACGGGAGTTATTAAAATAAAACAAGAAATTCAATTAAATTGAATTCGTCGGACAGTTAAATGCGTTTTCGAAATTAATTTCCTGCCCGCTGCGGTTTCCTTTGAAGATTAAAATCGTATGTCGGTGCTCTAATTATCTACGGAAGGTATTTTGAAGAACCGTTCTAATAATAAGCTTACATGGCGCTCTCCTTATGAAAGTCTCTAAGCGAATTAATAGAGCGTGGAATCCATACTCTCTCTCTCTCTCTCTCTCTCTCTCTCTCTCTCTCTCTCTCTCTCTCTCTCTCTCTCTCTCTCTCTCTCTCTCTCTCTCTCTCTCTCTCTCTCTCTCTCTCTCTCTCTCTCTCTCTCTCTCTCCCTCTCTCTCTCTCTCTCTCTCTCTCTCTCTCTCTCTCTCTCTCTCTCTCTCTCTCTCTCTCTCTCTCTCTCTCTCTCTCTCTCTCTCTCTCTCTCTCTCTCTCCCTCTCTCTCTCTCTCTCTCTCTCTCTCTCTCTCTCTCTTTGACATGGAATACATAACACCCACATTCTCCTCCTCCTCCTCCTCCTCCACCCCCGCCGCGTCTCTGAGGATGAAAGACAAGACCATGACACTATACAGTCAGTGCTCAAGGCACCACAGTTCTGAAAGAAATTACGTGCTATTCACACTTTTGGCCACAAGGAGGCATTACAAATCCCTTTAAAGCTTGAGGAATATCTTTAACAGTGCCTGCTGAACATCTGTAGCAATTCTATACACTGAAAAAAAAGGTGTAGAAACAATTTTCACTCAGAAAGAAAGACTTTCTGTGATGAAAACATCAATATTTACAAATTCAATTTTTACAGGGTTACGAAACTATTGTGGTTTATCATATTTGTCATATGAAATCGTTCATTATTCTCAGATATGATTGTTCTGTGTGTTGCAGCTGAAACAAGCAAACACTGACTGGGCCCTCACCAAAAATCAAACCTCCTCTCTGAAAAGGTAAAACACACGTTTACTTGTTTCAAAATGGGGTTACAACAAATACTTCTTGATTTTCATATAAAGTTAATAAAAGCAAAATATAACTGTTCTACTTCAGACTACCCCTAAGTGTTCCTATAGCTCAAGCAATTTAGCATGACTAGCAATGCATAAATGTAAACTCAAGCAGCCAAACCCTCAAAAAATAACTTTTTGCATTTTAGAAAATAAAACATGTAACATTTATTTTATTTTTTTTGTCTTGCTGAAGACATCAGATTTTTGTCATTCAGAGAGTGTAAGCAGCCAATAATATTTTATGCGTGAATTTGTTTACATGTTCAGGAGTATCAAAATGTCTCATTACATCTCAGGTTGGCCTGATTTCTCTTCATCTGTTTGCAGTTGTAACTCCGTGAACATGGACGGCACTCTGATGCGTAAAGCCATGCAGGCCGAACCAGAGAATTATGTGGGTCAAATGGCTGCCGGACAGTACTGGACCTGGGGAACTCGCTCGAAAGGTACAGTATACTTTTCTACGTCGCATTATTTGATCCTGTGTATAGTCATTCATGCATTAAGTAGTCAATAAAACAGTTAGTGAGTCAAAAGGTGACATTACTACCATTTTCACTTAAAAACACTTGCACTTGCACTTTTTTTTTAAGCAGGAATGAAATGATCTAACATTAAAAAGGATATTAAATGTGTAAATAGGGCAGGGACTACTTAAGCTATTGCTTTCATGAAAGCCAGTGAATTAAGTAAAACAGCACTTTGCATGTCATTGGGCTCTGGTGTAGATGTTTAGGAATCTCTAACTTAAACTACTTTTTTTTTGAAAAGTCAGTAAAAACAGTAAGTTTATAAAATATTATTACAATTTAAAATAGCTAGTTCTTTTATTATTTAAACCCATTTAAATGTAATTTATTCCTGTGATGCACAGTTGAATTTTCAGCATCATTACTTCAGTGTCACAGAAATCATTCTAATATGTTGATTTGCTGCTTAATTATTATAATTTATACTTTTGGTTCTCAATTATAAATAATAGTTCTCATTTTTATAAATGTTTTTTCTGCTTAATATTTTTGTGGATTTTTTTTTCAGGATTCTTTGATGTATAGAAAGTTCAAAAGAACAGCATTTATTTGAAATAGAAATCTTTTGTAACATTTACTGATCAATTTAATGCAAAGTTGCTGAATAAAAATTTTAATTTCTTATCCCAAACTTTTGAATGGTAGTGTTTTGCATTTTTCACAAAAAGATTAAGCAACATTGATAATAAGAAATGTTTTTTGAGCAGCAAATCATCATATTAGAATGATTTCTGAAGGATCATTTGAAGACTGGAGTAATGATGATATTTTTTAATCAAATATATGCAGCCTTGGTGAGCAGAAGATACTTCTTTCATTACTCCAAACATTTGACTCTTGTTTTGTGACTTTGTTCTTTTTTAACCATCCAGAGTACCGGATGCATTCTCCAGCAGGTGGGGTTTCTCAGAGGGCATGGACGCCTCACTACACCCCCCCACACAACCCCCCCCATCACCAGCAGCACCAGCAGCACCAGAAGCAGCAGCCCGCGCCACAGACCCACGCGCACATGCACCCTCCACCGGACTACCAGCACAACGTCTACATTCCCGGGACACCCTCCGGCTTCTGCACCCTGAGGCCCGTCTACCGCAGCGAGCTCGACCTCCACAACTCATTCTCCACCTTCGGCAAGAAACGCAGGTTCATCTCTCCCAGCAGCTATGACCCGTGTGACGACACTGGGGCGGATGTCATCAACAATGACTTGTACAACGAATAAAACAAGACAAAAGGACAAAAAGAGTGACTTACTATTACCAAAGCATAGCACTCATCGTGTAGTCTCAGCTTCAGATGGCTCGCTCAAGGACCGCCAGTCCAATGACCATCTGATGCATATTGCACATGCAATGCAACTTCCATCCATCGGGGTGTACAGGTTTGCATTAGCTGACCTGGGAACAAAATTGTTTTTAAATGATACAAGGTGGATATTACGATCACTGGATTTGCCATTTCACATCTTTGAAAGCTGTTTAAAGGTATTCAGAAGTGGAACTGTATAGTTCAATTTGTTTTCTGTCTGTGAAAGTATTATTTTTAGCAGAAAAGAAATTCTTATCACAAAGTTTAAAAAAAAAAAACTCTCTCTCCTAGTTTCTTCTGGTTTCCATTTGCAGAGATGTATAGTGCAACAGTGGTTCCAGAAGTATTTTGAACGTAATTATTTAAAAAATAAGTCAAAATAATGTTATAATGGCTTTAACAAAAACATACCATTGATTTACAACCTATAGCTCACAGTAGGTCTGTCTTTAAAGGTTTATAAGTTATCATTAAAATAAGTTCTCCTATAGGGAAAATGAATGGTATTTTTACTTCCAGGACCCGACTGTTATACACTCTATTTAAGATGAACCCACCTATAAATGGAACGTAAAAACAAAAAACAGAGGTCAGTTGCTTAAGATGTCGGCCAGTTTCTTCCTGTCTAAGCCAGACTACTTGTCATGTGACAGGCAGGGAACCGAATCTCTATGATGTCACAGTGACGCTTTGATGGCTCTGTGTGTCACCTCTGTACTCACGCTTATTTTAAGGTGCACTTTTCACTCACATTGTGTGTGTTAGTGGTACATCATATTACTGGAAGAACGTTTGTTCTTAACTTGCCAGAACGTTAGCTAAAGTTCTGAGAACGTTCTCTGTTAGCTGGGGCATATGTCCTATCATATGGGCCCATTTTACTTGACTACAAAGGCTCTGTTCCTCAGGATAGGATAGTGACAATAAACAGATATTTAAAGGAACTTGAATATGACTGTACATCTCACAGAGAGAGGAGCAGCAGGCTCTTATAATCCCACTTAAACTAAGAAACTAGCTGGTCCTGTAATATGAGGGACAGAATTAAACTTAATCTGTTGTTATTATTATTATTACCTTTAATTGCATCTGCTTGGTAAGCTCAGTCACACCAGGCCTAGAGGTCAAAGGTCATTATCATTGAGAGGCCTGGCCTGAGATTTAATACAAGACTGAATATCATTATTATTTTTTTATTTTCCTATTGTTACTTTGACAATCATTTCAGCCAAAATGTGATTATTACACACCTTTTGCACACGGCGCGAGCGTATAAATCAACACAGTGGTCATGATGTCACCAAATGAAACTGATCAATTCAATGTGATTACTCGTGTAAGAATGACTGGATCTGCGTTTAGACACACATTGATGCCTCATACAAGAGAACAGTGTATGAAAGTCCATTTGTTCCAAATATGTACATACAAATATGAGAATTAAATATTTTTTTCTGAAATAAATCTGCTGTGTTGTAATTCATATTTTATAAGAAATATATGACTACAGTATGTTGCAAATGGAACACTACTAACTAATGTTCACTAAATAATGTGTAATATACACTGTATATTGCTTACTAATATTGAGACAGTATGCAATTTGTATCAATAAATGTTTCGAAAGGTAAGTTGACTGTCACATGACCATATCACTTTGCATGGGAGTGGCATCCAGTTTCATATTAGAAATGTCATTTTACATTTTTTTATCCAGTTTTACAGCCTTCTCACATTATAAATGATAAAGAGGACCTATTATGCAAAATGGACGTCACATTGCACAGGCCCCGCCCACGACTGCAGAGTGACTCTGCCCTATTAGCATAGACCCGCCCCTAAGTGAGCTGAACACAGTTTATTTCCTCACCAGAGCATTAAACAGCAGCATTCAAGTAAGACATGTATTCTTATTAAAGCTACTGAAGTTATTCAATCAAGAGCAGTGAGTGATTTTCTGTTTTTCTTTTGTTGATTGATTCATATTAACAGTATATATAGCAGTGTTGTTAGTTTTTGAGAGTATCCAGGCACGAGGTGTAAGAGGCTCCGCCCTCTTCTGGAAAGCGGGCGGGGAGCTCATTTGCATTTAAAGACACATGCACGAAAACTGCATGCATGTTTTTCCTTCCACTCAGAAATGGGAATTTACAACATGGTATAATAAATGATCTGTGTGGTATTTTGAGCTGAAACTTCACAGACACATTTTGGGGAGATCTGAGACTTATATTACATCTTGTAAAAAGGGGCATTATAATTCCCTTTTAAAACACAAATTAGCCTACATTACTACTACTACAGATATGTTCAGTGTTCAGATTCATTAATGTTCTAAACTTTAATGAGGAATAATATTTATTTTATGTTCAGCCTTTCAAAGGTTGTGGGTAAAAAAGGTCTCTGGTTAACATTACTTTAAAAATGTGCTTTAAAAAAAACTGCTAACATGGCTAACTTATGTTTTTAAAGAAGCAAATGTGCTTCCAAATTCACATTTGATGTGTAGACCATGTGTTTATTTTGTAGAACAAAACATAAAAGTAATATTTACCACAAACAGTAAATTCCTGAGGGAACCCTGTTAGTTAAAAAATGCCAATTCTCTTCCAGATTTTATGGCTACAAACCAAACAGCTCTATTGTTCTATCAGCTCTAATTAATTCTCGACACTAATCTTTACATATTTGCATGAAAAGACATTTCTCAGCACAAAGAAGAAGGAAAAAATGACCCAGGTCACTCTTTCATGCACTGAGCAAACACAGCAAATGCTAACATATTCTAATGAGCTATCTTATATTCTCTTTTTACTCCCACAGAGAATAGACGTGGTTCATTAACTGAACAAACACAAAACTCCATCGTCTAAATATCAATTTAATTAAAGACGGGGAAACAGACGGGCCACCGGGGGAATATGGCTCCCCCTGAAAATGCCACACCTGGACGCAATCTCTCCCGCGCCCTTTCCATTTCAATTTCCCGGGGAAATGAGTTCAGAATGTCAATAGATGAGTATCGCCCAGTTGAGAGGGGTAATTAGGTTTGCCGTGTGTCCTTTCAGATTACAAACGTTAATGAAGAAACGGTCTCTATGGCGCTAACACACTTCTCTAAATCGAAGTTCATCTCTCTGAGGGCCCGTGAACCGGAGGTGAGGAGATGAGCAATTTAGACATGTCCCTCTCTAGACTACAGATCAGGAATTAGAGGAGCTCAGCTTTACAGCACAGAGTCACATTCAAACAATGACATCCTTTTGAGAAGTAGGAAATATCTAGGGAGAGAAAACTTAAAAACTTTGCTCATGAATATTAATTAAGTGATTTGACAGTCACCCAGTGGTCCTTGCTGATTGGCTAAAAGGCAGACTGGTATGTTGTTGTTATTATTATTATTATTATGTGTAATTTAACTTAAAGATGACGTGTGTAATGTTCTTATATGTTGTAGCTGATGCCGGGTATGTAATTAAATCTAGAATGTTTAAGGATCTATTTGAATTAGTCAACACTAATTTCACATCATGTTTTTTTTTTAATTCAATGACCTAGAGTCATGTGTCTGCTTTGTTGTACAAACTGAACTATAAAAATGAAGTGGTAATATTTGTTATATCTGAGATTCACCCTTCACCTTTGACTTCCAGCATATAGTGCATCTACAGTTTGTCCTTGTCCTTGTCCTAGACAGAATATTTTAGCTCTAGCTGTTACTATGACAACTCTCTCCCTTTGTTACATCTTGTTTGGAAACCAGTAGCAGATCTGCTCTATCAGACATTATGACATCATAGCCACAGTTTAATGAACAGTGATGTGTTTTATCCCTTTAATATGTTTTTTTAGATTATTTACATTGACTTGCCATTAGAGAGTCTGCTATTTCACAGTCTGCTTTGTCTGCAACAGCTGTGTGCATATACAGGTCCTTCTAAAAAAATTAGCATATTGTGATAAAGTTAATTATTTTCCATAATGTAATGATAAAAATTAAACTTTCATATATTTTAGATTCATTGCACACCAACTGAAATATTTCAGGTGTTTTATTTTTTTGATACTGATGATTTTGGCATACAGCTCATGAAAACCCAAAATTCCTATCTCAAAAAATTAGCATATTTCATCCGACCAATAAAAGAAGTGTTTTTAATACAAAAAAAAATGAATCTAAAATATATGAAAGTTTAATTTTTCTCATTACATTATGGAAAATAATGAACTTTATTACAATTACAATTTTTTGAGAAGGACCTGTATGTGTGTGTGTGTGTGTGTATCTCTCTCTCTCTCTCTCTCTCTCTCTCTCTCTCTCTCTCTCTCTCTCTCTCTCTCTCTCTCTCTCTCTCTCTCTCTCTCTCTCTGTGTGTGTGTGCATCTCTCTCTCTCTCTCTCTCTCTCTCTCTCTCTCTCTCTATCTGTGTGTGTGTGTGTATATGTCTCTCTCTCTCTCTCTCTCTCTCTCTCTCTCTCTCTCTCTCTCTCTCTCTCTCTCTCTCTCTCTCTCTCTCTGTGTGTGTGTGTGTGTGTGTGTGTACGTGGCCTGGTAAACCCTAAACTATGGTAACAAAATGTCCCCCCAAAGATGTCAAAGATGGAAATATACAAAAATCATTGTTTTCTGAAATTAAACTTTCTGCATTTTCACATTTTCAAAAAACATCACTTAGAGTGTAGGGGTATGTTTAGTGTAAGGGGAGAGAATATAATTTATAGTTTGTACAGTATAAAAATCATTATGTCTATAAAGTATCCCCAAAAAACATGAAAACACAACGTGTGTGTGTGTGTGTGTCAGTGTCAGTCAGGAAATCAGTCTCATAAAACCAAATAGAGGTCTCTGCAGACGGTAATAGGAGTTACCAGATCAGGGGGCGAGGCCATAAACAGAGGGGCGTTTTCAACCGCGTTACCTGATTTTCCCACGTCACAGTGTGGGTAGGTCTTAGGGGTGGGGTCGGGAGAAGGGCATCATTTTCATTGCGTGATTTATAAACACCTACCAGTGTGAAAACACCCACAAATTTAGAAACACCCACTTTTGTTCCGCGGAGACCTCCTACTCCATAAAGCACCACTAGAGGTCGCCTGCATCACATGCCATCGAGCGCAAGGAGCAAAACAGTTTGGTGACATACATACAACTATTAACTTTCATGTCACATTATGTTACATTATATTATTTATACGCATAAATTAACAAAAATAACATAACGATTCATACCTAAGAATTATTTTTTTTTAATTCCATGTCCCCAATCATGTTTTCTCAACTTCTCTTTGAAATAAAGGTTACTGTATATATTTCTAAATTAGCAATTTTGAGTATTAGCATATACATTCACTTATTCTCTTTGACATAAAATACAATTAATTGTGATACATATGTTTATGTGTAAAGCCATTGAATAAGTTTTTGTCTCTCAAACTCCAGTCCACCTACTACTTGCTGTGTAAAGTCTTCAGCATGCCCTAAATCACATGGCTTGCTAGAAGTGACATCATTTTCTTGGAGGGAAAGAAAAAACTAAGTAGTCATAAACTTTTATATCCTTTCCTCATTTTTAGAAGACTAAAAAATAAAGAATGTAAAACATAACACTATATTACTCGATTGAATATATTGGGCTATTCCTGAGTTTGGGGCCTGAGTTTGACCAGTGGGTTTTCTGATAGACAATTTCCTCCCTCCGATATAAAGAATAATTGAATTTATTTAAAAAAAAAAAAAATTATCACCAAACCTGCTCAGTCCAAAATCCACCAAACTGTAGGAATGACCAAGATGCAACATTGCAGAGATTAAAGTTGCTTGAATATTTAATTGACACGTTAAATAAAATCAACTAACAAACTCAAAGTCCTTTTATGATGTTTTTGTTCTTTGAGTCTTGAGAATGTTTAGACAGACCTTAACCAAAACATTTATTTTAGATGTGGCCTAAAGTGGACTAACTTTGAATTAAATTATTGACAAGTCACACTGACATTTTACTGCCATTTGATTTTATTATAATTATTATTTACTGCCTTTTGACTATGCAGACAAAAACTAAAGTGACAAAGAAAAAAAAGTTTACAAGGATTAAAATCCTTAGATGTCTTTTTGATGTGTGAAAATATTCAAATCTCCAGGGAGTCTGTATCCATCTGACTGACTTTCATTCCTGAGAGAGAGAGAGAGAGAGAGAGAGAGAGAGAGAGAGAGAGAGAGAGAGAGAGAGAGAGAGAGAGAGAGAGAAGAGAGCGATTAAAGAGAAGCACACACAGAGAGAGAGAGAGAGAGAGAGAGAGAGAGAGAGAGAGAGAGAGCAAGAGAGCAGGAGAGAGAGAGAGAGAGAGAGAGAGAGAGAGAGAGAGAGAGAGCAAGAGAGAGAGAGAGAGAGAGAGAGAGAGAGAGAGAGAGAGAGAGAGAGAGAGAGAGAGAGAGAGAGAGAGAGAGAGAGAGAGAGAGAGAGAGAGAGAGAGAGATGAGAACGTGTTATTTTTGAAACAGCCAAAGTTAACAGAAAGAGAGGTAAGTCAAAAAATGTTGTGAAGAAGGGATATGGACATGAGCAGCTCTTGTGCCAAAGTGTGGGACAAAACTCATTTTGTCTAAATTAGTTATTTATTTACTGCAAGAATGACTATCTCAGTCTTTGTCTATTTGTTTATTGGACAGGAATGATACAGATTAACATTATTTCATCAGATTTCATGCAGCACAGGCTTGTACCTAATTTTATAGTGATTCTCTTGTATTACTTTTTTTTATCCGACAATGCATTTCAATATCCAAATATAATGGATTTTAAAAGCTGATTGGAAAGACAGTCATGCTTGCAGTAACCAATTCATCTAACTAGACTAATAAACTACACTTTGCAAAAAAAAAAAAAAAAAAAAGAGCTGGATAGCCTCTGATGCATGCAATCTGATGTAATATTGGTATTCTGTATCAAATAATTCTTGTCAAATAAATACATATATAATAAATGAAATAAATATTTAGGCCTATATAACATGTAGCTCTGCAAAGCATCTAAATGCAATCAGCAATGAAATACAGAAAGGGCGAATAAAGAGAAGCACACACACACACACACACACACACACACACACACACACACACACACACACACACACACACACACACACACACACACACACACACACACACACACACACACACACACACACACACACACACACACAGTGTGAGTGAGTGAGAGAGAAAGAGAGAGAGAGAGAGAGAGAGAGAGAGTGAGAGAGAGAGAGAGAGAGAGAGAGAAAGAGAGCGATTAAAGAGAAGCACACACAGAGAGAGAGAGTGAGAGAGAGAGAGAGAGAGAGAGAGAGAGAGAGAGAGAGAGAGAGAGAGAGAGAGAGAGAGAGAGAGAGAGAGAGAGAGAGAGAGAGAGAGAGAGAGAGAGAGAGAAAGAGAGAGAGAGAAAGAGAGCGATTAAAGAGAAGCACACACAGAGAGAGAGAGAGAGAGGGGGGGGGGGGCTTAAATCATTTTCACTCCTGAACGATATAAAACGATCAAAAGATCATCTTCTATGTGTTACTTTCATCCAGTAAATATACAGTTCCTGTCTCTGTCTCAGCGTGTCGCTGTTGGCCAGTAAATCACAGACAGGCTTCATTTAAAGGGACGTTGCCATATTCCAGAATCCTGGTTCTGAGAACAGCATCCTTTTTAGTGGGACCGTGTTTCATGATTTAAAAACAAAAAAAGCAGACTGAACACGAGAGGCATTTTAAGAAGCTAACTCCATCTGGCTGATCTTTTCTGAGTGAACTTGTGTCTTCTGCTGGAATTAATAATGAAGCCTGTTATAAGGTGGGTCGCGTTTTTCTTTGTACTTTGGACAACATGGGAAACGGCTTTGTCTGTGACACGCTATTCTATACCGGAGGAGATGGAGCGCGGGTCTGTCGTTGCAAATCTGGCTGCTGATTTGGAGCTGGATGTTAGTGGACTTGCACAGCGAGAGGTAAAACTTGATATTTTCCATAACAAAAAATATCTTGATGTTAATAAAAGGACTGGCGAGTTATTTATTGTTGAGAAAATGGACAGGGAAACTCTGTGCCCTACGAAAACCACGACGACGTGTTTTCTGAAATTAGACCTAATAATTGAAAGCCCATTGCGTATTTTCAATATTGAATTGGGCATCACAGACATTAACGATAACGCTCCTCATTTCCGAAGAGACAGGATTGAATTAGATGTCTCAGAGTCCGCGTCACCGGGAGAAAGATTCTCTTTGCCCAATGCGTTTGACCCCGACGTTGGTTCCAATACAGTCAAGACCTATAAATTAAGTGAAAGTGAACATTTCACTGTTGATATACATTCTGGAAGCGATGGTACAAAATATGTCGATTTGGTCCTCATGAAGGCTTTAGACAGAGAAGAAAAAGCTGTTCATAATCTTATTCTCACTGCAATTGATGGCGGAGTCCCTGCGCGCTCTGGCACAGCTAATATTATTGTGCGCGTGCAAGATACAAATGACAACGCCCCTCAGTTTGATCAGGCAATTTACTCTCTGAATATTAGCGAAAATTCTCCAGCTGGTACTGTTGTTATTAAATTAAACGCTACTGATGCTGATAAAGGCCCAAACGCTGACCTTACATACTCATTTACGCTTTATACTTCGGAAAAAACGCAGGAGATGTTCTCGTTGAATTCACATACTGGCGAAATAGCAGTTAAGGGCACAATTGATTATGAAGATATGAAAATATTTGAAATGTTCGTCGAGGCTAAAGACAATGGCCCCGTTCCACTCTCCGGTCAATGCAGAGTGACTGTGTACGTTAAAGATATGAACGATAACTATCCCGAGATTACCATCAAATCCCTTAAGAACACAGTGGACGAAAACATCCCAGTCGGCTCTGTTATAGCTCTGGTGGGTGTTAGTGACAGAGACACTGCAGATAACGGTAAGGTAAATCTTACAATGAACAAGTCCTTACCGTTTATTTTAAACAAGTCCTCTGACTACCTTTACGAGTTATTGGTGTCAGAAACGTTAGATCGTGAAAAGGTCCCAGAATATGAGATCATGCTGGTTGTGACCGATGAAGGGAATCCTCCCTTATCTGATAATGAAACTATAACGGTGCATTTACTAGATGTCAATGATAACGCGCCGCAGTTCCCGCAGACATTCTACACGATACCTGTTATGGAGAATAACGCGCCCGGAGCTTCACTGAGCTCTTTAACTGCTATAGACCCAGATCTCCATGAAAATCAGTATCTAGTTTATTTTATAATAGAGAAGGAAATAGTGAACACCTCCATGTCCATGCTGTTCTCCATTAACCCCGAGAACGGCAATCTTTACGCGCTAAAGACGTTTGACTATGAGATGGAGAAGGAGTTTCTTTTCCACATCGAGGCCAGAGACTCTGGTGTTCCTCCGCTCAGCAGTAACGTGACCGTTCACATTATTATCATGGATCAGAACGACAACACACCGCTTATAGTGTCTCCATGGCGCGCGCACGGCTCGGAGGTGAAGGAGAAGATCCCGAGATCCACCGATAAAGGAACTCTGATAGCCAAAGTCATCGCCATAGACTCTGACTCAGTGCACAACTCTCGAATCACGTACCAGTTCCTCCAGAACACCGACGCCACGTTATTCAGCTTGGATCAATACAACGGAGAGATCCGGACCATGAGAATGTTCAGTTACAGAGACTCGCGAGACCAGCGGCTGGTGGTGATCGCCAAAGACAACGGAGAGCCCGCGCTCTCTGCTACAGTCACCATCAAACTGTCCACGGTGGAGACCGCCCTCAAAACCTACACTGAGGTGCCTTTGGAATATGACATCTTCTCAGATCTAAACCTGTATCTGGTGATCGGACTGGGCTCTGTCTCATTTCTTTTACTCATCACTATACTGGTGACCATCGTGCTGAAGTGTCAGAAAGCGAAGCCCAGCAAAGCGGCTCCTCCGTGCAGGAACAGTGTGATCAGCGAGAGGAACTCGACCATCGCGGATTCCACTCTGGTCTCCAACGATGCCTACTGGTACAGTTTATTTCTAGCAGAGACGAGGAAAGGGAAGCTGGTGGTCAGACAGCCTGTGCCAAAGGGAGCGAGATACATCGTGTCCAGTTTACCGAGGAGCACAGGAGTGACCGAGACCAGCGACTCAGCTGCTTCTACTCTACAGGTAAGATCACTAATTATAGCTTATTCTTTTTAATACTTTTTTCACATGCATTTTTACTTATGAAGCACACATTCTGAGGTACGAATATTTAAATAATTGTACTTTTATTTTTTAAACTATGTAAACAATAGATTATAAAAAATATAGATATATTATTAGTTTGTCAGTGTTAGTGTATATATTTTAACAACTTGTGCACAGTTTTTGAGGCACCTCACTGTGTGTGCGCAAAGTGGCGCTGTGGTTTCACAAATTATATCTCACAGAGTATAGGCTATCATTGAGAGTGTAATTTCAACGTCACTTTCATTTGGCCATTTTGCGACGAACCCTTGTTTTGTGCGTCTCTGGTTTTAGACAAAATATTGCGGTGTACATAAAGGAAACATTTCGTCTTTTATCCATTTTAACAGTTCTTTCTGCATCTCATTTTTGGAGTCAAATCCAATGCTTTGTTGCTAGATGAACTGCTTTTTCCTTGCATCATAATCACTTGATCAGACAATGGATTCTGATTTGAACGCCTGGTCATGGAGATGGAGGTATGTCTCGCTGTTATTTCTTCTATCAGCGGTTTTTCATTTGGCTCTGGCTGTAACTCATTATTCTGTTCCAGAGGAGATGGAAGTAGGATCTGTCGTGGCAAATTTAGCCACTGATTTGGGGCTTGACCTGCAGACTTTGATTAAACGAAATGTCCGTTTAGATGTGATCTCTAATAAGAAATACCTCGCCATAAACAAAGAAAGAGGTGAGCTGTACATACAAGAGAAGATTGATCGTGAATATCTGTGTCCTGCAAAAACGACTACGACTTGTTTTTTAAAAATGGAAGTTATTGTCGAGAACCCTGTGCGAATATTTTACCTAGAACTAGAAATCACTGACATAAATGATAATAATCCTAATTTTAGACGAGACACAATCAATTTAGATATCACTGAATCTACGCCAGCAGGTGAGCGATTTTCTGTCAGTAATGCGGTGGATTCTGATGTCGGTTCCAACTCAGTTAAAACCTATTATCTAAGCAAAAATGAGCACTTTGACATTGAAATTCAGTCGGGGAGGGACGGTTCCAAATTTGCCGACTTAATTTTAAAAAAGGCTCTAGATCGTGAAACCCAAGCTGTTCATAATCTGGTACTGACCGCAGTGGATGGCGGAGTCCCTCCGCGTTCAGGCACGGCCAGTATCATCGTTCGTGTGTTGGATGCAAATGACAACGCCCCTAAATTTGATCAAGAGAGCTACATCATCAATTTAACTGAAAACGCGCCTATAGGGAGCCTGATCGTTAAATTAAATGCAACAGATCTAGATGAGGGTTCTAACGCAGACCTCGTCTATTCATTTAGTCTGTATACATCTGAAAAGACACAGAAAGCATTCCGTTTAAATCCTGAAAATGGTGAAATTAGAGTGAAAGAGATGGTTAATTATGAAGACTTTCGAATTTACGATATGGAAGTTATAGCATCAGATAAAGGAACTCATCCATTATCCGGCCAATGTAAATTATCCATTATAATAACAGACATGAATGACAATCACCCTGAAATTTCGATTAGGTCATTTCAGAGTCCAGTTAAAGAGGATGTACCTGTAAATACAGTAATTGCAGTTGTTAGTGTGAGTGATAAAGACTCTGGAGAAAATGGACAGGTAGATATTCATATTTCTGATGATTTACCTTTTGCACTCAAAGAATCATCTGATAATTATTATGAATTATTAGTTTCAGAACCGTTAGACCGTGAAAAGGTTGCAGAATATGACATCACTATTACCGTCACTGACAGGGGCAACCCGCCGTTATCTGATAATGAAACTATAACTTTAGAGCTACTGGACGTTAATGACAATGTTCCTCAGTTCCCGCAGACATTCTACACGATACCTGTTATGGAGAATAACGCGCCCGGAGCTTCACTGAGCTCTTTGACTGCTAAAGACCCAGATCTCCATGAAAATCAGTATCTAGTTTATTTTATAATAGAGAAGGAAATAGTGAACACCTCCATGTCCATGCTGTTCTCCATTAACCCCGAGAACGGCAATCTTTACGCGCTAAAGACGTTTGACTATGAGATGGAGAAGGAGTTTCTTTTCCACATCGAGGCCAGAGACTCTGGTGTTCCTCCGCTCAGCAGTAACGTGACCGTTCACATTATTATCATGGATCAGAACGACAACACACCGCTTATAGTGTCTCCATGGCGCGCGCACGGCTCGGAGGTGAAGGAGAAGATCCCGAGATCCACCGATAAAGGAACTCTGATAGCCAAAGTCATCGCCATAGACTCTGACTCAGTGCACAACTCTCGAATCACGTACCAGTTCCTCCAGAACACCGACGCCACGTTATTCAGCTTGGATCAATACAACGGAGAGATCCGGACCATGAGAATGTTCAGTTACAGAGACTCGCGAGACCAGCGGCTGGTGGTGATCGCCAAAGACAACGGAGAGCCCGCGCTCTCTGCTACAGTCACCATCAAACTGTCCACGGTGGAGACCGCCCTCAAAACCTACACTGAGGTGCCTTTGGAATATGACATCTTCTCAGATCTAAACCTGTATCTGGTGATCGGACTGGGCTCTGTCTCATTTCTTTTACTCATCACTATACTGGTGACCATCGTGCTGAAGTGTCAGAAAGCGAAGCCCAGCAAAGCGGCTCCTCCGTGCAGGAACAGTGTGATCAGCGAGAGGAACTCGACCATCGCGGATTCCACTCTGGTCTCCAACGATGCCTACTGGTACAGTTTATTTCTAGCAGAGACGAGGAAAGGGAAGCTGGTGGTCAGACAGCCTGTGCCAAAGGGAGCGAGATACATCGTGTCCAGTTTACCGAGGAGCACAGGAGTGACCGAGACCAGCGACTCAGCTGCTTCTACTCTACAGGTAAGATCACTAATTATAGCTTATTCTTTTTAATACTTTTTTCACATGCATTTTTACTTATGAAGCACACATTCTGAGGTACGAATATTTAAATAATTGTACTTTTATTTTTTAAACTATGTAAACAATAGATTATAAAAAATATAGATATATTATTAGTTTGTCAGTGTTAGTGTATATATTTTAACAACTTGTGCACAGTTTTTGAGGCACCTCACTGTGTGTGCGCAAAGTGGCGCTGTGGTTTCACAAATTATATCTCACAGAGTATAGGCTATCATTGAGAGTGTAATTTCAACGTCACTTTCATTTGGCCATTTTGCGACGAACCCTTGTTTTGTGCGTCTCTGGTTTTAGACAAAATATTGCGGTGTACATAAAGGAAACATTTCGTCTTTTATCCATTTTAACAGTTCTTTCTGCATCTCATTTTTGGAGTCAAATCCAATGCTTTGTTGCTAGATGAACTGCTTTTTCCTTGCATCATAATCACTTGATCAGACAATGGATTCTGATTTGAACGCCTGGTCATGGAGATGGAGGTATGTCTCGCTGTTATTTCTTCTATCAGCGGTTTTTCATTTGGCTCTGGCTGTAACTCATTATTCTGTTCCAGAGGAGATGGAAGTAGGATCTGTCGTGGCAAATTTAGCCACTGATTTGGGGCTTGACCTGCAGACTTTGATTAAACGAAATGTCCGTTTAGATGTGATCTCTAATAAGAAATACCTCGCCATAAACAAAGAAAGAGGTGAGCTGTACATACAAGAGAAGATTGATCGTGAATATCTGTGTCCTGCAAAAACGACTACGACTTGTTTTTTAAAAATGGAAGTTATTGTCGAGAACCCTGTGCGAATATTTTACCTAGAACTAGAAATCACTGACATAAATGATAATAATCCTAATTTTAGACGAGACACAATCAATTTAGATATCACTGAATCTACGCCAGCAGGTGAGCGATTTTCTGTCAGTAATGCGGTGGATTCTGATGTCGGTTCCAACTCAGTTAAAACCTATTATCTAAGCAAAAATGAGCACTTTGACATTGAAATTCAGTCGGGGAGGGACGGTTCCAAATTTGCCGACTTAATTTTAAAAAAGGCTCTAGATCGTGAAACCCAAGCTGTTCATAATCTGGTACTGACCGCAGTGGATGGCGGAGTCCCTCCGCGTTCAGGCACGGCCAGTATCATCGTTCGTGTGTTGGATGCAAATGACAACGCCCCTAAATTTGATCAAGAGAGCTACATCATCAATTTAACTGAAAACGCGCCTATAGGGAGCCTGATCGTTAAATTAAATGCAACAGATCTAGATGAGGGTTCTAACGCAGACCTCGTCTATTCATTTAGTCTGTATACATCTGAAAAGACACAGAAAGCATTCCGTTTAAATCCTGAAAATGGTGAAATTAGAGTGAAAGAGATGGTTAATTATGAAGACTTTCGAATTTACGATATGGAAGTTATAGCATCAGATAAAGGAACTCATCCATTATCCGGCCAATGTAAATTATCCATTATAATAACAGACATGAATGACAATCACCCTGAAATTTCGATTAGGTCATTTCAGAGTCCAGTTAAAGAGGATGTACCTGTAAATACAGTAATTGCAGTTGTTAGTGTGAGTGATAAAGACTCTGGAGAAAATGGACAGGTAGATATTCATATTTCTGATGATTTACCTTTTGCACTCAAAGAATCATCTGATAATTATTATGAATTATTAGTTTCAGAACCGTTAGACCGTGAAAAGGTTGCAGAATATGACATCACTATTACCGTCACTGACAGGGGCAACCCGCCGTTATCTGATAATGAAACTATAACTTTAGAGCTACTGGACGTTAATGACAATGTTCCTCAGTTCCCGCAGACATTCTACACGATACCTGTTATGGAGAATAACGCGCCCGGAGCTTCACTGAGCTCTTTGACTGCTAAAGACCCAGATCTCCATGAAAATCAGTATCTAGTTTATTTTATAATAGAGAAGGAAATAGTGAACACCTCCATGTCCATGCTGTTCTCCATTAACCCCGAGAACGGTAATCTTTACGCGCTAAAGACGTTTGACTATGAGATGGAGAAGGAGTTTCTTTTCCACATCGAGGCCAGAGACTCTGGTGTTCCTCCGCTCAGCAGTAACGTGACCGTTCACATTATTATCATGGATCAGAACGACAACACACCGCTTATAGTGTCTCCATGGCGCGCGCACGGCTCGGAGGTGAAGGAGAAGATCCCGAGATCCACCGATAAAGGAACTCTGATAGCCAAAGTCATCGCCATAGACTCTGACTCAGTGCACAACTCTCGAATCACGTACCAGTTCCTCCAGAACACCGACGCCACGTTATTCAGCTTGGATCAATACAACGGAGAGATCCGGACCATGAGAATGTTCAGTTACAGAGACTCGCGAGACCAGCGGCTGGTGGTGATCGCCAAAGACAACGGAGAGCCCGCGCTCTCTGCTACAGTCACCATCAAACTGTCCACGGTGGAGACCGCCCTCAAAACCTACACTGAGGTGCCTTTGGAATATGACATCTTCTCAGATCTAAACCTGTATCTGGTGATCGGACTGGGCTCTGTCTCATTTCTTTTACTCATCACTATACTGGTGACCATCGTGCTGAAGTGTCAGAAAGCGAAGCCCAGCAAAGCGGCTCCTCCGTGCAGGAACAGTGTGATCAGCGAGAGGAACTCGACCATCGCGGATTCCACTCTGGTCTCCAACGATGCCTACTGGTACAGTTTATTTCTAGCAGAGACGAGGAAAGGGAAGCTGGTGGTCAGACAGCCTGTGCCAAAGGGAGCGAGATACATCGTGTCCAGTTTACCGAGGAGCACAGGAGTGACCGAGACCAGCGACTCAGCTGCTTCTACTCTACAGGTAAGATCACTAATTATAGCTTATTTTTTTTAATACTTTTTTCACATGCATTTTTACTTATGAAGCACACATTCTGAGGTAAGAATATTTAAATAATTGTACTTTTATTTTTTAAACTATGTAAACAATAGATTATAAAAAATATAGATATATTATTAGTTTGTCAGTGTTAGTGTATATATTTTAACAACTTGTGCACAGTTTTTGAGGCACCTCACTGTGTGTGCGCAAAGTGGCGCTGTGGTTTCACAAATTATATCTCACAGAGTATAGGCTATCATTGAGAGTGTAATTTCAACGTCACTTTCATTTGGCCATTTTGCGACGAACCCTTGTTTTGTGCGTCTCTGGTTTTAGACAAAATATTGCGGAGTACATAAAGGAAACATTTCGTCTTTTATCCATTTTAACAGTTCTTTATACATCTCATTTTTGGAGTCAAATCCAATGCTTTGTTGCTAGATGAACTGCTTTTTCCTTGCATCATAATCACTTGATCAGACAATGGATTCTGATTTGAACGCCTGGTCATGGAGATGGAGGTATGTCTCGCTGTTATTTCTTCTATCAGCGGTTTTTCATTTGGCTCTGGCTGTAACTCATTATTCTGTTCCAGAGGAGATGGAAGTAGGATCTGTCGTGGCAAATTTAGCCACTGATTTGGGGCTTGACCTGCAGACTTTGATTCAACGAAATGTCCGTTTAGATGTGATCTCTAATAAGAAATACCTCGCCATAAACAAAGAAAGAGGTGAGCTGTACATACAAGAGAAGATTGATCGTGAATATCTGTGTCCTGCAAAAACGACTTGTTTTTTAAAAATGGAAGTTATTGTCGAGAACCCTGTGCGAATATTTTACATAGAGCTAGAAATCACTGACATAAATGATAATAACCCTAATTTTAGACGAGACACAATCAATTTAGATATCACTGAATCTACGCCAGCAGGTGAGCGATTTTCTGTCAGTAATGCGGTGGATTCTGATGTCGGTTCCAACTCAGTTAAAACCTATTATCTAAGCAAAAATGAGCACTTTGACATTGAAATTCAGTCGGGGAGGGACGGTTCCAAATTTGCCGACTTAATTTTAAAAAAGGCTCTAGATCGTGAAACCCAAGCTGTTCATAATCTGGTACTGACCGCAGTGGATGGCGGAGTCCCTCCGCGTTCAGGCACGGCCAGTATCATCGTTCGTGTGTTGGATGCAAATGACAACGCCCCTAAATTTGATCAAGAGAGCTACATCATCAATTTAACTGAAAACGCGCCTATAGGGAGCCTGATCGTTAAATTAAATGCAACAGATCTAGATGAGGGTTCTAACGCAGACCTCGTCTATTCATTTAGTCTGTATACATCTGAAAAGACACAGAAAGCATTCCGTTTAAATCCTGAAAATGGTGAAATTAGAGTGAAAGAGATGGTTAATTATGAAGACTTTCGAATTTACGATATGGAAGTTATAGCATCAGATAAAGGAACTCATCCATTATCCGGCCAATGTAAATTATCCATTATAATAACAGACATGAATGACAATCACCCTGAAATTTCGATTAGGTCATTTCAGAGTCCAGTTAAAGAGGATGTACCTGTAAATACAGTAATTGCAGTTGTTAGTGTGAGTGATAAAGACTCTGGAGAAAATGGACAGGTAGATATTCATATTTCTGTTGATTTACCTTTTGCACTCAAAGAATCATCTGATAATTATTATGAATTATTAGTTTCAGAACCGTTAGACCGTGAAAAGGTTGCAGAATATGACATCACTATTACCGTCACTGACAGGGGCAACCCGCCGTTATCTGATAATGAAACTATAACTTTAGAGCTACTGGACGTTAATGACAATGTTCCTCAGTTCCCGCAGACATTCTACACGATACCTGTTATGGAGAATAACGCGCCCGGAGCTTCACTGAGCTCTTTAACTGCTATAGACCCAGATCTCCATGAAAATCAGTATCTAGTTTATTTTATAATAGAGAAGGAAATAGTGAACACCTCCATGTCCATGCTGTTCTCCATTAACCCCGAGAACGGTAATCTTTACGCGCTAAAGACGTTTGACTATGAGATGGAGAAGGAGTTTCTTTTCCACATCGAGGCCAGAGACTCTGGTGTTCCTCCGCTCAGCAGTAACGTGACCGTTCACATTATTATCATGGATCAGAACGACAACACGCCGCTTATAGTGTCTCCATGGCGCGCGCACGGCTCGGAGGTGAAGGAGAAGATCCCGAGATCCACCGATAAAGGAACTCTGATAGCCAAAGTCATCGCCATAGACTCTGACTCAGTGCACAACTCTCGAATCACGTACCAGTTTCTCCAGAACACCGACGCCACGTTATTCAGCTTGGATCAATACAACGGAGAGATCCGGACCATGAGAATGTTCAGTTACAGAGACTCGCGAGACCAGCGGCTGGTGGTGATCGCCAAAGACAACGGAGAGCCCGCGCTCTCTGCTACAGTCACCATCAAACTGTCCACGGTGGAGACCGCCCTCAAAACCTACACTGAGGTGCCTTTGGAATATGACATCTTCTCAGATTTAAACCTGTATCTGGTGATCGGACTGGGCTCTGTCTCATTTCTTTTACTCATCACTATACTGGTGACCATCGTGCTGAAGTGTCAGAAAGCGAAGCCCAGCAAAGCGGCTCCTCCGTGCAGGAACAGTGTGATCAGCGAGAGGAACTCGACCATCGCGGATTCCACTCTGGTCTCCAACGATGCCTACTGGTACAGTTTATTTCTAGCAGAGACGAGGAAAGGGAAGCTGGTGGTCAGACAGCCTGTGCCAAAGGGAGCGAGATACATCGTGTCCAGTTTACCGAGGAGCACAGGAGTGACCGAGACCAGCGACTCAGCTGCTTCTACTCTACAGGTAAGAAAAAATAAAGTTCCCCCCTCTTTATTTTTTCTGCTTCTGTTTGGGCTTTTAGACAAAATGTTTATGCTGTGGAAACAATTTCCCTTCTTGATTTATTTTATCTCATTCAAATGTCAATGAATATTGTACTTTGACAGTATTGTGACTTGATATACAATCCATAGCTGTTTAACATCGTGAAACTGGTTTTATTTGATATATCGCGTTTTTCAGAGTATTTAGTTGTTGTACTTTTACACTAAAATTACTCTTTATACTGTATGTGCCACACAAACCAATGCGCACAGAGTCGCTGTTCTCCATCAAAACGACTTCTCGGCGTTTATCTTTCATTACAGCCAAGGCTGGTGACGTATCTGCTTTGTTGGCAGAGCTGCTCTCTTCTTCCATGATCCGCGAAACGGCTTGTTCTGCTTCCTGATCATCAAAATTGTACATTCATAACCGCATGCTATTTGTTTTACGTTTCACGATCACATTCACTGGACTATAACGCGAAAAAATGGAATCTCGAATGAAAAGCAAGGCATTGAAAAGGTACGTGTTCGTCCTCATTTTAATCTCTCTGAATACAGCATCTTCTGTTACTCATTATTCTATACCCGAAGAATTAGACGAGGGATCTATAGTGGCTAATTTGGCAACGGATCTGGGATTGGATGTTAAAACATTGAGCAGACGCAAGATTCGTCTCGACACTCTAGCAAATAAAAAATATCTGGATATTAACAAAGGAACGGGAGAGCTGTTCATTGTGGAGAGAATCGATCGTGAGCACATTTGCAACACTAAGGCAGCAGCAACGTGTGTTCTTAAACTGGATGCCACAATAGAAAACCCTGAACGAATGTTTAACATTGAGCTAGAAATTGTTGATATTAACGACAATGCTCCTCATTTTAGAAGGGACACGATGCATTTGGACATTTCAGAGTCAACGCCTGTGGGAGAACGATTCTCTTTAAACAATGCTGTGGATCCTGATGTCGGTGTTAATTCAATTAAAACATACTATCTCGGTGAAAGCGACCATTTTTCTATCGAGATTCAGACCGGACGGGATGGTTCGAAATTCACTGATTTGATTCTTAAAAAAGCTTTGGATAGAGAACAACATGCCATACATAATCTGATCCTCACTGCTGTGGATGGAGGAGTCCCCGCGCGCTCTGGCACGGCTAGCATTATTGTGCGCGTTCTGGACACGAATGACAACGCCCCTCAGTTCGATAAAGACAGTTATACTATAAATCTAACAGAAAACTCACCTACTGGAAGCCTTGTAGTGAAATTAAACGCCACAGATAAAGACGAGGGATTAAATTCAGATGTACTTTACTCTTTTAGTTTGTATACATCAGAGAAAACGCAGCAAACATTCAGTCTGAATCCTAACAATGGTGAAATCAGAGTAAAAGAAATGATTAATTATGAAGATTTCAGGATCTATGATATGGAAATTATAGCAACAGATAAAGCAGCTAATAGTCTTTCTGGAAAGTGTAAAGTAAAGATATTAATCACAGATATGAATGATAATCATCCTGAAATTTCCATAAAATCATTCACAAGTCCAGTTAAAGAGGATGTACCTGTAAATACAGTAATTGCAGTTGTTAGTGTGAGTGATAAAGACTCTGGAGAAAATGGACAGGTAGATATTCACATTTCTGATGATTTACCTTTTGCGCTCAAAGAATCATCTGATAATTATTATGAATTATTAATTTCAGAACCGTTAGACCGTGAAAAGGTTGCAGAATATGACATCACTATTACCGTCACTGACAGGGGCAACCCGCCGTTATCTGATAATGAAACTATAACTTTAGAGCTACTGGACGTTAATGACAATGTTCCTCAGTTCCCGCAGACATTCTACACGATACCTGTTATGGAGAATAACGCGCCCGGAGCTTCACTGAGCTCTTTAACTGCTATAGACCCAGATCTCCATGAAAATCAGTATCTAGTTTATTTTATAATAGAGAAGGAAATAGTGAACACCTCCATGTCCATGCTGTTCTCCATTAACCCCGAGAACGGTAATCTTTACGCGCTAAAGACGTTTGACTATGAGATGGAGAAGGAGTTTCTTTTCCACATCGAGGCCAGAGACTCTGGTGTTCCTCCGCTCAGCAGTAACGTGACCGTTCACATTATTATCATGGATCAGAACGACAACACACCGCTTATAGTGTCTCCATGGCGCGCGCACGGCTCGGAGGTGAAGGAGAAGATCCCGAGATCCACCGATAAAGGAACTCTGATAGCCAAAGTCATCGCCATAGACTCTGACTCAGTGCACAACTCTCGAATCACGTACCAGTTCCTCCAGAACACCGACGCCACGTTATTCAGTTTGGATCAATACAACGGAGAGATCCGGACCATGAGAATGTTCAGTTACAGAGACTCGCGAGACCAGCGGCTGGTGGTGATCGCCAAAGACAACGGAGAGCCCGCGCTCTCTGCTACAGTCACCATCAAACTGTCCACGGTGGAGACCGCCCTCAAAACCTACACTGAAGTGCCTTTGGAATATGACATCTTCTCAGATCTAAACCTGTATCTGGTGATCGGACTGGGCTCTGTCTCATTTCTTTTACTCATCACTATACTGGTGACCATCGTGCTGAAGTGCCAGAAAGCGAAGCCCAGTAAAGCGGCTCCTCCGTGCAGGAACAGTGTGATCAGCGAGAGGAACTCGACCATCGCGGATTCCACTCTGGTCTCCAACGATGCCTACTGGTACAGTTTATTTCTAGCAGAGACGAGGAAAGGGAAGCTGGTGGTCAGACAGCCTGTGCCAAAGGGAGCGAGATACATCGTGTCCAGTTTACCGAGGAGCACAGGAGTGACCGAGACCAGCGACTCAGCTGCTTCTACTCTACAGGTAAGACAACCCACGTCAATATTCAAAGAGAGATTTACATTACCTTTCATGCTCAATTTACTCCCAGATTTTTTTGAAAAGAGGTGCATGCGCCCCTGTATAGCATTCTTCTGGTTTCTCAGGTAGAGAAAATATAAGAGGATTTTCCCCTTTCATATTTTAATAATATTAATTTCCTCAATACTTTTGTCCTTTGCATTTTTTATTTTGAGGCTTATCACACATTTTATCGGGCATCTAATAAAACAGCAAAACGCGTCATAAAATAAAAACAACGCGTACAACAGAAGAATAATTTTTGTACACAAGGCTGTTCTCTTCTTATTGTGTACGTCCAGGCCAAACTCACTGAGCGTCGCTGTTCTCTAAGAAAACGCTGTTGGTCATATTTATCACAATCGCCATGACAGATTTTCTTAGGTGGAAATCTCACAAAGGAGCGCGCCGTGACAAGAGCTTCGTAGTGTTTCCTTTTCGTTTCCTGATCATTTCATTATCACGAGGAATACAAATATTTCAAACCCTGCAGAATGGAGGGATTGGTAAACTCACAGTTTTGGAGGTATGTAATGGTACTTCTGTTTTTCTCCGCTATTTTGGACACAGCGTCCTCTGTTACGCACTATTCTATCCCAGAAGAAATGGAGGAAGGCTCTGTGGTTGCTAATTTAGCCTCAGATTTGGGTTTGGATGTGAAAACACTCAGCAGACGAAAAATGCGACTCGATATTAGGTCTAACAAAAAATATCTCGATGTCAACAAAGAGACAGGAGAGCTCTACATTTTAGAAAAGATGGATAGAGAAAATCTCTGTACATCAAAAACAGCAACATGTTTTATCAAAATGGAAGTCACGCTCGAGAATCCTGTACGAATGTTTAACATTGAAATTGAAATTGTAGATATCAATGATAATGCTCCCCAGTTTTGGAGAGATACGATCCGTCTGGATATATCAGAATCTACAGCAGCCGGAGAGAGATTCTCGCTCAGTAATGCGGTGGATCCTGATATTGGCTCGAATTCGATAAAAACGTATTATTTGAGTAAGAGTGAACATTTTGACATTGAAATACAAACAGGGAGGGACGGTTCAAAATTTGCTGATTTGATCCTAAAAAAGTCATTAGACAGAGAAGAACAAGCTTTACATAATCTGATCCTCACTGCTGTGGATGGAGGAGTCCCCGCGCGCTCTGGCACGGCTAGCATTATTGTGCGCGTTCTGGACACGAATGACAACGCCCCTCAGTTCGATAAAGACAGTTATACTATAAATCTAACAGAAAACTCACCTTCTGGAAGCCTTGTAGTGAAATTAAACGCCACAGATAAAGACGAGGGATTAAATTCAGATGTACTTTACTCTTTTAGTTTGTATACATCAGAGAAAACGCAGCAAACATTCAGTCTGAATCCTAACAATGGTGAAATAAGAGTAAAAGAAATTATTAATTATGAAGATTTCAGGATCTATGATATGGAAATTATAGCAACAGATAAAGGAACTAATAGTCTTTCTGGAAAGTGTAAAGTAAAGATTTTAATCACAGATATGAATGATAATCATCCTGAAATATCCATTAAATCATTCACAAGTCCAGTTAAAGAGGATGTACCTGTAAATACAGTAATTGCAGTTGTTAGTGTGAGTGATAAAGACTCTGGAGAAAATGGACAAGTAGATATTCATATTTCTGATGATTTACCTTTTGCGCTCAAAGAATCATCTGATAATTATTATGAATTATTAATTTCAGAACCGTTAGACCGTGAAAAGGTTGCAGAATATGACATCACTATTACCGTCACTGACAGGGGCAACCCGCCGTTATCTGATAATGAAACTATAACTTTAGAGCTACTGGACGTTAATGACAATGTTCCTCAGTTCCCGCAGACATTCTACACGATACCTGTTATGGAGAATAACGCGCCCGGAGCTTCACTGAGCTCTTTAACTGCTATAGACCCAGATCTCCATGAAAATCAGTATCTAGTTTATTTTATAATAGAGAAGGAAATAGTGAACACCTCCATGTCCATGCTGTTCTCCATTAACCCCGAGAACGGTAATCTTTACGCGCTAAAGACGTTTGACTATGAGATGGAGAAGGAGTTTCTTTTCCACATCGAGGCCAGAGACTCTGGTGTTCCTCCGCTCAGCAGTAACGTGACCGTTCACATTATTATCATGGATCAGAACGACAACACACCGCTTATAGTGTCTCCATGGCGCGCGCACGGCTCGGAGGTGAAGGAGAAGATCCCGAGATCCACCGATAAAGGAACTCTGATTGCCAAAGTCATCGCCATAGATTCTGACTCAGTGCACAACTCTCGAATCACGTACCAGTTTCTCCAGAACACCGACGCCACGTTATTCAGCTTGGATCAATACAACGGAGAGATCCGGACCATGAGAATGTTCAGTTACAGAGACTCGCGAGACCAGCGGCTGGTGGTGATCGCCAAAGACAACGGAGAGCCCGCGCTCTCTGCTACAGTCACCATCAAACTGTCCACGGTGGAGACCGCCCTCAAAACCTACACTGAGGTGCCTTTGGAATATGACATCTTCTCAGATCTAAACCTGTATCTGGTGATCGGACTGGGCTCTGTCTCATTTCTTTTACTCATCACTATACTGGTGACCATCGTGCTGAAGTGCCAGAAAGCGAAGCCCAGCAAAGCGGCTCCTCCGTGCAGGAACAGTGTGATCAGCGAGAGGAACTCGACCATCGCGGATTCCACTCTGGTCTCCAACGATGCCTACTGGTACAGTTTATTTCTAGCAGAGACGAGGAAAGGGAAGCTGGTGGTCAGACAGCCTGTGCCAAAGGGAGCGAGATACATCGTGTCCAGTTTACCGAGGAGCACAGGAGTGACCGAGACCAGCGACTCAGCTGCTTCTACTCTACAGGTAAGCAACGGCACATAGTGAATAAAGAAAATCCAATTAAAATTAAGGCGTTTTACCCCCGGTGAAGTAAGTTTAACTTTGCGAATGGGTATTTGCTTTTATTTTGCGTGTACTTGCCAATACATGTACTCAGCAGGTAGATAATAAATATTTGGCATCACTTTTACGCACTGTAATGCAGTAATGTATTTTTCATCAATACAGCTGCATTAAAACTTTAAAAGTTTCTCGCATTCAATGAGACTTATTTATTGCGATAAACATAGCATGCCGCATTTTTTTTGACTCACTATTTTAAAGGTAACCTGACTTGCATTTTACATTTGCTTTTGTTTTTATATAGTATACGAAAAAACTTTGTATTGGTATTCTGATTTTTTTTATTTGAACACCTTTTACAATGTATATCCGTAATCAATGTTGCAGGAGTTTAATACGCGTTTCTAATTGTATTCTCTACGTTGCACTCCTCGCTCCTCTGCGCATAGAGTCGCTGTCCACCAAGAAAATGCATTTCTAGTCGTACTGCCTTCGTCGCCATTGCTGATTCCATAGGACAACATTGCAGTCTTTCTTTCAGGCAGGACTATTCGTCCTCTGATATTGTATACCAGTTGTCTCTTTCTTTTTACATGTTTGTGCCCGCATTAATTTCTCTAAACATACCCAGTTTTTGGAACACTTTGGAACTACCTCCTTGTGTGCATTTTCACGAGAATCAAAAACAATGGGACCGAAAGCACTGCTTTGGTTAAGGTACGTCTCGATCTTCGTATTTCTTTCGCCTGTTTTTCAGACAGCATCTGCTGTTACTCACTACACAATTCCCGAGGAAATGGACGAAGGGTCTGTGGTTGCAAATCTGGCCTCTGATTTAGGATTGGATTTGAAAAGTCTTAGTAAACGTAAAATGCGATTGGATGTCGTCGCTAGTAAAAAATATCTTGACGTTAACAAAGACACTGGGGAGCTGTTCATTTTAGAAAGGATTGACAGAGAGAATCTGTGCACATCGAAATCAGTCACAACATGCGTCCTTAAAGTGGATGCCACATTAGAGAATCCTATTCGAATGTTTAATATTGAACTTGAAATAATGGACATAAATGATAATGCGCCACGTTTCCGACGAGATACGATGCATCTCGATATATCTGAGTCAACAGCAAAAGGGGAGAGGTTTTCCCTCACTAATGCAGTAGATCCTGATACAGGTTCAAATTCTGTAAAGACATACTATCTCAGTGAAAGCGAACATTTTAGTATTGCGATTCAGACTGGACGAGACGGATCTAAGTTTGCCGACTTGATTCTAAAAAAGTCATTAGACAGAGAAGAACAAGCTTTACATAATCTGATCCTCACTGCTGTGGATGGAGGAGTCCCCGCGCGCTCTGGCACGGCTAGCATTATTGTGCGCGTTCTGGACACGAATGACAACGCCCCTCAGTTCGATAAAGACAGTTATACTATAAATCTAACAGAAAACTCACCTACTGGAAGCCTTGTAGTGAAATTAAACGCCACAGATAAAGACGAGGGATTAAATTCAGATGTACTTTACTCTTTTAGTTTGTATACATCAGAGAAAACGCAGCAAACATTCAGTCTGAATCCTAACAATGGTGAAATCAGAGTAAAAGAAATGATTAATTATGAAGATTTCAGGATCTATGATATGGAAATTATAGCAACAGATAAAGCAGCTAATAGTCTTTCTGGAAAGTGTAAAGTAAAGATTTTAATCACAGATATGAATGATAATCATCCTGAAATATCCATTAAATCATTCACAAGTCCAGTTAAAGAGGATGTACCTGTAAATACAGTAATTGCAGTTGTTAGTGTGAGTGATAAAGACTCTGGAGAAAATGGACAGGTAGATATTCACATTTCTGATGATTTACCTTTTGCGCTCAAAGAATCATCTGATAATTATTATGAATTATTAATTTCAGAACCGTTAGACCGCGAAAAGGTTGCAGAATATGACATCACTATTACCGTCACTGACAGGGGCAACCCGCCGTTATCTGATAATGAAACTATAACTTTAGAGCTACTGGACGTTAATGACAATGTTCCTCAGTTCCCGCAGACATTCTACACGATACCTGTTATGGAGAATAACGCGCCCGGAGCTTCACTGAGCTCTTTAACTGCTATAGACCCAGATCTCCATGAAAATCAGTATCTAGTTTATTTTATAATAGAGAAGGAAATAGTGAACACCTCCATGTCCATGCTGTTCTCCATTAACCCCGAGAACGGTAATCTTTACGCGCTAAAGACGTTTGACTATGAGATGGAGAAGGAGTTTCTTTTCCACATCGAGGCCAGAGACTCTGGTGTTCCTCCGCTCAGCAGTAACGTGACCGTTCACATTATTATCATGGATCAGAACGACAACACACCGCTTATAGTGTCTCCATGGCGCGCGCACGGCTCGGAGGTGAAGGAGAAGATCCCGAGATCCACCGATAAAGGAACTCTGATAGCCAAAGTCATCGCCATAGATTCTGACTCAGTGCACAACTCTCGAATCACGTACCAGTTCCTCCAGAACACCGACGCCACGTTATTCAGCTTGGATCAATACAACGGAGAGATCCGGACCATGAGAATGTTCAGTTACAGAGACTCGCGAGACCAGCGGCTGGTGGTGATCGCCAAAGACAACGGAGAGCCCGCGCTCTCTGCTACAGTCACCATCAAACTGTCCACGGTGGAGACCGCCCTCAAAACCTACACTGAGGTGCCTTTGGAATATGACATCTTCTCAGATCTAAACCTGTATCTGGTGATCGGACTGGGCTCTGTCTCATTTCTTTTACTCATCACTATACTGGTGACCATCGTGCTGAAGTGTCAGAAAGCGAAGCCCAGCAAAGCGGCTCCTCCGTGCAGGAACAGTGTGATCAGCGAGAGGAACTCGACCATCGCGGATTCCACTCTGGTCTCCAACGATGCCTACTGGTACAGTTTATTTCTAGCAGAGACGAGGAAAGGGAAGCTGGTGGTCAGACAGCCTGTGCCAAAGGGAGCGAGATACATCGTGTCCAGTTTACCGAGGAGCACAGGAGTGACCGAGACCAGCGACTCAGCTGCTTCTACTCTACAGGTAACTTGAGCTGCATTAAAAAAAACACATTTGAATTTTAAGTTCAATATTGATTTTAAATAACGTAGGGCTATTATTTTATTCACATTATATTTTCATACTTTTAGTTTACATTTCTGCTCTGATGAAGAAAATGTGTTCAGTTACGAAAGCAATCTTGACTTTATATAATATATTTGTCGTAGTTCTTAAAAACATACTCGACGTGTCGCTGTGCCCCAATAAAACGGTCATTTTTATTTATTTATTTATTTTGTTGACGCCATGACAGTTCGTGCTCAACGGCGACGCGGAGAGTCTCTATAAAAAGCGTTGCGGGGATGCGCTTCTGTTGGCTTTCTGCATCGAATAATACTGTGATACTTCCGTAGAACGCAGGTGAAAACTAAGTCAATATTGGAATACACCGAATGTCTTCCATTTGCGATTATCATTGTTAGGGACAGCGGTGTTTTTTGCTCGCAAAGACAACACGCTTCACAGACAGAATGGAGTACGCATCATTACTGCTGTTTTCGGCACTCGTTTACATGGCGTCTTCTGTCACCCATTATTCTGTTCCGGAGGAGATGGAGGTAGGCTCTGTGGTTGCTAATCTGGCTGTAGATTTAGGAATCGACGTGCAAACGTTAGGAAGGCGAAAAATCAGGTTAGATATCCTTGCAAATAAGAAATATCTGGATGTTAACAAAGACACCGGAGACCTGTTTATTTTGGAGCGCATTGACAGGGAGTATCTGTGTACATCAAAAACTGTATGTTACTTAAAAATGGAAGTCATACTGGAAAACCCAGTTCGTATATTTAACATTGAGTTGGAAATAATGGATATTAACGACAATGCGCCTAATTTTCGTAGGGATACGATTAATTTGGACGTCTCTGAATCTACAGCTGCTGGCGAGAGGTTTTCTCTAAGTAATGCGGTTGACCCTGATATAGGTTCGAATTCCATTAAAAGTTATCATTTGAGTGAGAGTGCAAACTTTGATATTGAAATACAGACAGGGCGGGATGGTTCAAAATTTGCTGATTTAATACTGAAAAAAGCCTTAGATCGCGAGGAGCAGGCCATACATAATCTGATCCTCACTGCTGTGGATGGAGGAGTCCCCGCGCGCTCTGGCACGGCTAGCATTATTGTGCGCGTTCTGGACACGAATGACAACGCCCCTCAGTTCGATAAAGACAGTTATACTATAAATCTAACAGAAAACTCACCTACTGGAAGCCTTGTAGTGAAATTAAACGCCACAGATAAAGACGAGGGATTAAATTCAGATGTACTTTACTCTTTTAGTTTGTATACATCAGAGAAAACGCAGCAAACATTCAGTCTGAATCCTAACAATGGTGAAATCAGAGTAAAAGAAATGATTAATTATGAGGATTTCAGGATCTATGATATGGAAATTATAGCAACAGATAAAGGAACTAATAGTCTTTCTGGAAAGTGTAAAGTAAAGATTTTAATAACAGATATGAATGATAATCATCCTGAAATATCCATTAAATCATTCACAAGTCCAGTTAAAGAGGATGTACCTGTAAATACAGTAATTGCAGTTGTTAGTGTGAGTGATAAAGACTCTGGAGAAAATGGACAGGTAGATATTCATATTTCTGATGATTTACCTTTTGCGCTTAAAGAATCATCTGATAATTATTATGAATTATTAATTTCAGAACCGTTAGACCGTGAAAAGGTTGCAGAATATGACATCACTATTACCGTCACTGACAGGGGCAACCCGCCGTTATCTGATAATGAAACTATAACTTTAGAGCTACTGGACGTTAATGACAATGTTCCTCAGTTCCCGCAGACATTCTACACGATACCTGTTATGGAGAATAACGCGCCCGGAGCTTCACTGAGCTCTTTAACTGCTATAGACCCAGATCTCCATGAAAATCAGTATCTAGTTTATTTTATAATAGAGAAGGAAATAGTGAACACCTCCATGTCCATGCTGTTCTCCATTAACCCCGAGAACGGTAATCTTTACGCGCTAAAGACGTTTGACTATGAGATGGAGAAGGAGTTTCTTTTCCACATCGAGGCCAGAGACTCTGGTGTTCCTCCGCTCAGCAGTAACGTGACCGTTCACATTATTATCATGGATCAGAACGACAACACACCGCTTATAGTGTCTCCATGGCGCGCGCACGGCTCGGAGGTGAAGGAGAAGATCCCGAGATCCACCGATAAAGGAACTCTGATAGCCAAAGTCATCGCCATAGACTCTGACTCAGTGCACAACTCTCGAATCACGTACCAGTTTCTCCAGAACACCGACGCCACGTTATTCAGCTTGGATCAATACAACGGAGAGATCCGGACCATGAGAATGTTCAGTTACAGAGACTCGCGAGACCAGCGGCTGGTGGTGATCGCCAAAGACAACGGAGAGCCCGCGCTCTCTGCTACAGTCACCATCAAACTGTCCACGGTGGAGACCGCCCTCAAAACCTACACTGAGGTGCCTTTGGAATATGACATCTTCTCAGATCTAAACCTGTATCTGGTGATCGGACTGGGCTCTGTCTCATTTCTTTTACTCATCACTATACTGGTGACCATCGTGCTGAAGTGCCAGAAAGCGAAGCCCAGCAAAGCGGCTCCTCCGTGCAGGAACAGTGTGATCAGCGAGAGGAACTCGACCATCGCGGATTCCACTCTGGTCTCCAACGATGCCTACTGGTACAGTTTATTTCTAGCAGAGACGAGGAAAGGGAAGCTGGTGGTCAGACAGCCTGTGCCAAAGGGAGCGAGATACATCGTGTCCAGTTTACCGAGGAGCACAGGAGTGACCGAGACCAGCGACTCAGCTGCTTCTACTCTACAGGTAAGCAACGGCACATAGTGAATAAAGAAAATCCAATTAAAATTAAGGCGTTTTACCCCCGGTGAAGTAAGTTTAACTTTGCGAATGGGTATTTGCTTTTATTTTGCGTGTACTTGCCAATACATGTACTCAGCAGGTAGATAATAAATATTTGGCATCACTTTTACGCACTGTAATGCAGTAATGTATTTTTCATCAATACAGCTGCATTAAAACTTTAAAAGTTTCTCGCATTCAATGAGACTTATTTATTGCGATAAACATAGCATGCCGCATTTTTTTTGACTCACTATTTTAAAGGTAACCTGACTTGCATTTTACATTTGCTTTTGTTTTTATATAGTATACGAAAAAACTTTGTATTGGTATTCTGATTTTTTTTATTTGAACACCTTTTACAATGTATATCCGTAATCAATGTTGCAGGAGTTTAATACGCGTTTCTAATTGTATTCTCTACGTTGCACTCCTCGCTCCTCTGCGCATAGAGTCGCTGTCCACCAAGAAAATGCATTTCTAGTCGTACTGCCTTCGTCGCCATTGCTGATTCCATAGGACAACATTGCAGTCTTTCTTTCAGGCAGGACTATTCGTCCTCTGATATTGTATACCAGTTGTCTCTTTCTTTTTACATGTTTGTGCCCGCATTAATTTCTCTAAACATACCCAGTTTTTGGAACACTTTGGAACTACCTCCTTGTGTGCATTTTCACGAGAATCAAAAACAATGGGACCGAAAGCACTGCTTTGGTTAAGGTACGTCTCGATCTTCGTATTTCTTTCGCCTGTTTTTCAGACAGCATCTGCTGTTACTCACTACACAATTCCCGAGGAAATGGACGAAGGGTCTGTGGTTGCAAATCTGGCCTCTGATTTAGGATTGGATTTGAAAAGTCTTAGTAAACGTAAAATGCGATTGGATGTCGTCGCTAGTAAAAAATATCTTGACGTTAACAAAGACACTGGGGAGCTGTTCATTTTAGAAAGGATTGACAGAGAGAATCTGTGCACATCGAAATCAGTCACAACATGCGTCCTTAAAGTGGATGCCACATTAGAGAATCCTATTCGAATGTTTAATATTGAACTTGAAATAATGGACATAAATGATAATGCGCCACGTTTCCGACGAGATACGATGCATCTCGATATATCTGAGTCAACAGCAAAAGGGGAGAGGTTTTCCCTCACTAATGCAGTAGATCCTGATACAGGTTCAAATTCTGTAAAGACATACTATCTCAGTGAAAGCGAACATTTTAGTATTGCGATTCAGACTGGACGAGACGGATCTAAGTTTGCCGACTTGATTCTAAAAAAGTCATTAGACAGAGAAGAACAAGCTTTACATAATCTGATCCTCACTGCTGTGGATGGAGGAGTCCCCGCGCGCTCTGGCACGGCTAGCATTATTGTGCGCGTTCTGGACACGAATGACAACGCCCCTCAGTTCGATAAAGACAGTTATACTATAAATCTAACAGAAAACTCACCTACTGGAAGCCTTGTAGTGAAATTAAACGCCACAGATAAAGACGAGGGATTAAATTCAGATGTACTTTACTCTTTTAGTTTGTATACATCAGAGAAAACGCAGCAAACATTCAGTCTGAATCCTAACAATGGTGAAATCAGAGTAAAAGAAATGATTAATTATGAGGATTTCAGGATCTATGATATGGAAATTATAGCAACAGATAAAGCAGCTAATAGTCTTTCTGGAAAGTGTAAAGTAAAGATTTTAATCACAGATATGAATGATAATCATCCTGAAATATCCATTAAATCATTCACAAGTCCAGTTAAAGAGGATGTACCTGTAAATACAGTAATTGCAGTTGTTAGTGTGAGTGATAAAGACTCTGGAGAAAATGGACAGGTAGATATTCACATTTCTGATGATTTACCTTTTGCGCTCAAAGAATCATCTGATAATTATTATGAATTATTAATTTCAGAACCGTTAGACCGCGAAAAGGTTGCAGAATATGACATCACTATTACCGTCACTGACAGGGGCAACCCGCCGTTATCTGATAATGAAACTATAACTTTAGAGCTACTGGACGTTAATGACAATGTTCCTCAGTTCCCGCAGACATTCTACACGATACCTGTTATGGAGAATAACGCGCCCGGAGCTTCACTGAGCTCTTTAACTGCTATAGACCCAGATCTCCATGAAAATCAGTATCTAGTTTATTTTATAATAGAGAAGGAAATAGTGAACACCTCCATGTCCATGCTGTTCTCCATTAACCCCGAGAACGGTAATCTTTACGCGCTAAAGACGTTTGACTATGAGATGGAGAAGGAGTTTCTTTTCCACATCGAGGCCAGAGACTCTGGTGTTCCTCCGCTCAGCAGTAACGTGACCGTTCACATTATTATCATGGATCAGAACGACAACACACCGCTTATAGTGTCTCCATGGCGCGCGCACGGCTCGGAGGTGAAGGAGAAGATCCCGAGATCCACCGATAAAGGAACTCTGATAGCCAAAGTCATCGCCATAGATTCTGACTCAGTGCACAACTCTCGAGTCACGTACCAGTTCCTCCAGAACACCGACGCCACGTTATTCAGTTTGGATCAATACAACGGAGAGATCCGGACCATGAGAATGTTCAGTTACAGAGACTCGCGAGACCAGCGGCTGGTGGTGATCGCCAAAGACAACGGAGAGCCCGCGCTCTCTGCTACAGTCACCATCAAACTGTCCACGGTGGAGACCGCCCTCAAAACCTACACTGAGGTGCCTTTGGAATATGACATCTTCTCAGATCTAAACCTGTATCTGGTGATCGGACTGGGCTCTGTCTCATTTCTTTTACTCATCACTATACTGGTGACCATCGTGCTGAAGTGTCAGAAAGCGAAGCCCAGCAAAGCGGCTCCTCCGTGCAGGAACAGTGTGATCAGCGAGAGGAACTCGACCATCGCGGATTCCACTCTGGTCTCCAACGATGCCTACTGGTACAGTTTATTTCTAGCAGAGACGAGGAAAGGGAAGCTGGTGGTCAGACAGCCTGTGCCAAAGGGAGCGAGATACATCGTGTCCAGTTTACCGAGGAGCACAGGAGTGACCGAGACCAGCGACTCAGCTGCTTCTACTCTACAGGTAACTTGAGCTGCATTTAAAAAAACACATTTGAATTTTAAGTTCAATATTTATTTTTAATAACGTAGGGCTATTATTTTATTCACATTATATTTTCATACTTTTAGTTTACATTTCTGCTCTGATGAAGAAAATGTGTTCAGTTACGAAAGCAATCTTGACTTTATATAATATATTTGTCGTAGTTCTTAAAAACATACTCGACGTGTCGCTGTGCCCCAATAAAACGGTCATTTTTATTTATTTATTTATTTTGTTGACGCCATGACAGTTCGTGCTCAACGGCGACGCGGAGAGTCTCTATAAAAAGCGTTGCGGGGATGCGCTTCTGTTGGCTTTCTGCATCGAATAATACTGTGATACTTCCGTAGAACGCAGGTGAAAACTAAGTCAATATTGGAATACACCGAATGTCTTCCATTTGCGATTATCATTGTTAGGGACAGCGGTGTTTTTTGCTCGCAAAGACAACACGCTTCACAGACAGAATGGAGTACGCATCATTACTGCTGTTTTCGGCACTCGTTTACACGGCGTCTTCTGTCACCCATTATTCTGTTCCGGAGGAGATGGAGGTAGGCTCTGTGGTTGCTAATCTGGCTGTAGATTTAGGAATCGACGTGCAAACGTTAGGAAGGCGAAAAATCAGGTTAGATATCCTTGCAAATAAGAAATATCTGGATGTTAACAAAGACACCGGAGACCTGTTTATTTTGGAGCGCATTGACAGGGAGTATCTGTGTATATCAAAAACTGTATGTTACTTAAAAATGGAAGTCATACTGGAAAACCCAGTTCGTATATTTAACATTGAGTTGGAAATAATGGATATTAACGACAATGCGCCTAATTTTCGTAGGGATACGATTAATTTGGACGTCTCTGAATCTACAGCTGCTGGCGAGAGGTTTTCTCTAAGTAATGCGGTTGACCCTGATATAGGTTCGAATTCCATTAAAAGTTATCATTTGAGTGAGAGTGCAAACTTTGATATTGAAATACAGACAGGGCGGGATGGTTCAAAATTTGCTGATTTAATACTGAAAAAAGCCTTAGATCGCGAGGAGCAGGCCATACATAATCTGATCCTCACTGCTGTGGATGGAGGAGTCCCCGCGCGCTCTGGCACGGCTAGCATTATTGTGCGCGTTCTGGACACGAATGACAACGCCCCTCAGTTCGATAAAGACAGTTATACTATAAATCTAACAGAAAACTCACCTACTGGAAGCCTTGTAGTGAAATTAAACGCCACAGATAAAGACGAGGGATTAAATTCAGATGTACTTTACTCTTTTAGTTTGTATACATCAGAGAAAACGCAGCAAACATTCAGTCTGAATCCTAACAATGGTGAAATCAGAGTAAAAGAAATGATTAATTATGAGGATTTCAGGATCTATGATATGGAAATTATAGCAACAGATAAAGGAACTAATAGTCTTTCTGGAAAGTGTAAAGTAAAGATTTTAATCACAGATATGAATGATAATCATCCTGAAATATCCATTAAATCATTCACAAGTCCAGTTAAAGAGGATGTACCTGTAAATACAGTAATTGCAGTTGTTAGTGTGAGTGATAAAGACTCTGGAGAAAATGGACAGGTAGATATTCACATTTCTGATGATTTACCTTTTGCGCTCAAAGAATCATCTGATAATTATTATGAATTATTAATTTCAGAACCGTTAGACCGTGAAAAGGTTGCAGAATATGACATCACTATTACCGTCACTGACAGGGGCAACCCGCCGTTATCTGATAATGAAACTATAACTTTAGAGCTACTGGACGTTAATGACAATGTTCCTCAGTTCCCGCAGACATTCTACACGATACCTGTTATGGAGAATAACGCGCCCGGAGCTTCACTGAGCTCTTTAACTGCTATAGACCCAGATCTCCATGAAAATCAGTATCTAGTTTATTTTATAATAGAGAAGGAAATAGTGAACACCTCCATGTCCATGCTGTTCTCCATTAACCCTGAGAACGGTAATCTTTACGCGCTAAAGACGTTTGACTATGAGATGGAGAAGGAGTTTCTTTTCCACATCGAGGCCAGAGACTCTGGTGTTCCTCCGCTCAGCAGTAACGTGACCGTTCACATTATTATCATGGATCAGAACGACAACACACCGCTTATAGTGTCTCCATGGCGCGCGCACGGCTCGGAGGTGAAGGAGAAGATCCCGAGATCCACCGATAAAGGAACTCTGATAGCCAAAGTCATCGCCATAGACTCTGACTCAGTGCACAACTCTCGAATCACGTACCAGTTCCTCCAGAACACCGACGCCACGTTATTCAGCTTGGATCAATACAACGGAGAGATCCGGACCATGAGAATGTTCAGTTACAGAGACTCGCGAGACCAGCGGCTGGTGGTGATCGCCAAAGACAACGGAGAGCCCGCGCTCTCTGCTACAGTCACCATCAAACTGTCCACGGTGGAGACCGCCCTCAAAACCTACACTGAGGTGCCTTTGGAATATGACATCTTCTCAGATCTAAACCTGTATCTGGTGATCGGACTGGGCTCTGTCTCATTTCTTTTACTCATCACTATACTGGTGACCATTGTGCTGAAGTGTCAGAAAGCGAAGCCCAGCAAAGCGGCTCCTCCGTGCAGGAACAGTGTGATCAGCGAGAGGAACTCGACCATCGCGGATTCCACTCTGGTCTCCAACGATGCCTACTGGTACAGTTTATTTCTAGCAGAGACGAGGAAAGGGAAGCTGGTGGTCAGACAGCCTGTGCCAAAGGGAGCGAGATACATCGTGTCCAGTTTACCGAGGAGCACAGGAGTGACCGAGACCAGCGACTCAGCTGCTTCTACTCTACAGGTAGGCCCATATAATGTTAACATGTAAACTTGTCCTTCAAAGAAGCCAGACAACAGAGAATACAATTTGACCCTTCAACCTTTGGCCAAACACTTTTTCATGACTCCACTATTCTCTCTGAGACACTTTTTTCAGCTTTTGCCTTTCATGTGGACATTCAGAATTTTTCCAGCTTCCCATCTTGTATGGGGTCAGTCAGATAATGCATACATTCATAAACTCACTTTTCTGTGCATCGCTTTCGAAACTAGATGTTTCAGTCGTTCTTAGCAGATATTCTCTTTACACTATAGAGTTTGTGTATGTGTGTAATGTTTTTTTTTTCTTTGTATCTTTGGTACATTGCTGATACCGGTTCTTTTAATTTTAAGTCAGTTTCACAGTTACACTTTTTTTTGTAATTAAAGGTCATCTTCACTTTTAAAGTATAAAATGTATCTTTTTATCTGTTCAGACTAATTGATAGTGGTATATGAATTTATGCTGTTTGTTCTGATTCCACAGGCCCATATTTTTTCTTTTTTACCTGTTGTACATATAGTCTCAGCTTCCCTCTGGCTGAGCCAGCTGTCACAGTGAAAGAGATTTTGTGTGTGTGTGTGTGTGTGTGTGTGTGTGTGTGTGTGCGTGTGTGTGTCTGTGTGACGTGTTGCTTCTCTCTCAGAGCAGGTTGACCTACTTTCCTGACCTCCTGCTGCTGTTTCACCTGCAGTTCTGATCGTCACAAACTTTAATTCTTTGTGCTTAAATCTCTTAATATTCTGATGTAATGTTGGACTCCAAAGATGTATGCGCTTATTTAGACAAACAATCTCATTACAGTGGCTCCAAAAAGTATTTGGATAGCTAAGTTTGAATCAAGCTTTGTTTATTTGCATGATTGAGTTGTTGTGTTGCATTTTATTATTAAGTTGTTCTCATTTGTTAGAGCGTGTCACCTGAAGGACAGGTAAGTGATTGAAAGACAGAATGAGAGTCTTTAACGTAACTTTAACTTTTCTTTTCTATTTTGTGCAGTCTTTTTTTTAAAATAACATATCTTAATCGGACTCATCTCTTATTCCTCTACTTCTTAGTGAATTGCGTAATGGAGTTTGTTTGCTTGATTTTTTTTGCAACAATATTTTTTTTTTTGCATAATTTGTTATGCTCTTTTACATTATTCACAGGTTACCCTGATAACTCAAACAGCAATGCCTGAGGAGAGGAAGTCTTTTCCTGATTTGTTAATGCACTGTAGAGCTTTTGAAACATGCTCAGACTATAGGACTGATGTAGAATCATTTTTGTTACAGAATTTTTTGTTGTCTTTTTTATCTACTCTGTGCAGTGAAATTCATCAAAATGTTTGTGCATAAGCTCAAATATTGAAATGTGTGTCTTTGTTTTTGTTTCCGTTTTTAAAGTACTCAAAATGAACGAGGTCCCTTCTCCCGCTGGAGGTATGCAGCCCTGACTTCACCATTTTCTCGATTTCTGGAGCACCTGATCCCAGGGCCCATTGACCTTTACTGAAATATGTGTGACTGTGTTTTTCTTTGTGGTTGGTGTTTTTTGTCAGTGGGGTTTGCCTTGTCCTGTTGTAGGAGGAGCCAAGGAACTAATTTATACAACTGAATTCAAATCAGCTTTGTTTCCTGAGTGTTCATAATCACAGTTTAGATGCAGGTCAACATTAACACTCAGTTTGGCATCTCACTTTGTCTTCTGAGCCTTTTAGATGTACAGGCTACTAGTTTTAAACTTTGCAGTCTTTATGAACACAATGTGTGCATTTGTTTCCACTTGTGAAACTCAATAGTTAGACTGGAATCCTTAAAGCTGGCGTTTTCTTCACTATAACTGATTTTATGCAGCCTCACAAACCCCTCCTTTTATAGACACCTTTGACCAGCAGAAGCGCTAACTGACTCTGTGTGGTTTGATTGACAGTGACTGAGGGTGCAAAAGTTGCTCAGATAAACATGCCCTGCCAAGATGTATTAATTACTGAATCGGTTACAGAAAATTCACCCAGAAGTAAAAACTGATCATTTACTTGATCAAAGTTCAATTATTTGCTTTCTTTTGTGGAAGAATGTTTACGCTGCTCTTTTCTCTACAATGAAAGTGACAGGGAATGGATGCTGTCAAGTCAAAAAACCTTTATATATTGCACTTTATCCAATACAGACGGTTTCAAAGCAGCTTCCCTGTAATAATAACAGAATCAGTGATGCAAAAGTCATTAATTATGAGACACATTTGGCTGCAATGTAGTTCTAAAAAGAAAATAGTGCCAATATTCAGCTTAGTTGACTTCAGGTTTTGTTCTCATCTGATAGTGTCAATATAGTCAAATCCATGTTACTTAATATTAAATGTCTTTCAATCCCAATCTATAAGATTGTGGAGGGAAAGTTTATTCGACAGCATCTGTTCTTATCCGCTTTCATGGTCTGAAAAATAGCATTTTGAGTTACGCAGACTAAAAAACAAAAAAACAAATCAGGGCTTTGAAACAAGAGATGGGTTAGTAAATGGCAGAATTACATTCCTTTAAACAACAAGTAATTTTTTTTAATCAAATATGGCTCTAGTGCATGATGTGGGTTTTAACAATATATGTACTGACTGTTCATCTACTAAACATCATTATGAGCTCCTCAGCCTGTTTGTTGGATGGTTTGTCTACTTGTGTGTTTGAATGGTTGGCAAATTGACTGGTGGATTCCAAGTTCACATACTGGTTCTGTTGTATTTCTTTTCACGAATAAACCAGAGTGATGGGAAACGTATTACAACAACCACCCAGTTTTCAGCTTATTGCCCTTCCATCACCCCAACCACCCTCACCTGATATTTGAGCATGGTTCTCATTGATCACCCCCCCCCCCCCCCCCCCCCCCGTCACCTGTCAATCAAACCAATGTTCCACCTTCTGCCTGAAGCCTTTTATTTGAGTGACAGGCCTTGGTTGCATGAGACGTGTTCAGATTCTGGCCTATCACAATGTGAATAACATCTGAAGTCCAGCCTCTTACGTCCACTTTTTCTTTCTCTTTGACAGGCATCCACCACCACCAGCAGCAGTTCCACCTGAGGACCTTCGCGGCGTTATTGCTGGAGCAACGTGTGAAAAAACATTCCATCAACCTGCATGTCTGTTCACCTGCGTCCATTACATCCACCTGCACCATCCTACAGAGATGAAACAAACCCGGAATGATGCCTACATCTTCACATCAATGTTCATAGAGTTTTGCCCTCGCTTTTCCCAACAAGCCCATGGACGATCTGACCAGAGGAATGGCAAATACGAGATACTCTTAAACCTGACCGGTCAGGACTGGACTTGGACTGGGTCTGTGAACACACACACACACACACACACACACACACACACACACACACACACACACACACACAAATGCGTATCTTCAAACAGCACAGCTCATGTCTTTGTCAAAGAAGCTTTTCTGCAAAACCAGTACGCTTGTGTTTGCATGGTTAAAGCTCCATGTTAGATCTTCATTATATATTGACTGGTAAAAACATTGGAGAGAGAAATTAATAACAGAATATTCTCAAATGACCAGATGTGGACAGTGAATTGTACAAAAAAAAAAAAAATCCCATTTGTAATCTGTAGCTTTTTCTTTTTTTTTTCTAGTAGAAATATCTAAACATCCTTGAAATAAGATTAAGTTGCCTAATAAGCAAATGTTTACAAAAAAGTGTAAACCACTAAAAAAACCTGAAAATTACATTACAAAATATTTATATTGGAGAAACATTCCCTAAAGTGCTGTTAATCTCATGCAATTTGCTTCTCATGTGATTATACCTGGTTTCATGCATGTTTAGATATTTTTACTGAAAAAAGATTCATGGGATTTTTTTTTTTGCAATGTGAGTGATACTGAACAAGCACAGAGAGGATTCAAACGATGCAGACCTGAGAGATGGCGTGCGGAGCTCTCGCTAGAAAGAGTTTGGGCATTGAAAGCTTCTCTTTCCCTGCAACATATGTATAAAGCATTTCTTATGTGTTTTCTTGGATCTCATTAAGACTTCTATGAGAATAATACAAGTGTATTCAGAATAGGTCACAGCGAAATTGATTTGTTGTGCCTTATATTCTTTACTCTTCTCTGTAGTGTTGTATTATGCCAGTGTTGCTGTTTGTGTCAATATTTTGAGTTTCAGTTTGTAAAGAATCAAGTTGAACCTAGGCACTGATCTAACACAGAAAGTGTAGAGAACGGATACGGTTGTTGTTATGATCTCTCCTGAATCTGATATTATTTTTTATGAAGGCTGTAAAATCACCATGACTGCTTCCTCTGGTGAAGGATCTAAGGTTCTGTTTCAGCAGAAACTTGTATGTGTGTGTGTACCTTCAAGAGAACAATTTTCTTAATTTAGTTATAATCATTTATCATTTATGTAAGCCATCATTTGATAAATAACAAAATGTATAAATAATCAAATGACAAATTAAATTAATGGTTGATTATAAATGATTAGATGACAATTGTATAAATAAATAATTTGCCATTTATAACCATGATCCATTTATCTAATTTTTCATTTAAATGTATACCATTTATTATTGAATCAATTGCAATTTTTATACCATTATTTTCCTAGCTCATGCAATGCTTTCTATTAGTTTTTAATCTTATGATGGGGTTTCATGGAATATTTGTCTTCACAAATAAGAGATAAGAGGGAATATTGCAATTTTTAGGTTTTATTGGATGTTTTTGTGAAGCAGTTTTTGGTTTAGAAAAACCTGTTTTATTTGTGCTGGTCAGATGAAGATTATTCAATGTTCATGTTCATTTCTGATAATTCATGGCCTCGTCTGTCAACCTCTAAGGCTGATACAAGGGTACCAGACTAAATACTGGTTTTGCATACCAGACAAAAAGAGACTGGATCCGGTACTGGGGATCTGATGTAACCTTGGTGTCTGGTGACATTCATAAATGCACAAACGCAGACACAGCACAGTGATGTCATAGTGCAGAAGCATTTGATGGACACAGTCGTTTCTAAAGTGATGAGTTTAGGAGAGTCCTCTGATGCCCAAGATCTCACATAATAACACATCTACTTCTGAGATGTTAATCAGTGAGTTACTCCTTTTTGTCATGTATAAAAACACACAATTTAAGAGATTACATACAATAAAGAGTTCCATCAGTTTTCACCGAATCTTTCTAAAAAGGCCGAATGCAAAGAGTGATCAAGGTGGTGGATGTCTTACTTGCTTATAAACAATGACAAATTACAACTGTTAATGTTTACTTTGCTTATTTATAGGCTATATAATTATTATTATCTAATATTATGGAATGTGTTTGTTTAATACTCATGGAAATGCTTTGAAAAAAAGTACATGAAAAATACATTGTAAAAGTTACATTTTTCATTTTGTAATTTTTTTATTTTTATGTTTTAATATAAACTTTCATATTGCTGCTTTTTATTGTTGATATTTTCTATTTGCTGTCTATAGCAGTGGTGCAATATTTGGACATACGTATTTTATTTCAGTGAACAATATGGTATTTTTGTTTTTCTGATATGTTGCTGGATTTCTGAAATGTCATTTACGATAAAATCATGGTATGATCATAACCTTCTGAGGGTCTGGCAGCTTCCCCAGGCAGGTCAAGAGGTCAGGGTGTCTTGGGTGAATTCAGTGACAGGCTCTGGGATGCACAGCATGTGTGTATTGGTCTTGTCAAAGCAATGTACCATTACAAAATACATTTACCCAATTCTCCTTTTATTTTCTGTTTTAGAGGTACAAATGCGGGGTGTTTACATGTGATATTTTAGGAGAGGAAGAAATCGTTTCAAGGCTCTTAATTAGCTGTCCGAATATTTGGCTAATTCTCAGACATGAGCATTTTTGGACAAAATATAAAGGTGTTTTTATGTGATTTCATGTCTGTCAGTGTGAGCAGCTATAAGTAGGTCACTTATCTCTCACTACCCAGGAAAGTGACTACAATACATTTACCCAATAGCCTCATTTTGTGATATAAAAATGGGCTGTCTGTATATCTTCATCTCTTTTTCATCATTTATCCTTATAAAAATGTGCATTTTCTACCAGCATTTGTGCTCTAAAGCAGACAAACTGCCTTCCTAAAGCTGAATGCATCCGTGATTTGCCTTGGAGAAACTCACAAGACCCTCTTTGCTCATAAGTATCTGCTGATATATTGTACTGCATATACAATAGATAAAAACATTGAAAATAGCATGTGATTTCTGTCATTCACAATGTAAATCAGCACCGTGATGGGACTTGTAATATGTTTTTAGATTTTAAATGACTTCTAAACATGCGAATAGCAATCGGCCTGTAGCCGAATTCAGCACAGATGCACTGGAGTATACAAATCCAAACACATTGTTTGTACAGTACCATTATGATTATCTTTTAAATGGGGAAGAGAAAGACAGACCATGTATGTGATTATGACTCAACTGACTTTTGATCATCAATAAAATCAAAGTGACTTTTGTGAATTATTAATCTTAGTTTGCATGATTTTCAGTTGTTTTGGGGCAGTAGGTGAGTGTGTGTTTTTCAGGTGAGTGACTGAATAAATGAGGTACTCTCAGCAAATGATGTAATGCATGAGGATAATCAGACAGTTTAATGTCATATCCGCTTTTTAATTTAGATATAAAACACTAAAACCACACTCAAATTATCATCACCCACTCTGATAAATAAATACTTTTTTTCCTTCTACTAATTTTGACAGAAATAATAAAGCATTAAATGCTGTCATCGCTGGCTTACTGCCTGGTTCTGGCACTGTGATGTGGGTCAGAACAAATTTGGAAAAAACATGCAACTGCTTTCTGCTTCTCTTTTCCTCCTGACCCAGATTTCTCTCCGCCTGCCTTTCAGCACAGAGTGAGAGTGCAGCACCCTTAAAAGCTGCTGCAGTGGACACACACACACACAGACACCATGATTTTCTGAGACACTGCAGAAAAAAGGCCTCACTCAGAGAAATCAGGCTGACTGCTGGTTTCTAGGCAACGGGAGCCTGTCTCTTAGCGACCGAATAAAAGAGAATGGAACTGGGTTAATAGAAGAGAGAATAATTTTATCATGAAATAATTTATCATTGTGAGTGGTGAATTTATTTGGTGTTCCCCATGCCTTCCCAAACACCTCCCTTCACTGACGCTTTCCCCTGGAGACTTTACTGTTCAGCACCACAGACAGCGATCCGCCTATCCAAAGGCCCGTTGCCATGGTAACGGGCGGGGAGGGGGTGCATGATGCTGCATCCTGTAATTTGATGCACCGACAAGAGGCTCAGCAAGCCAAATCTGGCGAGCTCGTATATCTGTGCAGTCTATGTGAAATAAACAGCATTATACACGATATAACACAGATATTTATAATAATCTATGAGATGAAATACTGGTGCACGAAAATGTGATTGATATGTAGGCTATATTTGATTTCCATACGTCCGTGAGAAACGACCTTGAGATGTGAATCACTTCACTCTGCCCTCTGGTGTCATTTGTCTGGTACATGGTTTGGTTTTCACAGACCCTCATACGTAATCAGCTGTGGTGGGAGGGAGCGCGGAACAAAAAGGGGCGGGTGGGGCCGAGTTTGTCACGTGATCTGTGTAACTAAACCACAAGATGTCACTGCACACCATGCAGTCAGACACTAAAACACATATAGACATGGTCAACATATTAATACTGGCTCATATATTCTCTTAAAAGGTATAACATGTGTTTTAAATGCTGATTCCAATAAAGGAAAAATAACAAAAAGGTTTTTTTCCCCCCAAAATTAATTAGATGTTTAGTGTAGGACATGTGGTATTGTGATGCCACAATATAATCGTTAATATTAACAATAATCATAATAAAAATCATTTGACCTACTCCGAACATTTGATCTACCAGTATAGCTGGTCATGTTTGGTCCTCTGTTTGTAATGTTTTATGCGATATTCCCATTTTGCGCATAAGTTAAATTCCCAACTTTGGATGGAAACAGCATCACTAGAAGATGTATTGTGAAGGAGATGATGCAGTTCTGCAAAATCGCTCTGAGTGGCGCTGCAATACCATACATTGCTAACAGTTGTGTTTAACAGATTTCGTGGCTTTGAGTGTGTCAGACATCACTTTGGCTTTGAACAATGAACAACCACGACGATTTTAAATCTGTCCGTTTTTTGTGCTTTGGAATAGCATAAATGAGTGGAGCGCGTCTGCTATTTTCAGCGGTGCTCAGAGGAAACCATGGCGAGTGAAAACACAAGAACGTGGATGAGCAATATTTTTTATGTGATGTGTTTGCTGTTTAATTCCGGAGGAAATGCTGCTCAGATAAACTACTCCCTCCAAGAAGAATCCAAAACTGGAGTCACTGTGGGGAACATTGCAAAAGACTTGGGGATTGATCCGACTTCATTGGAGAACCGGAATTTACGCATTGTTGCGGGGACAAAGCAAGAGCTCTTTCGGGTAAATCATGAAGACGGCGCTTTGTTTGTGAACCAGAGGATAGACAGAGAAGAGCTGTGTGCTAAAACCAACCCGTGTCTCATTCATCTTAAAGCAGTGATAGAAAATCCACTCGAAATGCACCAGATATCAGTTGACATCATCGATGTAAATGATAACCCACCTAGTTTTTTGGATGAACACTATAAATTGGAAATACTTGAATCTGCAATGACAGGAGCACGATTTCAGTTAGAAACTGCTCACGATCCAGATATAGGCTCAAACGACTTGCAGGCATATAAACTGAGCCAAAATCATTATTTTCGTTTAGAAACGGAAGACATGGGAGACGAAGGTAAGATCCCTGTCCTCATTCTACAAAAACCTCTTGATCGAGAAAAAAGCGCAAGGCATACGCTAATATTAACTGCAACGGACGGCGGAAAGCCGCAGAAATCAACTACAGTAAACATTACTATTGTTGTGTCAGATATCAATGATAATACTCCCATTTGTGATAAACAAAAATATACAGTGATGGTGAAAGAAAACGCCCCTGAAGGAACATTTCTGCTCCGCGTAAATGCTTCAGATTCAGATGATGGAATAAATGGGGAAATTGAATATTCTTTAAGGAACAAGTTCAGGAACGGAGCATCTGAGGTTTTTGATTTAGATAGTTTAACGGGGGAATTAAAGATAAAAGGTGGGCTAAATTATGAGGAAAGGCAAGTTTATGAGCTAAAGATAGTGGCTGCGGATAAGGGGGCCGTATCATTATCTACACTATGTAATGTGCTTGTCAATGTTGAGGATGTCAACGACAACAGGCCTGAGATTGACGTCACCTCAGTATCTAGCCACATACCTGAGGACGCTCCTCCTGGGACTGTAGTGGCTCTGATGGGAGTTACTGACCTGGACTCAGGTATGAATGGAAAGATTGTTTGCGCTCTGGCCAAAAACATTCCCTTTGATCTCAAGCCATCGCCTGATGGAAACTTTTATTCTCTGGTAACTAAAGAACACATTGACAAAGAATCTAAATCGTCTTATGACATCACCATAACAGCCAAAGATCTAGGAACCCCATCGTTATCATCAACGAGATCGATTCACGTCGAGGTCACGGATGTTAACGACAACAGCCCCACATTTACTCAAAGCCCATATACATTCTACGTTGTTGAAAACAACAAACCAGGAATTGCCGTTTTCTCATTAAGTGCAGCTGATATAGATGAAGGTGAAAACGCACGTGTCTCGTATGCAATTGATCGAGTGAATTCAGATCCAAGCATGATATCATTTCTGAGTATTAATGAGGCGAATGGTACCGTTTACTCATTAAAGAGCTTTGACTTTGAGTCTTTAAAAACATTTCAATTCTTTGTTGTGGCCAAAGACTCTGGAAGTCCGTCTCTGAGCAGTAACGTGACAGTGAACGTGTTTATTCTGGATCAGAACGACAACGTTCCAGTGATCTTATATCCAGTCAGCGCTAACGGTTCTGCTGAGGGTGTGGAAGAGATTCCCCGGAATGTGAACGCAGGTCATTTGGTGACTAAAGTCAGAGCCTATGACGCAGATATAGGATACAACGGCTGGTTATTGTTTTCACTGCCGGAAGTTAGTGACCACAGTCTCTTTAGTTTGGACCGCTATACAGGACAGATAAGAACCCTTCGCTCATTCACAGAAACAGACGAGGCCCAGCATAAACTGCTCATACTGGTCAAAGACAATGGGAACGTTTCACTCTCAGCAACAGCGACTGTGATTGTCAAAGTTGTGGAGCCCAAAGAGGCTTTTGCAGCTTCTGATGTTCAAAACGCAGTAAAAGACGAGGAGGAAAACGACGTGACATTTTATCTGATCATCACTTTGGGCTCGGTTTCAGTGCTTTTTGTCATCAGCATCATCGTGTTGATTGTAATGCAGTGCTCTAAATCTACAGACTATTCGTCCAAGTATTTACAGGAGACAAATTACGACGGGACTCTGTGTCACAGCATCCAGTACAGATCTGGAGACAAACGGTACATGTTAGTTGGACCCAGAATGAGTATCGGCTCTACAATAGCACCAGGCAGTAATAGGAATACTCTAGTGATACCAGATCGCAGGAGGAGAGATTCTGGAGAGGTAGGATGCATCTTTTATAATTATTCTTATTATTTTAAAGTTTTAACGGTTGTGTTGTCGTTTCACAGAGAACTGTCCATGGTGCTGAAATTAAAAACCATACATTTTCATGAACATTTTCAACCCGGTGATGATATTTAACAAAAGTGCAAATAATCAGTATTCAAAATAAACCACACTGCAGCTGATCGGAGTACAAAGAACATTAACTGCTATCTCAACAGTGGTGGGATTTTTCTGTATAGCTAAACTACATTAATCTTATTAACTTATTAAAAAAGTACTCCCTCTGGCTCTCACCATTAAAATACATGAAATACAGAAAAAAAAAAACGATGTTTAACTGAAACCTAAAACACTTAGTGAGTCAGTCACACTCATTAATGGCTGCGGGCTAGAACAATATATTCATAATATTCAATATATATAACAATCAATTTTAAAAACAAACTGTGCAAAACAAACCTGACAGTATCAAACACAAACATCTAGGACAGTTCATGCATTGGTTTAGTTTATAATTTTCCTTTTATTCTCATTTAGTTGATGTTTTTGTCTCCTGTGACTTTAAATTTGTATTTTAAAATATAGAGTCTATACATGAGAAATATCTATTCCCTTGAGCAAAATAATTACACTTCCATTTTAGCTCCATCTAAATAAAATCCCAGGAACCGAAATATGTTTTTTTATTTCTGCATTACAGCACACCTCTGTTATCTCCATTATGTTGTGATATAATCATATCATGGTGTCACTATTAGTGCATTATTTTGACTGGATTTTGTGATATGTGTTGTCTTTAGACATTGAAAGGAATACAATATGTATTATGTGGTTTGTAGGTTTGCTTACAATCGAGTGAAGCCTGCTATATCTGCATTGGCAGTTTATATTATGTATTAGATTATAATCTAATGTTTCCTAGAACTGAAATTCTTTATTATCCGCTATAATCTCAGTTAGCCTCATGGTGTCAGTATTATACAAGGAAACCTTTTTAATGCAGTCCCTCCTCTTTAAGACATCGGCGTCACACAATTGTTCCTCTACACCAAAAGCGCAATTCTGTGTTGTTGAAACACCTGGTAGTCGGCGTGGATTGCGGTGATCTGTTTGAAGAAATTGCACATTTCTGAGACATCTTTGAGAATTCGCTTATTAAGAAATCAAGGACAACATTGATTTGTTTTGTGATCTTAAACAGTTGATTCATGATGGAACGCGATGGACAAAAGCGCAGATGGGAGTGCTGGTGGATCGCTTTGTGTATTTATTTTCTGCTGTGCTTCGGACAGCAGGTTTCAGCTCAGATAAGGTACTCTATTCCAGAGCAAGTAAAAGAGGGAACCATCGTTGGAAATATTGCAAAGGATTTGGGGCTTGAAGTCGGTGCTTTGGCGGACAGGCGGTTCCGTATTGTATCTGGATCCAATGATGATTTTTTTCAGGTAAACCAGAACGGCGTCTTGCATGTTCATAAGATAATCGACCGAGAATCGCTGTGTGATAGTCATAGCGCATGCATGATAAATCTAAAAATTGTCGTCGAAAATCCCCTTGAAATACATTATATTGGAGTGGAGGTGATTGATGTAAATGACAATTCGCCCACTTTCAGCGAACATGAGAAACGATTGGAGATTTTGGAATCGACTGCTCGAGGGACACGTTTTCAGCTTAAGGCGGCGCGTGATCCGGATGCAGGGGGAAATTCTGTTCGTACATACAAATTAACCCAAAATGAACACTTTGATCTAGAAATCAGAGATCAGGGAGAGGATAAACTGCCATTTTTAGTTTTACAAAAAACTCTTGACCGTGAGATTAATGACGAATATGATTTAATTTTAACAGCAATAGATGGAGGAAATCCACCAAAATCAGGAACTCTAAATATTACAATTAACGTTCTTGACATAAATGACAATAGACCTTTTTTTAGCCAAGATATGTATTCTACAACTCTAAAAGAAAATATACAAGTTGGAACGCTAGTAATTCAGGTTCAAGCAAGTGATGCAGATTATGGATCAAATGGAGAGGTCACATATGCATTTGGTAGCGATCAGAACCCAAAGGTGTATGAAATATTTAGTTTGGATAAACTGACAGGTGACATTCGTGTGAAAGGGGATATAGACTTTGAGGACAAATCTATTTACAAACTTGATGTTCAAGCCTCTGATAATGGCCAGCCCCCTATGAAGACAGACTGTAGAGTTGTCGTAAAAATTTTAGACACAAACGATAATACGCCTGAAATCGATGTAACGTCACTGTCAAAGATGGTGTCTGAAGATTCCAAGTCTGGTACTGTAATCTCACTCATTAGTGTAACCGACAGAGACACTGGTGTTAACGGAAAAGTAGTGTGCTCTCTCTCAGAAAATGTTCCTTTTGAATTAAAACCATCAGTTCAGGAAAACATGTTTTCATTAGTCACTAAAAGGAAACTGGACCGTGAAATCATATCAAATTATGACATTACAATAACAGCGACCGACTTGGGTCAGCCTCCACTGTCCTCCTTCAAAACTCTGAGCGTGCAGGTGTCAGATGTTAATGATAACCCACCTGAATTTAGCCTAAATCCCATCGAATTATATATGATTGAAAACAATGCTGCAGGCGCTCCCATTCTCACGCTGAGTGCTTTTGACAAAGACCTAAATGAAAACTCTGTGATTTCATATCAGATTATTAAAGGGAGTGACATGACATCGTTTTTAAATATTAATTCTGAAACAGGCGCAATTTATGCACTTACAAGTTTTGATTTTGAAACTACCAAAACGTTCCAGTTCCATGTGCTCGCCACAGACTCTGGAAGTCCGTCTCTGAGCAGTAACGTGACAGTGAACGTGTTTATTCTGGATCAGAACGACAACGTTCCAGTGATCTTATATCCAGTCAGCGCTAACGGTTCTGCTGAGGGTGCGGAAGAGATTCCCCGGAATGTGAACGCAGGTCATTTAGTGACTAAAGTCAGAGCCTATGACGCAGATATAGGATACAACGGCTGGTTATTGTTTTCACTGCCGGAAGTTAGTGACCACAGTCTCTTTAGTTTGGACCGCTATACAGGACAGATAAGAACCCTTCGCTCATTCACAGAAACAGACGAGGCCCAGCATAAACTGCTCATACTGGTCAAAGACAATGGGAACGTTTCACTCTCAGCAACAGCGACTGTGATTGTCAAAGTTGTGGAGCCCAAAGAGGCTTTTGCAGCTTCTGATGTTCAAAACGCAGTAAAAGACGAGGAGGAAAACGACGTGACATTTTATCTGATCATCACTTTGGGCTCGGTTTCAGTGCTTTTTGTCATCAGCATCATCGTGTTGATTGTAATGCAGTGCTCTAAATCTACAGACTATTCGTCCAAGTATTTACAGGACACAAATTACGACGGGACTCTGTGTCACAGCATCCAGTACAGATCTGGAGACAAACGGTACATGTTAGTTGGACCCAGAATGAGTATCGGCTCTACAATAGCGCCAGGCAGTAATAGGAATACTCTAGTGATACCAGATCGCAGGAGGAGAGATTCTGGAGAGGTAAGGCTGGCGGATTTATTATTTTGCACTCTTTGATTTCAATGTATTATTTGCCTATTAAGTTCTTTGGCGTGTCCTTCTCTCCTTGCTCATGTTGACTTTTCAGGGTTTTTTTTGTTGGCATGGCTGTTTTACATATTGGGCTTTTTTATGTCAAGGTAGATTTGTGACAGATTTTGTATGTTGATGTATGAATCTCTGTAGTGGAACAGAACTATTCTCCCTTCTAATCATTGTTGGAATACAACAATGCTATATTTGTCACAAATTCAGCTAGACTCCTCAGCTCCTCTCATACGTTCCCAGTCCCCAGAGTTCTGATCACCTCCACCTGTTGTCACACATCAAGGACTGCCATATAAACCATCACCCCACAAGCACCCATTGTCTGGTCTCGTTGCTCTTACCTGTGACTTACCTTACTAATTACCTGCACTCCTGTTCCCCACCGTGTTCATTGTCCTCCATTTACACTCGACAGTCTCGACATCTTCCCCAGTCCTGGAAATTGCATCAGTGTTATTATCAAGCTAAGGTACCTGTTTGGATACTTACTTACATATCTTTACGTTCCTGGGATGTTTTTATGAAGTTTCATCATTAAAGTCTTGTGTTGATTCATCCTCGCGTCTGTCTTCATCTGTTGTGACAATATTAAGAATATTACAATTATTTTATTGGACTCAGGTGAACTCTGTCACAGCAAAAAGTACATGTTAGTTGGACCCGGAATCAGTTCTACTATAATCCCGGGAAGTAATGGAAACACTGAAGCAATAGTATTCTGTTTTTTTATTTGATTTTAACCTTTTTTTTTTTTTTTTTTTTTTTACTGAACATCTAAGCTCGGTAAATATGGACTACTTACCATCTCTCTGCAACATTTGTTTGTGATATCTGGGGCTGATTGAATGCCATTGAATTCGCTCTTATGAAAAAAACATTGCATCGCAGACGCAGTTCTATTCTAAATATTATATTATATTATCATAATTTGACTAATTTGTTCTGAGACAAAAATATAGTTATTTACACAACTCCACTGTGTACTATGGGAAGTGACACAACATTAATGAGTTCATGGGAATATGGTAATGTATTGTGTAAAAACAAACAGTTTTTTAAATAATTTTTAATAATAAATCTTACATGTCATAGCTATTGATTCGTGCGGAACTGTTTGTGGTACTGAAATTAACCCTGTGACCTTCTGAATTTTAAGGTTTTATTTCTTATGTTTATCATGCTATATTTTCATATATATATATATATATATATATATATAAGAGAGAGTATGTATATTTATATTGTATATATGTAGTTTTTAGTGGTCAGTATGTACTATACATTAATATTAATTTAATAAAATCATATCTGCAAAAATTATCAAACATTTTCTCTCTGCCTTAATGCTATAGTTTAAGTGTATGAGATGTTTAAAATATTGACATGTTGCAGTGGAACTCATGGTGTCAGTATTACACAAGGAAACGTTGTTTGTGTCAGGGATTTGGTTTGCGTCACACTGGGTTTTAACCCAGGCTAGAGCGCGCTGACTACTCTTTTACTCTGGACATATTCGTCGATCCTCGAGCAAAATATGTTCTCAAATTCTTCCTTGAAGCATTTAAATAGATTTATATGGTAATTGTAAGTAAAATAATTGTATACTTGTTCCGCGACGGTTCAGCATGGATACTGGAGGACAAAGACGCCGATGGGAGTACTGGTGGATTTCTCTAGGTTTTTATTTTCTACTGTGCCTCGGACAGCAGATTTCAGCTCAGATAAAATATTCTGTTCCAGAGGAGGTCAAAGAGGGATCGATTGTGGGTAATATTGCTAAGGATTTGGGTCTTGATGTCAGTGTTTTGATGGACAGACGGTTCCGTATTGTTTCTGGATCAAATGACGCCCTTTTTCAGGTAAATCAGAACAATGGTATCTTGTATGTGGAAAAGCAAATCGACAGAGAGGCGTTGTGTGATGGAACTGATGCTTGTTTGATAAGTCTAAAAACAGTTGTTGAAAATCCACTTGAAATTCATTATGTAGAAGTAGAAATTACCGATGTAAATGATCATGCACCCAATTTTGCTTATAAAGACGTGCTTTTAGAAATCGCAGAATCAACCCTACCGGGTGAGGACTTTCAATTGCATGAAGCACATGACCCTGATTCAGGCGTGAATTCTGTTCGTTTTTATAAACTGAGCCAAACCGACTTTTTTGAACTTGAGTTTCGCGAAAATGGGGAGGAGAAAAAAGTCCCTGTCTTGAAATTACGTAAAGTACTTGACAGGGAGCGTCAGGTAACTCACAGTCTTATACTGACTGCTGTTGACGGTGGGAATCCGCCACGATCAGGGAGCATCGTTATTAATGTCACGGTGCTGGATGACAATGACAACAGGCCAAAATTCAGTCAAGAACTTTATTCTGTCACACTGCAAGAAAACGCTCCTGTTGGTGCTCTTGTCATTACATTAAATGCCACTGATTTAGATGAAGGTCAGAATGGTGAAATTGCTTATTCATTTGCAAAGAATATCGAAAAACCGGTTTACGAAACCTTTGATTTGGACAACTCTGGTGGGATTACGGTGAAGGGCAATTTGGATTTTGAGAAAAATAATGTTTATAGGTTCGGTGTTATGGCGTCAGATAAAGGCCAGCCACCCAAGACAAGCAACTGTAGAATTATAATTAAAGTGATTGACGAAAATGATAATGGACCAGAGATAGACATTACCTCCCTGTCTGATGTAGTTCCCGAAGATTCCAAACCAGGAACGGTCATTTCACTTGTTAGTATTACTGATAAAGATTCTGGCGTCAATGGCAAAGTTGTTTGTAGAATATCTGACAACGTTCCTTTTGAACTGAAGCCGTCATTCAAAGAAAATATGTACTCTCTTGTGACGAATGCAAAGTTGGATAGAGAGCTCGTTTCTCGATATGATGTCACAATAACAGCCACAGATCTTGGCCAGCCTCCTCTGTCCTCTATCAAAACACTGAAAGTGCAGATATCAGATGTAAACGATAACGTTCCAGAATTTCCTCACAATCCTTTAGAACTGTATTTAATGGAAAATAATCATCCAGGAGCATCCGTATACTCTGTTAGCGCCTTCGACAAAGACATGAATGAAAATGCTGCAATTACCTATCAAATAATTAGAGAAGATGGAGCAAAAAGTCACATGTCGTCCTTCCTTAATGTGAATTCAGACAATGGACATATACATGCGCTTAAAAGTTTCGACTTTGAAACTACCAAAACGTTCCAGTTCCATGTGCTCGCTACAGACTCTGGAAGTCCGTCTCTGAGCAGTAACGTGACAGTGAACGTGTTTATTCTGGATCAGAACGACAACGTTCCAGTGATCTTATATCCAGTCAGCGCTAACGGTTCTGCTGAGGGTGTGGAAGAGATTCCCCGGAATGTGAACGCAGGTCATTTGGTGACTAAAGTCAGAGCCTATGACGCAGATATAGGATACAACGGCTGGTTATTGTTTTCACTGCCGGAAGTTAGTGACCACAGTCTCTTTAGTTTGGACCGCTATACAGGACAGATAAGAACCCTTCGCTCATTCACAGAAACAGACGAGGCCCAGCATAAACTGCTCATACTGGTCAAAGACAATGGGAACGTTTCACTCTCAGCAACAGCGACTGTGATTGTCAAAGTTGTGGAGCCCAAAGAGGCTTTTGCAGCTTCTGATGTTCAAAACGCAGTAAAAGACGAGGAGGAAAACGACGTGACATTTTATCTGATCATCACTTTGGGCTCGGTTTCAGTGCTTTTTGTCATCAGCATCATCGTGTTGATTGTAATGCAGTGCTCTAAATCTACAGACTATTCGTCCAAGTATTTACAGGACACAAATTACGACGGGACTCTGTGTCACAGCATCCAGTACAGATCTGGAGACAAACGGTACATGTTAGTTGGACCCAGAATGAGTATCGGCTCTACAATAGCGCCAGGCAGTAATAGGAATACTCTAGTGATACCAGATCGCAGGAGGAGAGATTCTGGAGAGGTAAGGCTGGCGGATTTATTATTTTGCACTCTTTGATTTCAATGTATTATTTGCCTATTAAGTTCTTTGGCGTGTCCTTCTCTCCTTGCTCATGTTGACTTTTCAGGGGTTTTTTTTTTGGCATGGCTGTTTTACATATTGGGCTTTTTTATGTCAAGGTAGATTTGTGACAGATTTTGTATGTTGATGTATGAATCTCTGTAGTGGAACAGAACTATTCTCCCTTCTAATCATTGTTGGAATACAACAATGCTATATTTGTCACAAATTCATGCATCCCTCAGCTAGACTCCTCAGCTCCTCTCATACGTTCCCAGTCCCCAGAGTTCTGATCACCTCCACCTGTTGTCACACATCAAGGACTGCCATATAAACCATCACCCCACAAGCACCCATTGTCTGGTCTCGTTGCTCCTACCTGTGACTTACCTTACTAATTACCTGCACTCCTGTTCCCCACCGTGTTCATTGTCCTCCATTTACACTCGACAGTCTCGACATCTTCCCCAGTCCTGGAAATTGCATCAGTGTTATTATCAAGCTAAGGTACCTGTTTGGATACTTACATATCATTACGTTCCTGGGATGTTTTTATGAAGTTTCATCATTAAAGTCTTGTGTTGATTCATCCTCACGTCTGTCTTCATCCGTTGGGACAATTTTAAGAATATAAAAATTATTTTATTGGACTCAGTTCTACTATAATCCCGGGAAGTAATGGAAACACTGAAGGTAGTATTCGGTTTTTTTTTTTATATGATTTTAACCTTTTTTTTTTAACTGAATAGGCCTATCTAAGCTCGGTAAATATGGACTACTTACCATCTCTCTGCAACATTTGTTTGTGATATCTGGGCTGATTGAATGCCATTGAATTCGCTCTTATGAAAAAAAGTCTTGCATCGCAGACGCAGTTATATTCTATATATTATCATAATTTGACTAATTTGTTCTTAGACCAAAATATAGTTATTTACACTGTGTACTTAAGGAAGTGACACAAAATGAATGAGTTCATGGGAGTATGGAAATGTATTGTGTAAAAACAAACATTTTTTAAAAATAAATTTTTAATAATAAATCTTACTTGTCATAGCTATTGATTCGTGTGGAACTGTTTGTTTATACTGAAATTAGCTCTGTGACCTTTTGAATGTTAAGGTATTTATATTGTATATATGTAGTTTTCAAAGGTCAGGCATATGTATTATACATTGATATTAATTTAATAAAATCATATCTGTAAAAATTATCAAACATTTTCTCTCTGCCTTAATGCTATAGTTTAAGTGCATGAGATGTTTAAAATATTGACATGTTGCAGTGGAACTCATGGTGTCAGTATTACACAAGGAAACGTTGTTTGTGTCAGGGATTTGGTTTGCGTCACACTGGGTTTTAACCCAGGCTAGAGCGCGCTGACTACTCTTTTACTCTGGACATATTCGTCGATCCTCGAGCAAAATATGTTCTCAAATTCTTCCTCGAAGCATTTAAATAGATTTATACGGTAATTGTAAGGAGAATACATTTACACGTAACGTGTTCCTCAGGCGACGGTTTTCAGCATGGATGCTGGAAAACAAAGACGCCGATGGGAGTACTGGTGGATGTCTCTGTGTTTCTACTTGCTAATATGCCTCGGACAGCAGATTTCAGCTCAGATAAGATACACTGTTTCAGAGGAGGTCAAAGAGGGATCGATTGTGGGAAATATTGCAAAGGATTTGGGTTTGGATGTCAGTAATTTGATGGACAGGAGGTTCCGTATTGTCTCTGGATTAAATGACGCCCTTTTCCAGGTAAACCAGAATAATGGCATCTTGTATGTGGATAAGCTTATCGACAGAGAGGCGTTGTGTGATGGACCTAATGCTTGTTTGATAAGTCTAAAGACAGTTGTTGAAAATCCTCTTGAAGTCCATTATGTCGAAGTAGAAATTATCGATGTAAATGACCATGCACCAGTTTTTGCTGATAAAGATGTGCTGTTAGAAATAGCAGAATCAACCCTACCGGGTGAAGACATTCAGTTGCAGGAAGCACAGGACCCCGATGCAGGCGTGAATTCTGTTCGTTTTTATAAACTAAGCCTAAATGAATATTTTGAACTTGAGCTTCGGGAAAACGGAGGAGAAAAAAAAATCCCAATCTTAAAATTGCGTAAAGTACTTGACAGGGAGCGTCAGGTAACTCACAGTCTTATACTGACTGCTGTTGACGGTGGGAATCCGCCACGATCAGGGAGCATCGTTATTAATGTCACGGTGCTGGATGACAATGACAACAGGCCAAAATTCAGTCAAGAACTTTATTCTGTCACACTGCAAGAAAACGCTCCTGTTGGTGCTCTTGTCATTAAATTGAATGCCACTGATTTAGATGAGGGTCTGAATGCCGAGATAATTTATTCATTTATTAAAAATATTGAAAGACCTGTTTACACAACTTTTGATTTGAACAGTAAAACAGGAGAAATTCGTGTGAAAAGCAATGTGGATTTTGAGAAAAACGATGTTTATAGAATTAGTGTTATAGCGTCAGATAAAGGCCAGCCACCGAAGACAAGCAACTGTAGAATTATAATTAAAGTGATTGACGAAAATGATAATGGACCAGAGATAGACATTACCTCCCTGTCTGATGTAGTTCCCGAAGATTCCAAACCAGGAACGGTCATTTCACTTGTTAGTATTACTGATAAAGATTCTGGCGTCAATGGCAAAGTTGTTTGTAGAATATCTGACAACGTTCCTTTTGAACTGAAGCCGTCATTCAAAGAAAATATGTACTCTCTTGTGACGAATGCAAAGTTGGATAGAGAGCTCGTTTCTCGATATGATGTCACAATAACAGCCACAGATCTTGGCCAGCCTCCTCTGTCCTCTATCAAAACACTGAAAGTGCAGATATCAGATGTAAACGATAACGTTCCAGAATTTCCTCACAATCCTTTAGAACTGTATTTAATGGAAAATAACCATCCAGGAGCATCCGTATACTCTGTTAGCGCCTTCGACAAAGACATGAATGAAAATGCTGCAATTACCTATCAAATAATTAGAGAAGATGGAGCAAAAAGTCACATGTCGTCCTTCCTTAATGTGAATTCAGACAATGGACATATACATGCGCTTAAAAGTTTCGACTTTGAAACTACCAAAACGTTCCAGTTCCATGTGCTCGCTACAGACTCTGGAAGTCCGTCTCTGAGCAGTAACGTGACAGTGAACGTGTTTATTCTGGATCAGAACGACAACGTTCCAGTGATCTTATATCCAGTCAGCGCTAACGGTTCTGCTGAGGGTGTGGAAGAGATTCCCCGGAATGTGAACGCAGGTCATTTGGTGACTAAAGTCAGAGCCTATGACGCAGATATAGGATACAACGGCTGGTTATTGTTTTCACTGCCGGAAGTTAGTGACCACAGTCTCTTTAGTTTGGACCGCTATACAGGACAGATAAGAACCCTTCGCTCATTCACAGAAACAGACGAGGCCCAGCATAAACTGCTCATACTGGTCAAAGACAATGGGAACGTTTCACGCTCAGCAACAGCGACTGTGATTGTCAAAGTTGTGGAGCCCAAAGAGGCTTTTGCAGCTTCTGATGTTCAAAACGCAGTAAAAGACGAGGAGGAAAACGACGTGACATTTTATCTGATCATCACTTTGGGCTTGGTTTCAGTGCTTTTTGTCATCAGCATCATCGTGTTGATTGTAATGCAGTGCTCTAAATCTACAGACTATTCGTCCAAGTATTTACAAGACACAAATTACGACGGGACTCTGTGTCACAGCATCCAGTACAGATCTGGAGACAAACGGTACATGTTAGTTGGACCCAGAATGAGTATCGGCTCTACAATAGCGCCAGGCAGTAATAGGAATACTCTAGTGATACCAGATCGCAGGAGGAGAGATTCTGGAGAGGTAAGACTAACAGTTCATTATAATTACGGTCACCCTACTGCTTTGATATTCATTTTTTTTAATCCTTATAATTGTAATTTCTGCAAATGCTATGCTTTTTCAGATTTGTTATGTCATTGCGCAAAACTTGTTCAGTACTTTGACAACTTTGTCTGATCGCAATGTAACAGCTCGATAGGAGCTGTTCTCCGCTTTGGTGCTGAAATTAGATGCAGGCCATTGAGAATTTTTCTAAGGGGTGAATTCAAATGTTTTTAAACATTTGTCACTTGCATATGACGTTCTCCCCTTGCTCGTTATAATTTCATGCTTTGTTTTTGCATGGCTAATAATATATTTTTTTACATTTTACATTTTCAAGAAAACGCAGGTGGGCACTTATTGCTCTTTCAGCATGACCACATATAAATGCACATTAAGGGTTTAGTTCCTTGATATTCAAGATAATTATATGTTCTCAAAAAAGATCCACGAATAATTTCAATAGATCGATTGGTTGTCTGATGGAATTGTTGCTGGTTTGATGCGTCTAAAGTTGTTGTTAAATCCTCTAAAAAATGGTCTGATAAACATGGGTTTTTGGAAATAGCAAAAACAGCTTTTTAATGGTGTGTTGCGAGAAGGAAATGATGGCATGGCAGGAAATCTGTTTGATTTAATAAATTGAACTAAACTGATCTAATTTAAATTAGGTACATTTCCTGCTAGAGAACTTGGTCACTCGCAGTCAATTTTCTGTTGACTGTTGTCTTATTTTGAAATGAACTCAGAAAATTGAATGTATTCACTTTAAAAGTTTTGAGCATCAAAAATTCTGTTACACTCTCGTTATATCATGTCATGCTATTTTAGTAAGGACAGACCTTTACGTACATTTTATATTCTTGGCGAGAGGCGGTGTGCATCTTAACAGTTCTGACATGATTGCACCTCCTCAGTGATTCAGCAGCATTATGATGATATTGATTATTAGTTAATTATGATGGCTGGTGTTGCTATTGTTTGTTTTTATAATACAACATTTCTACAGGCGAAATACACAAGTATAGTCGAATGCAAGATTGCTTTAGTTCTTGATAAAATAGAACAACACGTCTTTATTTGTTATTTCTGGCTTCTTATATAGTTTTTGCTTATCTGTGTCATTCTTCACAAACCTCATGGTGTCATTGTTGTACAGGGAAAGCTATTCGCCCTGCCCCCCATATTCTAGTTTGCATTATGCAGGTTGTTCAACGCAAAAGAAGGATGATATTTGTTTGAAGACGGACAAAGACAGAACTGCGTAATGCATTTTCGTGCTTCACTTTTGTTTGTTCGGTTAATATTAATCAATAGGCTATTTATAATATAACAAGGTAGTGGCATATACTTCTGGATTTCGCTATCGTTCGAAATGGATGCTGGAAGACAAAGGTGCAAAGGGGAGCACTGGTGGATGATTATCTGTTTTATTCTGTGCTTTGGGAAGCAGCTATCAGCTCAAATAAGGTACTCTATTCCAGAGGAGGTCAAAGAGGGATATGTTGTAGGAAATATCGCCAAGGATTTGGGACTTGATGCGAGTACTTTGATGGACAGACGGTTCCGTATCGTGTCTGGATCAGATGAAGCGCTTTTCGTGGTAAATCAGAAAAATGGTGTCCTGTATGTTCAAAAGAAAATCGACAGAGAAGAGCTGTGTGATAGTATTGGAGCATGCTTGATTAACCTTAAAATAGTGGTGGAAAATCCACTCGAGATCCATTATATTGCCGTTGAGATAAATGATGTAAATGATCACGCCCCTACATTCACAGAAAAAGAAAAGCTATTAGAAATTTCTGAAAACACACTTCAAGGAACGCGTTTTCAGCTGCAAGCTGCGAATGACCCTGATAGTGGAGTGAATTCTGTGCGTTTGTATAAATTAAGTCAAAACGAGCATTTTGATTTAGAAATAAGAGACAGGGCAGAAGATAAACTGCCTTTTCTGGTTTTACAAAAGCCCCTTGACCGTGAGCAAAATGCTGAACACAATATAATTTTAACAGCAATAGATGGTGGCAATCCGCCAAGATCAGGATCTCTAAACATAACAGTACTTGTTCTTGATGTGAATGACAACCGCCCTGTATTTAGTCAAGATGTTTATTCTTCAACACTGCATGAAAACGTGCAAAATGGAACTTTAGTAATGAAAATTCTTGCAAGTGATTCTGATTACGGTCCAAATGGTGAAGTGTCTTATACCTTTGGAGGGGCTAACAACCAGAATATTTTTAGCTTGGATAGATTAACAGGTGAAATTCGTGTTATTAGAGAGGTGGACTTTGAAAAGAACAATGTTTATAAGTTAGATATACAGGCATCTGACAATGGGCAACCGCCTTTGACCACTGATTGTAGAGTCATTTTAAAAATACTTGACATAAATGATAATAAGCCAACCATAGAAGTGACGTCATTATCGAAGATCGTGCCTGAAGATTCCAAGTCTGGTACTGTAATCTCACTCATTAGTGTTACTGACAGAGACACTGGTGTTAACGGAAAAGTTGTGTGCTCTCTATCAGAAAATGTTCCATTTGAAGTAAAACCATCAGTTCAGGACAACATGTACTCATTAGTGACTAAAGGGGTCCTAGATCGTGAAACTGTTTCACATTATGAAATTACAATAACAGCGACCGACTTGGGTCAGCCTCCACTGTCCTCCTTCAAAACTCTGAGCGTGCAGGTGTCAGATGTGAATGATAACCCACCTGAATTTAGCCTAAATCCCATCGAATTATATATGATTGAAAACAATGCTGCAGGCGCTCCCATTCTCACGCTGAGTGCTTTTGACAAAGACCTAAATGAAAACTCTGTGATTTCATTTCAGATTATTAAAGGGAATGGGACACAAAGTGACATGACATCGTTTTTAAATACGAATTCAGAGACAGGCGCAATTTATGCACTTAAAAGTTTTGATTTTGAAACTACCAAAACGTTCCAGTTCCATGTGCTCGCTACAGACTCTGGAAGTCCGTCTCTGAGCAGTAACGTGACAGTGAACGTGTTTATTCTGGATCAGAACGACAACGTTCCAGTGATCTTATATCCAGTCAGCGCTAACGGTTCTGCTGAGGGTGTGGAAGAGATTCCCCGGAATGTGAACAGAGGTCATTTGGTGACTAAAGTCAGAGCCTATGACGCAGATATAGGATACAACGGCTGGTTATTGTTTTCACTGCCGGAAGTTAGTGACCACAGTCTCTTTAGTTTGGACCGCTATACAGGACAGATAAGAACCCTTCGCTCATTCACAGAAACAGACGAGGCCCAGCATAAACTGCTCATACTGGTCAAAGACAATGGGAACGTTTCACTCTCAGCAACAGCGACTGTGATTGTCAAAGTTGTGGAGCCCAAAGAGGCTTTTGCAGCTTCTGATGTTCAAAACGCAGTAAAAGACGAGGAGGAAAACGACGTGACATTTTATCTGATCATCACTTTGGGCTCGGTTTCAGTGCTTTTTGTCATCAGCATCATCGTGTTGATTGTAATGCAGTGCTCTAAATCTACAGACTATTCGTCCAAGTATTTACAGGAGACAAATTACGACGGGACTCTGTGTCACAGCATCCAGTACAGATCTGGAGACAAACGGTACATGTTAGTTGGACCCAGAATGAGTATCGGCTCTACAATAGCGCCAGGCAGTAATAGGAATACTCTAGTGATACCAGATCGCAGGAGGAGAGATTCTGGAGAGGTAAGGCTGGCGGATTTATTATTTTTGCACTGTTTGATTTAGATTTAGATTTAGCAGTTGTATATGAAACTTTTGTTGTCTTTTCATGTTTTGTTTTGAAATGGCTGTTCATTATAAAACAATTGGGCTATGCTTTTTTGTTTACGTCAAGGTGGATTTGAGAGTCAAATATGACCACAGAACTATTTTCTCTTCTAATGAAATATCAAATGTTATTAACATCCGTTTTAGCCAGGGTGTCACATATAGTCTAAGAATATAAAAAGGTAAAGTGCACTGTATATAAAGATTTTTCGAAATAGTATTGAATTACGAGTGAATTTAAAATAAATACATTTTTGAGAGAATATTCTTTCTACACTCATTTTATTTTTAATTGTATCTATATTTTTGTGAGGAGGGATTATAACAATTATTTCCGTTTTGACGGCCGTGCTGATACAATGAAGAATTTTCTTAAAAGATATGTCCTTTTCATTTTCGTGATGTAGATTTTTTTTTTTTTCAAAAACAAATCCACTCCACATGGTGTCAGTGTTACTCTAGGTTACTGTCTTGAATCAAGCCCTTCCCCATCAGGCGTCAACTAATGAGAAACATAACCGTGTTTTGTGCAGAGAGTAGGGTCAGCATAACTGCGTTCAAAGCAGTGGTAACTAAAAATTTCATCGTATGCCGTTTTTGATAATGCACATGATATCAGAGATCAGAATAGGGAAAATATAGTGTTTCGTGAGAAGAGCTTTTGTAATCCGACATTATTCAATCATATTTTTCTTTGCGATGGATGTCGGAGGACAATGGAGCAGACGGCCGAGCTGGTGGATTACTCTTTCTTTGCTGTCGTGCTTCCGGAATCTGGTTTGTGCACAGATAAAATACAATGTCCCGGAGGAAGTGAAAGAAGGATCTGTTGTGGGGAATATTGCTAAGGATTTAAACCTTGATGTCAGTAATTTGGCGCACCGACGGTTTCGTATTGTTTCTGGACCTGATGATGCGCTTTTCCAGGTAAATCAGAACAATGGGGAACTGTATGTCAATAAGAGAATCGACAGAGAGAAGCTGTGTGATGGAAACACTGTTTGTTCGATAAGTTTGAAATGCGTTGTTGAAGACCCCTTAGATGTGCATTACATAGAAGTTGAAATAACTGATGTAAACGATAACCCACCCATTTTCCCGAGATCTGAGCAGCAATTTGAAATAGCAGAGCATACGCTTTTGGGAACGCGTTTTCAAGTCCAAACTGCCAGAGATCCTGATCTGGGAATGAATACGGTTCGATATTATAAATTAAGTCAGAATGAGCTGTTTGATATTGACATTCGAGAAAGGCATGCAACAAAAATACCATTTTTAGTTTTAAAGAAAGCGCTGGACAGAGAAAGGCAAGGCAAGCATAGACTCACATTAACAGCCACAGATGGTGGAAATCCACCGAAATCAGGGACTCTGAACATCTCTGTTATTGTTCTAGATACAAATGACAATCGACCTGTCTTTAGCCGCGACTCATATTCTGCAACAATCCTGGAAAATGCACCTCTTGGCACTGTGGTAATTACAATAAACGCAACTGATTTAGATGATGGAATAAATGGGGAAATCGAGTACTCGTTAGGCGAAAATTTGGATGGAAAAATCCACGACCTGTTTAAGCTTGACAAGAACACGGGCGAATTACAAGTTAAAGGGAACATAGACTTTGAGGAAACTGATGTCTTTAAATTAGATGTGCAAGCATCAGATAAAGGCCAGCCTCCACTTATAACTGAAGCAGAACTCAACATTAAAGTCACAGATGTTAATGATAACTCTCCTGAAATTGAGATAACATCACTTTCTAGTGTTATATCTGAAAATGCAAATCCTGGAACGGCCATAGCCTTAATCAGTGTTTCAGACAGGGATTCCGGTGTCAATGGCAGAGTCATTTGTACATTACCCGAAAATATGCCATTTGAGCTGAAATCCTCATTTAAAGAGAATATTTATTCATTAGTGACAAAGGGGCGTTTAGATAGAGAAGTTATTTCAAACTATGAAATCACTGTAACAGCCACTGACTCAGGACAGCCACCTTTGTCTTCTTTTAAAATATTAAACATACAGGTCTCTGATGTAAATGATAACTCCCCACAGTTTACCCAAAACAGATTTGAGCTTTATTTATCTGAAAACAATGCCCCTGGTGCTTCTATATTCTCTGTCACTGCGTTTGATAAAGACTTAAACGAAAATGCTGCAATAACATATAACTTAAATCAAGGTGATTTGACACCTTTCCTAAATATAAATTCAGAAACGGGAATTATTTATGCACTAAAAAGTTTTAATTTTGAAACTCTTAAAACGTTCCAGTTCCATGTGCTCGCTACAGACTCTGGAAGTCCGTCTCTGAGCAGTAACGTGACAGTGAACGTGTTTATTCTGGATCAGAACGACAACGTTCCAGTGATCTTATATCCAGTCAGCGCTAACGGTTCTGCTGAGGGTGTGGAAGAGATTCCCCGGAATGTGAACGCAGGTCATTTGGTGACTAAAGTCAGAGCCTATGACGCAGATATAGGATACAACGGCTGGTTATTGTTTTCACTGCCGGAAGTTAGTGACCACAGTCTCTTTAGTTTGGACCGCTATACAGGACAGATAAGAACCCTTCGCTCATTCACAGAAACAGACGAGGCCCAGCATAAACTGCTCATACTGGTCAAAGACAATGGGAACGTTTCACTCTCAGCAACAGCGACTGTGATTGTCAAAGTTGTGGAGCCCAAAGAGGCTTTTGCAGCTTCTGATGTTCAAAACGCAGTAAAAGACGAGGAGGAAAACGACGTGACATTTTATCTGATCATCACTTTGGGCTCGGTTTCAGTGCTTTTTGTCATCAGCATCATCGTGTTGATTGTAATGCAGTGCTCTAAATCTACAGACTATTCGTCCAAGTATTTACAGGACACAAATTACGACGGGACTCTGTGTCACAGCATCCAGTACAGATCTGGAGACAAACGGTACATGTTAGTTGGACCCAGAATGAGTCTCGGCTCTACAATAGCGCCAGGCAGTAATAGGAATACTCTAGTGATACCAGATCGCAGGAGGAGAGATTCTGGAGAGGTAAGGCTGGCGATTAATTTTCAATTTATTTTGATTTATTTATTTATTTATTTTTAAAAAAAGAAGAAGAAACAAACCCCCATACATGTTCACTTACAATCTACACAATATGTTATCATATAACTGATGAGGTAATGGCAAGTTAAGAAGTTGTTTTGCACAAAAAAGAGAGGTAATGGCAAGTTAAGGAGTTGTTTTGCACAAAAAAAGAGAGAAAAAGGTATGTGCATAACGTCTAAAAAATTGCTATTATTCGAAGTAGTGACAGAGTAGCGGGAGCTGTCCCCTGCGTTGGTGCTGAAGTTAGTTGCGGTTCCCTTGGAATGGCCTTTATTCCATTAAAAGTGGCTTTATTGCGCTCACACACACTTGTCTACATAAGTTGCTTTTGAGTGTTATTTATGAGATTTATAAAATTATGCAGCATGTTGTGCCACTGAATGCAATTATTTTAAGTTGTTTTGTACACAACTGATGTGCTTAACTAACTGTTTTTGAGGACCTGTCTTTCTGTAGACCGCTCGATGTCACTGTTGCTCTAGTATTTGAGGAGCATATTAAGACCTGCCTGTGATGATGACGTGAAACGGACTGTATTGTTCGTCACATTCGTCAGGAAACATTCGCGAGCTGCAGCATAGCGGTAATAGGATGTGCTGACCGTGTTCACAATGGAATTATTCTGTTTTGCACGATCTATCTAATATTATATTGTGAGATCTAATCACTCAGCATATATTGATTTTTGGAATAACGGTGCAGTAAACACTCGCCATGGAAGCCGGAGGACAAAGGCGCGGATGGGGGCACTGGTGGATTTCTCTGTGTTTCTCTTTGCTTGTGAGCCTCGGGCAGCAAGGTTCAGCGCAGATAAGATACTCTGTTCCAGAAGAGGTGAAAGAGGGATCTGTCGTCGGAAATTGTGCTAAGGATTTGGGTCTTGATATCAGTACATTAGTGGATAGACGGTTCCGTATTGTTTCTGGATCAAATGACGCTCTTTTCCAGGTAAATCAGAACAATGGCATCTTGTATGTGGATAAGCACATTGACAGAGAGGAGGTATGTGATGGAAATAGCGCCTGCTTGATTAATTTGAAAATAGTTGTCGAAAAGCCTCTCGAGGTCCATTATGTGGAAGTTGAAATAACAGATGTGAATGATCACTTTCCATCTTTCCACGATAAAGACTTCTATCTAGAGGTTGCGGAAAACACTGTAACTGGAACAAGGTTTGAACTTCAAACTGCTCGAGATCTGGATGTGGGAGTTAATTCAGTTCGATTTTACCAGCTGAGTAAAAATGGGCATTTTGATTTGGAAATCAAAGATAGTGTATACGGAGATAAAACCCCTTTCTTGGTATTACAGAAACCATTAGACAGAGAAACCACTCAAATACACAGGTTACTACTGACTGCAGTAGATGGCGGAAGTCCACCAAAATCAGGCATTCTTAATATCACTGTCTTTGTTTTGGATGTAAACGATAACCGCCCCATATGCAGTAGTGATTCATTAACGATAACATTGCGGGAAAATGCAATTATTAATACTGTAGTGACAATTATAAATGCAAGTGATGCAGATAATGGTCCGAATGGTGAAGTAGAATATACATACGGTAGAAATATGAAGCCAAAAATACGTGAGATATTTCAATTAGACCAGGCCACTGGCGAAATACGTGTTAAAGGACTGATTGACTTTGAAGAAAATGAAATCTACAGTTTGATAATAAGGGCATCAGACAAGGGTCTTCCTCCTCTGAACAGTGATTGTCAGCTTATCATTAAAGTTGAAGATGTAAATGACAATAACCCAGAAATACAAGTAACATCTCTTTCAAATGTAATTTCGGAAGACGCAAAAATTGGAACCGTTATTTCGCTTATAAGTGTAAGTGATAAAGATTCTGGGATTAATGGAAAAGTTGTGTGTCGCCTGCCTGACAATGCGCCATTTGAGTTAAAGCAGTCTGTTCAGGATAATATGTATTCCCTTGTAACGAAAGAACGCTTAGATCGAGAGTTAGTGTCCGAATATGAAATCAAAATAACAGCAACAGATTTGGGTAACCCTTCTCTGTCGGCTTATAAAACTATTTTTGTACAGGTGTCAGATGTAAATGATAACATCCCAGAATTTTCTTTAAATCCTCTTGAGCTTTACTTAACTGAAAACAATCCTCCAGGCGCTTCTATATATTCTGTCAGTGCCACTGACAAAGATATTAATGAAAATGCTGCCATAACTTATCATATCATAAGAGGTGGAGGGACACAGAACGACATGGTATCTGTCATGAATATTAATTCTGAAACAGGCGCAATTTATGCACTTAAAAGTTTTGATTTTGAAACTACCAAAACTTTCCAGTTCCATGTGCTCGCTACAGACTCTGGAAGTCCGTCTCTGAGCAGTAACGTGACAGTGAACGTGTTTATCCTGGATCAGAACGACAACGTTCCAGTGATCTTATATCCAGTCAGCGCTAACGGTTCTGCTGAGGGTGTGGAAGAGATTCCCCGGAATGTGAACGCAGGTCATTTGGTGACGAAAGTCAGAGCCTATGACGCAGATATAGGATACAACGGCTGGTTATTGTTTTCACTGCCGGAAGTTAGTGACCACAGTCTCTTTAGTTTGGACCGCTATACAGGACAGATAAGAACCCTTCGCTCATTCACAGAAACAGACGAGGCCCAGCATAAACTGCTCATACTGGTCAAAGACAATGGGAACGTTTCACTCTCAGCAACAGCGACTGTGATTGTCAAAGTTGTGGAGCCCAAAGAGGCTTTTGCAGCTTCTGATGTTCAAAACGCAGTAAAAGACGAGGAGGAAAACGACGTGACATTTTATCTGATCATCACTTTGGGCTCGGTTTCAGTGCTTTTTGTCATCAGCATCATCGTGTTGATTGTAATGCAGTGCTCTAAATCTACAGACTATTCGTCCAAGTATTTACAGGAGACAAATTACGACGGGACTCTGTGTCACAGCATCCAGTACAGATCTGGAGACAAACGGTACATGTTAGTTGGACCCAGAATGAGTATCGGCTCTACAATAGCGCCAGGCAGTAATAGGAATACTCTAGTGATACCAGATCGCAGGAGGAGAGATTCTGGAGAGGTAAGAATAACCGATTATTTCTAATTACAGTCACCCTGTTTGTTCGATATTTGTGTATACGTTATAATTGCAAAGTTGTATTATTTTACACAGTTATGGTTTCATAGCGCAAGATCACGTTAATTATCCTCCTTTGATTGACAGCTTTGATTTTCTGAGTGTGTTGCGAGTGACATCAGCTTGCAGGGAGCTGTTCGCTACTTTGGTGCTGAGTTCCTCCAGGATATAAGTGTAATTGTCAAAGGCGTCATTTCTGACACAACACTTTTTTTCAATATCATGAAATCATAAAAATAAAACTGTCAAATATGTAAACATAAAATCATAATTTCTCGTTTGCATTTTAACATATGAATTTCATATTGTTGTTTTTAGATAATTTTTGTTTGTCAAGTTTTATTAGATATAATTATTAGGCATTATAAGATATAAATACAAACCTTTTTACTCGCTATCTACATTTTATTTACATTTATGCGTTTAATCTCCATCTCCTATATTTTAGGTTATGCACGGTAATAAATTATTTTTCGAAGTCATAAGTAAAACAAAGATTATTGGAATACCATTTCAGTTTTTCTACTTCAAAATTTCACGTTTGCTTCATTGTGTTACCGTTTCTTTGTCATTATTTGTTAAATGTATTAGCACTTTCTGAGTGAAAATTGTTTCTAAGTAAATCCTACACCATTTTTTTAAGTGTAGTAATATTCAATTTTATAATGGCATTTTCACATTAAGTGACTTTTGTAATAGGCTTCCAGGGAATGCAACACTTTACGCATTATTCATAAGCTTTAAGAAATGTGTTTGAAATGAACAGTTGACCGCTCAGTGTCAGTATTACTCTATGATATGCTGAAGAGATTATGCCCTGCCCTACATGGTGACATGCGCAGTGTTGTATAGGAGCCAGTGTGAGGCAAAGAAAATGATAGTGGTTAAGGTAGATTGACGCTACAACGCAGGACGTCATTTGAATTATTTTCCTGAATTGTGACACTACACCGTTTATCTTGTTGTGAGTATCACGGACGATACATGCCTGATCCTGGAATACTTTTGCTGTAATCGCTCGCGATGGATAAGGATGGACAAAGGCGCAGATGTGGGTACTGGTGGATTGCTTTGTGTTTGATGTTGCATTGTAAGCAGCCTGTTTCAGCACAGATCAGATATTCTATTCCAGAGGAGGTGAAAGAGGGATCACAAGTGGGAAATATTGCTAAGGATCTCGGTCTTGATGTCAGTTCGTTAGAGCACAGACGATTCCGTATTGTTTCTGGATCAAAGGACATATTTTTCCAGGTAAATCAGAACAATGGCATCTTGTACGTTCATAAGAAAATCGACCGAGAGGAGATTTGTGATGGCAATGGCGCATGTTTGCTAAGCTTAAAGATTGCAGTTGAAAATCCACTCGAAGTTCACTATGTTGAGGTTGAAATAACAGATGTAAATGATCACTTCCCTTCTTTCCCAGAAAAAGACGTACACGTAGAAATTGCAGAAAACACAGTAAAAGGCACTCGCTTCGATCTTCCAACAGCGAGAGATTTGGATGTTGGCGTTAATTCCATTCGTTCCTATCGGCTCGGACAAAACGATCATTTTGACATAGAGATAAGAGACAGTGAATATGGAGATAAAAATCCTTTTCTGCTTTTACAGAAAACCTTAGATAGGGAGAATCAAGAGAAGCACGTTTTAACTTTGACTGCAATTGATGGTGGAAATCCACCAAAATCAGGCACTTTAAATATAACTGTCACGGTCCTTGATGTTAACGACAACCGGCCAATATGCAACCGAGACACGCACACTATTGCGTTAAATGAGAACGTCTCTCCCGGTTTTACGGTAACATTTGTTAATGCAACTGACCCAGATGAGGGCGTTAATGGAGAAGTTGAATATACTTATGGTAGAAATGTGCAGCGAAAAGTACATGATGTTTTTGATTTGGACAAGGTGACAGGTGAAATACTTGTCAAAGGCGAAATAGATTTTGAAGAGAACGAAATTTATAGTGTAAATATAAAAGCATCTGATAAGGGACGCCCTCCTCTACATACTGACTGCAGGGTTATCATTAAGATTATAGATGTCAATGATAATGAACCTGAGATTGAAGTCACGTCGCTTTCTAATATTGTTTCTGAAGATTCAAAACCCGGGACAGTAATTTCTCTTATAAGCATAACGGACAAAGATTCGGGAATCAACGGTAAAGTTGTTTGTAGCTTGTCAAAGAATGTGCCGTTTGAGTTGAAACCATATGTTCAGCAGAACATGTATTCTCTAGTAACAAAAGAGAGTTTGGACCGGGAGGTTGCATCCCATTATGACATTACAGTAACAGCTACTGATTTAGGCAACCCAGCTCTTTCAGCGTCAAAACCTCTAAGCGTAGAGGTGTCTGATGTTAACGATAACACACCGCAATTTCCCCACAGCCCTCTTGAGATTTACCTGTTTGAAAATAATGCACCTGGAGAGTCAATATTCTCTGTCAGCGCCACTGACCAAGACAAAAATGATAATGCCCATATAACTTACAATATTATAAGAGGCGATCAGACACAAAGCGATATGACTTCATTCCTCAATATCAATTCTGAAACGGGCGTAATTAGCGCTCTCAAATGTTTTGACTTTGAAACGGTAAAAAAGTTCCAGTTCCATGTGCTCGCTACAGACTCTGGAAGTCCGTCTCTGAGCAGTAACGTGACAGTGAACGTGTTTATTCTGGATCAGAACGACAACGTTCCAGTGATCTTATATCCAGTCAGCGCTAACGGTTCTGCTGAGGGTGTGGAAGAGATTCCCCGGAATGTGAACGCAGGTCATTTGGTGACTAAAGTCAGAGCCTATGACGCAGATATAGGATACAACGGCTGGTTATTGTTTTCACTGCCGGAAGTTAGTGACCACAGTCTCTTTAGTTTGGACCGCTATACAGGACAGATAAGAACCCTTCGCTCATTCACAGAAACAGACGAGGCCCAGCATAAACTGCTCATACTGGTCAAAGACAATGGGAACGTTTCACTCTCAGCAACAGCGACTGTGATTGTCAAAGTTGTGGAGCCCAAAGAGGCTTTTGCAGCTTCTGATGTTCAAAACGCAGTAAAAGACGAGGAGGAAAACGACGTGACATTTTATCTGATCATCACTTTGGGCTCGGTTTCAGTGCTTTTTGTCATCAGCATCATCGTGTTGATTGTAATGCAGTGCTCTAAATCTACAGACTATTCGTCCAAGTATTTACAGGACACAAATTACGACGGGACTCTGTGTCACAGCATCCAGTACAGATCTGGAGACAAACGGTACATGTTAGTTGGACCCAGAATGAGTCTCGGCTCTACAATAGCGCCAGGCAGTAATAGGAATACTCTAGTGATACCAGATCGCAGGAGGAGAGATTCTGGAGAGGTAAGCATATTCAGATAATTATAATTACGATCACCGTAATGCTTTGGCCTTTTTTAAAAATTATTATTCGTTATAACTAATTTCTTCAAAATGCTATGCTTTTAAAGAGCTATGATTTCATAGTGCAAATACCTTTTCAGTATTTTTTGCCATCTTTATCTGATCGTAAGTCCTTGCTCGTAGGGTGCTGTTCATTGCGTTGGTGAAATGAGATGCAGTTCATTGAGAATTTGTCAAAGGCGTTTATTGTGACACTAAAATGTTTAAACTACTTGTTTCGAATGTTATGAAAACATTTTTAAACGCATCAATGTTAGTCGTCAAAAATTACTGAAAGTTTGTAAACTTAAATCTACTTCATGTTGATTTAAATCTATACTTCTAATATAGGCTATTTAATTTTACATCGTTTCGTTATTTTTTTTAGGACTGGCAGTTATGATTTAAACAATATTTTAAAGTATTTTAAACCACTTGGTGTCGGTGTTGCACTAGTATTTGTCCAGGGTCTTGAGTCCTGCCCCTGATGATGACGTTGACTGTATTGTTTTTTCACACACAAACTCACACACACACACCCACACTGAAGGCTCGGGATGAATCGACAATACATTACTGGCGGTACTTAACAAAGACTGGTTTCATATTTTGTCATTTTCTCATGATGCGCTTATAAACATTGCACTACGGCCTCTAATAATCGAGGATATACACAGTTGCCTTTCTAAAGAAAGCGACTACAAATCGCTCATGATGGAAGCCAGAGGACAAAGGCGCAGATGGGAGCATTGCTGGATTGCTCTGTGTATTTCTTTTCTTCTTGATTCCGGACAGCAGGTTTCAGCTCAGATCAGATATTCAATTCCAGAAGAAGTGAAAGAAGGAACCGTTGTGGGAAATATTGCTAAGGATTTGGGTCTTGAAGTAAGTAGCTTGGTGGACAGGCAGTTTCGAATCGTTTCTGGATCTAAGGAGGAGCTTTTTCAGATAAATCAGGAAAATGGCATTTTGTATGTTCGTAAAAAAATCGACAGAGAGTCTTTGTGTGCTGGCAGCGGTGTTTGTATGGTAAATTTAAAAACGGTTATTGAAAATCCTCTCGAAATACATTATGTGGAGGTAGAAATATCAGATATAAACGATCACTCTCCTAGATTTCCTGATAAGGAGCAGCGTCTGAGTATTTCTGAAAATACGCTGCCTGGTGCTGATTATCAGTTACAAGCTGCCCGAGATCCCGATTCTGGGACTAATTCGGTTCGGTCCTATAAATTAAGTCCTGATGATCATTTTGAAATTCGAGTTAGAGAAAGTGATGAGGATAAAATGCCATTTTTAGTTCTAAAGAAGGCTGTTGATAGAGAGATTACAACGACATACAAACTGCTTCTAACAGCAGTTGATGGAGGGAATCCTCCAAAGTCTGTGTCTGTTAACATTACAATTATTATTTTAGATACAAATGATAATCGCCCTGTATTTAGTCGAGAGACATATTCTGCAACATTGCAAGAGACAGCTGATATTGGCACTGTGGTTATTCGAGTAAATGCTATTGATAGGGATGAGGGCCCAAACAGTGAAATCGAATACAGTTTTACCACGTTAAACAGTAAAGTACATGATGTGTTTGAGCTCGATCAGGTCACAGGTGAAATACGTGTAAAGGGGAAGGTGGATTATGAAGATACTGAAGTTTATAAACTTGATATTCAGGCATCAGACAAGGGGCATCCATCAATGTCTGCAAACTGTAGAGTTGTTATTAAGATTATTGATGTGAATGACAACCGGCCAGAGATTGAGATTACGTCACTTTCTAAGAACATCCCTGAAGATTCTAAGCCTGGAACGGTCATTTCTCTTATCAGTGTGACTGATAAAGACGCAGGGATCAACGGCAAAGTGATTTGTCAGTTAAACAAAAATATTCCCTTTGAGCTAAAGCCTTCCTTCAAAGATAATATGTATTCTTTAGTAACAAAAGATAGGTTAGATAGAGAGACTCATTCACAGTATGAAATTACAATTACAGCCTCTGATTTAGGACAGCCGTCTTTGACTGCATCGACCACTCTAAGCGTTCATATTTCTGATGTGAATGATAATGCTCCAGAATTTTTAATAAATCCTCTAGATCTTTACTTAGTGGAAAATAATGTGGCCGGTTCATCTATAATTTCAGTAAGCGCCTCTGATAGAGACAGTGCTGAAAATGCCGCGATATCGTATCACATAATTAGAGGTGATGGAACACTGAATGATTTGTCGTCTTTCTTGAATATAAATTCTGAAACAGGTGTTGTTTATTCGCTAAAGAGCTTTGACTTCGAAACTTTAAAAACATCTCAGTTCCATGTGCTCGCTACAGACTCTGGAAGTCCGTCTCTGAGCAGTAACGTGACAGTGAACGTGTTTATTCTGGATCAGAACGACAACGTTCCAGTGATCTTATATCCAGTCAGCGCTAACGGTTCTGCTGAGGGTGTGGAAGAGATTCCCCGGAATGTGAACGCAGGTCATTTGGTGACTAAAGTCAGAGCCTATGACGCAGATATAGGATACAACGGCTGGTTATTGTTTTCACTGCCGGAAGTTAGTGACCACAGTCTCTTTAGTTTGGACCGCTATACAGGACAGATAAGAACCCTTCGCTCATTCACAGAAACAGACGAGGCCCAGCATAAACTGCTCATACTGGTCAAAGACAATGGGAACGTTTCACTCTCAGCAACAGCGACTGTGATTGTTAAAGTTGTGGAGCCCAAAGAGGCTTTTGCAGCTTCTGATGTTCAAAACGTAGTAAAAGACGAGGAGGAAAACGACGTGACATTTTATCTGATCATCACTTTGGGCTTGGTTTCGGTGCTTTTTGTCATCAGCATCATCGTGTTGATTGTAATGCAGTGCTCTAAATCTACAGACTATTCGTCCAAGTATTTACAGGACACAAATTACGACGGGACTCTGTGTCACAGCATCCAGTACAGATCTGGAGACAAACGGTACATGTTAGTTGGACCCAGAATGAGTATCGGCTCTACAATAGCGCCAGGCAGTAATAGGAATACTCTAGTGATACCAGATCGCAGGAGGAGAGATTCTGGAGAGGTAAGCGCCCTTCAACTTATATAAAGAAAGTTTAGTTTCACGATGTCTGATACTGTTGATGTGTTTTGGGGTTTTCGCTTGATATTATTCAGTTTTTCAGTGGAATTAAATACGACTGGTTAATGAATTTGTTGTTAAATGAAAAAAAAAAGTAATTTTGTATTACAGGCCAACAATCTATAAAGCGCGCTGTGGTGCTGTCCATGGTGCTGAACTCTCTCATCCTCGTTCAGGGTCGCTGACCATTCATTTCTCATTTTTAATGTTTAGTATTTAAATCTATTTATACAAAAGTTTGATATGTAATATTTATTTTTCTAACATAACACATTGGTAAGTCAAAATGTATCAATAACTATATTAGTTTTCACCAGACGGTGTCAGTATAATATAAGGTGAAAGAGGTTTCGTCCTTCCCATCATTTCACCATGCACAGGTCTGTTTTCTTCTCGGGAGAGGGTGAACACACGACGGTCTGCCGTCGTAAAATAATTAATCGTTGTGTTTGTGTTATTTATAAGACATATTACAAGAAATGGACGTTTACGCTCGTACGCTGAAGTGATACTTGATTTTCTGCAAGCAAGACTGTTTAGTGAAATCGTTTAACATGGAATCCGGAGGACAAAGGCGCAGATGGGAGTACTGGTGGATTTCTCTGTGTTTCTCTTTACTGCTATGTTTCAAGCAGCAGATTTCAGCTCAAGTAAGATATTCTATTTCAGAAGAGGTAAAAGTGGGATCTATTGTGGGAAATATTGCTAAGGATTTGGGTCTCGAGATCAACGCTTTAGAGGACAGACGGTTTCGTATTGTTTCTGGGTCCGAGGAAACGCTTTTCCAAGTAAATCAGAACAATGGCATTTTGTATGTGCATAAACGGATCAACAGAGAAGATCTGTGTGACGGAAACACGGCTTGCATTGTGAACATTAAAACAGTTGTGGAAGATCCTTTAGAGGTCCATTATGTAGCAGTTGAGATTACGGACGTGAATGATCATTCGCCTAGTTTTCCAGATAAAAAGCAGAGAGTCGAAATTGCAGAGAGCACCCAGCCAGGAGCGCGCTTCCAGTTACATGCGGCACGTGATCCAGATATTAGTGTAAATTCTGTGCGATCATACAAACTGAGCCAAAACGAACATTTTGACTTAGAAATACGGGACAGGGGCGACGAAAAAAACCCATTCCTGCTTTTACGGAGACCTCTGGACAGAGAACACCAAGCTGAACATAATTTAATATTAACAGCTGTTGACGGGGGAAGTCCGCCCAAATCAGGAGTATTAAATATTACTGTCACGGTTCTCGATATCAATGACAATCGCCCTGTATTTAGCCAAGAGGTTTACACTGTTAACTTACAAGAAAATGTGCCAGCTGATACCGTTGTAATTAAAGTTAATGCTACTGATATTGACGAGGGGTTGAATGGTGAAGTGCGATATAGCCTAGCTGGCAATCTAAACAGTAAAGTTAATGCAATGTTTGTGCTGGACAGTGTCTCAGGGGAAATTCGAGTTAAGGATAATATTGATTTTGAAAACGTTGAGGTGTACAGACTAGATGTATTTGCGTCTGATAAGGGGACACCGCCAATGACAGTAGACTGTAGAGTCATAGTGAAAATCTTAGATGTGAACGATAACACCCCTGAAATAGAGATTACGTCACTCTCTAACATTATCCCCGAAGATTCAAAACCAGGAACTGTTATTTCGCTCATTAGTGTGTCAGATAAAGACTCTGGTGCAAACGGCAAAGTGTTATGCACTTTGTCTTCTAATGTGCCATTTGAACTCAAACCGTCTGTTCAGCACAACATGTATTCCTTAGTATCCAAAACGTTTTTAGACAGAGAAGCCATGTCACATTATGAGATCACAATAGTTGCGACAGACCTAGGTCAACCCCCTCTGACCTCATTTAAAACATTAACCATACAGGTGTCTGATGTGAATGACAACAGTCCGGAATTTATTCAAAATCCCCTCGAACTATATTTAATGGAAAACAACGTACCAGGTGCCTCTGTCTTCTCAGTAACTGCGTTTGACAAAGACGTGAATGATAATGCTTTGATTTCATATAATCTAATTAGAGGTGACGGGACGCAAAATGACATCGCTTCATTCCTCAACATTAATTCAGAAACAGGCATAATTCATGCCTTAAAATGTTTTGATTTTGAAACTGTTAAAACGTTTCAGTTTCAAGTTATTGCTACAGACTCTGGAAGTCCGTCTCTGAGCAGTAACGTGACAGTGAACGTGTTTATCCTGGATCAGAACGACAACGTTCCAGTGATCTTATATCCAGTCAGCGCTAACGGTTCTGCTGAGGGTGTGGAAGAGATTCCCCGGAATGTGAACGCAGGTCATTTGGTGACTAAAGTCAGAGCCTATGACGCAGATATAGGATACAACGGCTGGTTATTGTTTTCACTGCCGGAAGTTAGTGACCACAGTCTCTTTAGTTTGGACCGCTATACAGGACAGATAAGAACCCTTCGCTCATTCACAGAAACAGACGAGGCCCAGCATAAACTGCTCATACTGGTCAAAGACAATGGGAACGTTTCACTCTCAGCAACAGCGACTGTGATTGTTAAAGTTGTGGAGCCCAAAGAGGCTTTTGCAGCTTCTGATGTTCAAAACGCAGTAAAAGACGAGGAGGAAAACGACATGACATTTTATCTGATCATCACTTTGGGCTCGGTTTCAGTGCTTTTTGTCATCAGCATCATCGTGTTGATTGTAATGCAGTGCTCTAAATCTACAGACTATTCGTCCAAGTATTTACAGGACACAAATTACGACGGGACTCTGTGTCACAGCATCCAGTACAGATCTGGAGACAAACGGTACATGTTAGTTGGACCCAGAATGAGTATCGGCTCTACAATAGCGCCAGGCAGTAATAGGAATACTCTAGTGATACCAGATCGCAGGAGGAGAGATTCTGGAGAGGTAAGGAAATCATAAAACATCTTTATCGAATTAGTTTAATTTATACAAAATGTAAAAGTTTTGTAAATATTTACACATTGAATATGCTTACTTCAAATATTGTATTCTGATAATTGCAATGATAAATGTGTCTTTTCGCAATGAAGTAAATTGTGTAAATACAAATAAATACAACGTTTATTTTTATTATATATATTTATTTTTTTATTTTATTTTTTTACACTGATAGCGCTCTGGATATTTCTTTAAGAATGTGCTATGTGCTAAACACTTAAGTCCACCCGGTGTCAGTGCTGCACTAATGTTGCATGGAAAACCGATTTGCTTGTGATGACGTGAAGGGCATTGTTCCTCATTTGGAGAGGCTTGTGTGCGCGAGCGGTTCAGAAGGAATGTGCACGGACATAATTGCGCTGGCGTTAAAGTGAAGGGTCATATTTTGGGTTAGATTTCCAGTTCTATATGACACATGAAATTTACGTCATTAAATGTACAGTTTAGTTGCTGGACGAACCATTCCGATGTTCGCGATGGGAGACAGAAGGCAGCGGCGCAAATGGGAGTGCTGGTGGATTGTTTTGTGCATCTTTTTTATGTTTTGCTTCGAACAGCGGGTTTCAGCTCAGATAAAATACTCTATTCCAGAGGAGGTCAAAGAGGGATCCGTTGTAGGAAATGTTGCTAAGGATTTGGGTATTGATCTAAATGCTTTGGTGGACAGGCGCTTTCGTATCGTTTCTGGATCTAAGGATGCTCCTTTTCAGGTAAATCTGAACAATGGCATGTTGTATGTTCAAAATAGAATCGACAGAGAAGAGCTTTGTGTCGACAATGAAGTCTGCCAAGTAAATCTAAAAATTGCTATCGAAAATCCTCTAGAAATTCATTATGTAGGCGTTGAGGTTACGGATATCAACGATCATGCACCTGTTTTCCCCGAGAAAGAACAGCTTTTGAAGATCGCAGAAAATACTTTACCTGGTGCTGATTTTCAGTTGCTCGCAGCTCGAGACCCAGATTCTGGAGGGAATGCTCTGCGTACATACAAACTGAGTCATAACGAACATTTTGAATTGGAGATTAGAGATGGCGGTGAGGATAACAAGATCCCTATTCTTAAGCTGCAGAGACCCCTTGATAGGGAGCGACAAAGTAAGCATAATTTGGTGTTAACCGCTCTCGATGGTGGAAATCCAGCGAGATCAGGCGTTATGAACATTACCATAGTAGTTCTCGATAATAATGATAACAGACCGATGTTCAGTAAAGATGTGTACTCTGTGACAATTACTGAAAATCTTCCTTTAGGGAGTCTGATATTACAAGTGAATGCCACAGATGCAGATTTGGGCTTAAACGGTGACGTACAATATTCTTTTGTGAGCAACTTAAAGAGAAAGGTGTATGACACATTTGAAATAGACCGGAATACAGGTGAAATTCGTGTTATTGGTGATGTTGATTACGAAGACACAGAAGTATACAGAGCTGACGTCACAGCCTCAGACAGTGCAGAGTCTCCCATGACGACAAACTGTAGAGTTATCATAAAAGTTACAGACCTAAATGACAATAAACCAGAAATAGAGGTCACCTCGCTTTCCAATCTAATACCGGAGGATTCCAAACCAGGAACTGTTATTTCACTGATAAGTGTAACAGATAAAGACTCAGGTGCTAACGGAAAAATAGTATGCAGTCTTCCTGATGGGACTCCGTTTGAGCTAAAACCTTCTTTTCAAGAAAATATGTATTCGCTTGTGACGAAAAATGCTTTAGATCGCGAGATGATTACTCATTATGATATTTTATTAACGGTCACTGATTTAGGGCAACCTCCTCTGTCCTCAGTGAAGACGTTAAGCATTGATGTTTCAGATGTGAATGATAATAAGCCAGAGTTTCCTCAAAATCCTCTCGAGATCTTCTTATTAGAAAATAATTCACCAGGTGCATCTATTTTTTCAGTTAGCGCACTTGACAAAGACATAAACGATAATGCTGTTATTTCATACCATATAATTCGAGATGACAAAACAAAAGGAGATTTGGCTTCATTTCTGAATGTCAATTCTGAAACTGGAGCCATCTATGCGCTGAAAAGTTTTGATTTTGAAACGATGAAAACAGGACAGTTTCATGTGCTCGCTACAGACTCTGGAAGTCCGTCTCTGAGCAGTAACGTGACAGTGAACGTCTTTATTCTGGATCAGAACGACAACGTTCCAGTGATCTTATATCCAGTCAGCGCTAACGGTTCTGCTGCGGGTGTGGAAGAGATTCCCCGGAATGTGAACGCAGGTCATTTGGTGACTAAAGTCAGAGCCTATGACGCAGATATAGGATACAACGGCTGGTTATTGTTTTCACTGCCGGAAGTTAGTGACCACAGTCTCTTTAGTTTGGACCGCTATACAGGACAGATAAGAACCCTTCGCTCATTCACAGAAACAGACGAGGCCCAGCATAAACTGCTCATACTGGTCAAAGACAATGGGAACGTTTCACTCTCAGCAACAGCGACTGTGATTGTCAAAGTTGTGGAGCCCAAAGAGGCTTTTGCAGCTTCTGATGTTCAAAACGCAGTAAAAGACGAGGAGGAAAACGACGTGACATTTTATCTGATCATCACTTTGGGCTCGGTTTCAGTGCTTTTTGTCATCAGCATCATCGTGTTGATTGTAATGCAGTGCTCTAAATCTACAGACTATTCGTCCAAGTATTTACAGGACACAAATTACGACGGGACTCTGTGTCACAGCATCCAGTACAGATCTGGAGACAAACGGTACATGTTAGTTGGACCCAGAATGAGTATCGGCTCTACAATAGCGCCAGGCAGTAATAGGAATACTCTAGTGATACCAGATCGCAGGAGGAGAGATTCTGGAGAGGTAAGAGCTTTGTGAATTATATTAAACAACTTTCGCAGGCTTACTGTTAACAAATTGTACATTTTGATTTCAGTATCTCGTTCACTATGTGATATGATTATGTTCTGACTCACTTACAAGATCACCATTTATTCATTGTTGTTTTTATTTATTAAGATTTAGATGTTTGAAAATGCGCTGTCCGTGGTGCTGAAAGCATTCACCTTTGCAGTGCAACCGACCTTTCAGTTTGGTTGAAAATTACTTATCCTAATAAGCATTCATAATTGCTTCTTCTTCTTCTTTTGCAACATAAGAGTTTACATGTACTTCTCCTTTTGTACCATGTGGTGTCAGAGTTACATTAGGATATGAAGCAGAGATTTGACCCTGCCTTTAAGTGGCGGCGCGCATGGCTGTTCCGTTCAGTTATACTGTGATAGCAGCTGACGAGTGTAGCGCGAGAAGCGGAGGGACATATTCTAAAATTCTATCGATGTCATTTAAGAATGTTGCGTCTGGGAATACACAATTTTTACTGAAAACAACCGTGACTACTTTTTTACGCTGCTTTAGAGGAATCCTTAACGATGGATGAACAAAGGTGCCGATGGGAGCACTGGTGGATTTCTCTGTGTTTCTCCTTTCTTCTCGGCTTTGGACAGCAGGTTTCAGCTCAGATAAGATACACTATTCCAGAAGAGTTGAAAGCGGGGTCTGTTGTGGGAAATATTGCTAAGGATCTGGGACTTGACGTGAGTACTTTGGAGGACAGACGGTTCCGTATAGTCTCTGGTTCTAAAGACGCGTTTTTCCAGATAAATCAGAACAATGGCGAATTGTATATTCACAAAATCGTAGACAGGGAGGCGCTTTGTGACGGAAATGGTGCATGCGTAGTAAATCTAAAAACTGCAGTCGAAAATCCTTTAGAAATTCACTACGTTGCAGTAGAAATAACAGACATAAACGACAACAATCCTAGTTTTTCTGAACAGAATCAACATTTCGAGATCGCAGAACACACCCCTACAGGAACGAGCTTCCAGCTGCACGCAGCACGAGACCAGGATGCTGCACCATATTCTGTTCGTTTGTATAAATTAAGTCAGGATGAAAATTTTGAGATTGACATTAGAGACAGCGATGAAGACAAAATCCCCTTTTTAGTGTTGAGAAAACCACTCGATCGCGAAAATAAGGCAGAACATATGCTGGTTTTGAAAGCCCTCGATGGTGGAAACCCTCCAAAATCAGGTACCCTTAACATCACCGTTACCGTCTTGGATATTAATGATAATCGCCCAGTGTTCAGTCAAGACCCATATTCTGTCAGTTTACAAGAAAATTCACCAATTGGAACAACTGTAATTAAAATAAAGGCAACTGACAGGGACGAGGGCTCAAACAGTGAAATTGAGTATTCACTTGGTAAAACTTTAAAGCGCAAAGTTTATGACGTATTTCAATTGGATCGCATTACAGGCGAAATAAAAGTTAAAGGCAATGTAGACTTTGAAGACACGGACGTTTACAAACTGGATGTTCAGGCTTCAGATAAAGGTCAGCCTCCTTTGTCTGCCCAAGGACGAGTTATCATAAAGATACAAGATATAAACGATAATACGCCTGAAATTGAGCTGACATCATTATCTAATATTGTTGCCGAGGACTCCAAACCTGGCACAGTTATTGCTTTGATAAGTGTCTCAGATAAAGACTCTGGTGTCAATGGTAAAGTTGTGTGTAGTCTCTCAGATAATGTTCCTTTTGAGCTGAAACCCTCTTTCCAAGATAATATGTACTCGCTAGTGACAAAGGGGCGCTTGGATCGTGAACTTGTGCCCCACTATGACATCACAGTTACAGCAACAGATCTAGGTCAACCCCCTTTATCATCCATTAAAACATTAAGCATCCAAGTAGCAGATGTGAATGACAACCAACCTGTGTTTTCTAGTAATTTTCTTGAACTTTACATATTTGAAAATAATGCTCCTGGAGCCTCAATATTCTCAGTAAGAGCATCTGATAAAGATGTGAATGAAAATGCTTTGATTTCGTATCAGATAAATAGAGGTGGAGGGACACAGAACGATATTACGTCATTCTTGAATATAAATTCGGAAACAGGGGTTATTCACTCGCTTAAAAGTTTTGATTTCGAAACAATTAAAACATTTCAGTTTTACGTGCTCGCTACAGACTCTGGAAGTCCGTCTCTGAGCAGTAACGTGACAGTGAACGTGTTTATTCTGGATCAGAACGACAACGTTCCAGTGATCTTATATCCAGTCAGCGCTAACGGTTCTGCTGAGGGTGTGGAAGAGATTCCCCGGAATGTGAACGCAGGTCATTTGGTGACTAAAGTCAGAGCCTATGACGCAGATATAGGATACAACGGCTGGTTATTGTTTTCACTGCCGGAAGTTAGTGACCACAGTCTCTTTAGTTTGGACCGCTATACAGGACAGATAAGAACCCTTCGCTCATTCACAGAAACAGACGAGGCCCAGCATAAACTGCTCATACTGGTCAAAGACAATGGGAACGTTTCACTCTCAGCAACAGCGACTGTGATTGTCAAAGTTGTGGAGCCCAAAGAGGCTTTTGCAGCTTCTGATGTTCAAAACGCAGTAAAAGACGAGGAGGAAAACGACGTGACATTTTATCTGATCATCACTTTGGGCTCGGTTTCAGTGCTTTTTGTCATCAGCATCATCGTGTTGATTGTAATGCAGTGCTCTAAATCTACAGACTATTCGTCCAAGTATTTACAGGAGACAAATTACGACGGGACTCTGTGTCACAGCATCCAGTACAGATCTGGAGACAAACGGTACATGTTAGTTGGACCCAGAATGAGTATCGGCTCTACAATAGCGCCAGGCAGTAATAGGAATACTCTAGTGATACCAGATCGCAGGAGGAGAGATTCTGGAGAGGTAAGCTAATGACCCCTACATCTGTGTATTAGTTGTAGGAAACAGTTTTAAAACACACATTGGTTGCTGTCCATGGCATTGAAGTTGCTCAGGCTTTTGTTTCAAATGGCACACTCTTAGTGTCTTTCTCTTTCTCATATTCAGATTTATTTATAATTTAGACTTAATTGTTATGGTAAAAATAATGTTTTTGCATTGCCAAATCATAGCAATATTAAATATGCAAACATATAACAGTTGAAGATAGATACAGTACCGGGTAGTAATACAAATATTCCAGTAATACCAGATCCCAGGAGGGGAGATTCTGGAGAGATAAACGAATTTTAAAAACATATTAGTTTTATTTATTTTTTTCTGTATGATCTAGGGAAAGATATGGACAGTGGTCTATGATAGGCTTCTGTTTTTTATTTATTTATTATTTTGCTTGTATTGTTTGCTGCTGTATATGTAGACGCGCGATTCTGCATTTTTGCTGTAGCCAATGGGCAATAGAATGCGATGCATTGCAGCTGTGAGATCACAAGGTGTCAGTGTAATCCTAGACTACGGCTCATGACGTCAAATACTGTTATTCCTCCCCTTCGCATGTAATGTTCGTGTATCCTGCTCGTCAGTGGTTCTTGCTTTTGCTTTTTAAGGGATTCGAGTTCTTTCGGCAGTAATTGAACATTTTTAGAGGTAAAAGCAATGCTTTATATAATCGATCAAGTGTAGCAGAGGAATTGTCGTAGAACCTTGCCCGTATTATCTTCAGAATGGAACAAAGAAGATTCGAGCAATGGCTGAAGGAGCGCGCAAAATTCACTCTAATGGCTGCATTGCTTGTGTTTGGTGCGGTGGCACGAGCGCAAATTCAGTACTCCATCTCAGAGGAACAGAGGGACGGAGCTGCGGTGGGAAATATCGCGAAGGATTTGGGCATAGATCACAGAACCTTTAAAGAGCGAGGATTTCGCATCGTCTCAACCTCAGGCCAGTCAATGTTCACTGTGAATAAGAATGACGGTGTCTTGTATGTGAACGGTAAGATAGATAGAGAGGATATATGCGAGAGAAGCACTCCGTGTTTAATCAATCTGAAAATCGCATTAGAAAATCCACTTGAAATCCACTATGTAACTGTTGAGATTTTGGACGTAAACGACCACACGCCGAGTTTTCCGGAAAACGAGATGCATTTAGAGATTGGGGAATCTGCCCTGCCCGGTGCGCGCTTTCAGCTTGAGGCTGCGCGCGATTCTGATAGTGGCAGCAATTCTGTGCATCATTACAAACTCAGTCATAACGATAATTTTCGCCTTGAAGTCAAAGATCGCGGAGAAGACGGTAAAATTCCTATCCTAATTTTACAAAAGCCTTTAGACCGAGAGCTTACTCGAAGCGTTAACTTGCAGTTAACAGCTGTAGATGGAGGAAAGCCTGCAAAATCAGGGACAATGGAGATAAACATTAATGTTATAGATATAAATGACAACGTGCCCGTTTTTACCAAAGATGTTTATTCAGTCATGCTGAGTGAAAATGCGCCTATAGGTACAACCGTGATACAGGTCAACGCCACAGATTTGGATGAGGGCCCGAATGGTGAGATAGTTTATTCATTTGGAAAAAGTGTTAATAGTAAAGTACGTAAGCTTTTTGATATTAACATCATCACTGGTGAGATAACTGTAGAAGGGCCCTTAGATTATGAAGACAAAGACAGCTATGAGATTGATATACAAGCATCTGATAAAGGAACTGTTCCCCATACAACAGATAAGAGTATAATGATTACAATTATGGATATAAATGACAATAAACCTGAAATAGAGGTGACATCATTTTCAAATGCAATTCCAGAGGATTCTAGACCTGGTACTACAGTGGCTTTGATAAGTGTCACAGATTTAGATTCTGGACTCAATGGCAAAGTCTCTTGTTCTTTAGAAGATGGCATGCCTTTCAAACTAATACCTTCTTCACAGCATAGTACATACTCATTAGTTTCCACATCAACTTTAGACAGGGAAACTACATTTCAGTATAACATCACACTACTTGCAAAGGATGGAGGACAGCCATCACTGTCTTCTGTTAAAACTATAACTGTTCTGATATCAGATGTAAATGACAATAGTCCAGAATTCTCATTCTCTCCATATGCGTTTTATGTGATTGAAAATAATGTCCCAGGCAAATTATTATTTTCTGTGTCTGCTTCTGACAAAGACTCAAATGAAAATGCTGTAGTTAGCTATCATATATGGAGAGAAAATACAGAGGAAAACAAATATACATCGTTCATCAATATTAACTCTGAAAATGGAGAGATTTATGCACTAAAGAGCTTTGATTTTGAAACTACCAAAACGTTCCAGTTCCATGTGCTCGCTACAGACTCTGGAAGTCCGTCTCTGAGCAGTAACGTGACAGTGAACGTGTTTATTCTGGATCAGAACGACAACGTTCCAGTGATCTTATATCCAGTCAGCGCTAACGGTTCTGCTGAGGGTGTGGAAGAGATTCCCCGGAATGTGAACGCAGGTCATTTGGTGACGAAAGTCAGAGCCTATGACGCAGATATAGGATACAACGGCTGGTTATTGTTTTCACTGCCGGAAGTTAGTGACCACAGTCTCTTTAGTTTGGACCGCTATACAGGACAGATAAGAACCCTTCGCTCATTCACAGAAACAGACGAGGCCCAGCATAAACTGCTCATACTGGTCAAAGACAATGGGAACGTTTCACTCTCAGCAACAGCGACTGTGATTGTCAAAGTTGTGGAGCCCAAAGAGGCTTTTGCAGCTTCTGATGTTCAAAACGCAGTAAAAGACGAGGAGGAAAACGACGTGACATTTTATCTGATCATCACTTTGGGCTCGGTTTCAGTGCTTTTTGTCATCAGCATCATCGTGTTGATTGTAATGCAGTGCTCTAAATCTACAGACTATTCGTCCAAGTATTTACAGGACACAAATTACGACGGGACTCTGTGTCACAGCATCCAGTACAGATCTGGAGACAAACGGTACATGTTAGTTGGACCCAGAATGAGTATCGGCTCTACAATAGCACCAGGCAGTAATAGGAATACTCTAGTGATACCAGATCGCAGGAGGAGAGATTCTGGAGAGGTAAGCTAATGACCCCTACATCTGTGTATAAGTTGTAGGAAACAGTTTTAAAACACACATTGGTTGCTGTCCATGGCATTGAAGTTGCTGAGGCTGTTGTTTCAAATGGAACATTCTTATTGTCTATCTCTTTCTCAGATTCAGATTTATTTGTCATTTAGACTTACTTGTTATGGTGAAAATAATGTTTTACATTGCCAAAGCACAGCAAAATTGAATATGCAAACATATAACCGCTGAAGAAAGACATAAAAAGTTAGAATGAAAAATGACTGTGCTATAGAACTAGGAATAGAGCAGCGTGTCGTGTTATGTTTTACTTTTTATGATGTACAATATCTTATCTTTGCTCCAGTCATGGTCCTATTCCACTGGTTGTCCTTTTGTTGTGGCAGGACTTGCATATCTTGTATTATGGTTTGAGCTTCTTCGAGGAGAAATGAAATTTGTCTGCCTTTCTGTATCTGATTTTGGTGGGTTGTGAAGAAAGGAATAATGTCTTCCTACAATATGTATAATTGAAGCATATAGTTAAAAAGATCAGTTCTTTTTCCACTTAATTTTGTTTTTTAGTGCCATCTTTTGTTTGTCTGCCTCTATAGAGAGATTGTGTTGTTCACTTTTCTGTAAATGGTCAGGGTTTTAGGGTCGGTCGGTATTCTGCCTATTTATTATGCTGATAATATTTCAGTTTACTTGCTCTTGTTCTGGCCAATGCTTTAGACATTTATATTTTTGTTTTACATTTTTGATTTGGTCTAGCTGGGTTTTGTGCTCTGTGGTTCAGCTGGGCATGTTTTAAAATGTAAAGTCAATTCTAAAACAAACTGGCTGAGAGGACTTCTCTCTGTGGCCAGCTAATGTTGGCTCTGGGCTTTGTGATGGAGGATCGGTGTATCACTACGATCTAGGTGGGCATGGAATTTCAAGTCTTTTTATTTTCATTATTTGTGGGTATTCTAATTCTGCTCAGCATGCATTATTTAGATATTTACATTGTGATATAGTTTTGCAGAATTCTGCCCTCAGAGTCATTAATGCGTGTTTGTTCTATTTAGTGAACTGTTGGTTTGTGGACAGACCCCAGACCGCAGATCCAGTTTGACGGTTTCTGTAAGTTACAGATTCTGTAATTTAATTATTTTTAGCCAGATTCTGATAGGATTGTAAATGGATATTCTTCTTAACTATAAAATGCTCTTCATTGTCCCTAAGTTTGTTCACTGCCTTGTTGATGTTTCCTGTGTTGGTGAGGTTTATGCCAAGGTGTAGTTCTCAGTGTTTTCAGAAGACATTTTGTTTCTTTAAATGTCATGATATTGCTCTTGGCTCCTGCAACAACTGTGTCTTTTTCAGAATATCTCTGTCTCTCTTTCTCTGTCCCTCAATCACTTTCTTGTTTTCATAAACATTATGTTCGTTCTAATAAGAGAATATAAACTGTTTAAGCATAGCTTAAATCATACTGTAGGTTGGATTGTTTAGGAGTCAACTGATAAGATGCATTTGACAGCTGTAATATGTTTTTGACGTTGTAATGCAACGAACGCTTCAGATCGCGAGATGTCAGTGTAAACCTAGAGAAAGGCTCATGACGTCAAACAGTTGCTCATGTTTTGTGTGTGTGTGTGTGTGTGTGTGTGTTTGTTCCGCCCTCTCGGTTTAATCGTGTTTTCTCGTTTTCACCACTGATGCCGTTAGATTTGTCAGCGTTTTGCGTTGACCGACTCGTTTTCAGCTTAAACGTGAGCAACGATGGGACCATGCAACAAATATTCTTAGACTGATCGTGAAATTACGTGTGAAGGGTTTTTTGTAATCTCAGAAAAATGGAACAAAGACAACGCTTTCATCAGCTGGAGCTGAATGCGAAACTCGCCTTCATTGCTGTATCACTGTTGTTTGGGGGCGCAGTTTGGGCACAAATACGCTACTCGATTTCCGAAGAGCAGAAGGACGGAGCTGCTGTGGGAAATATCGCGAAGGATTTGGGTATTGATTACAGAACACTAAAGGAACGAGGATTTCGCATCGTCTCGACCTCAGGCGAGTCCATGTTCAGTGTAAATCAGAATGACGGTGTCTTGTATGTGAACGGTAAGATAGACCGAGAGGAAGTGTGCGAGAGGATCACCCCGTGTTTAATCAATCTGAAAATCGCCCTAGAAAACCCACTAGAAATTCATTATGTCACTGTAGAGATATTGGATATAAATGATCACAGTCCACGGTTTCCCGAGAATGAAAAGCGGCTGGAAATGTGGGAATCTGCTATGCCAGGCGCGCGCTATCCGCTGCAGGCTGCGCGCGATCCTGATAGTGGAATCAATTCGGTTCAAACCTACAAACTCAGCAATAACGACCATTTCCGTCTTGAAATTAAAGACCGAGAAGATGGTAAAATTCCAATTCTGATTTTACACAAACCACTTGACAGAGAAGTGACTAAAAACATAAAATTATTACTAACTGCTTTAGATGGGGGGAGACCTCCTAAGTCTGGCTCAATAGATATATTGATTGATGTACTGGATATAAACGATAATGTGCCTGTATTCACAAAAGAAACTTACACGGTTATACTGAACGAAAACGCACCCGTGGGCAAAACAATTATACAGATTAATGCCACTGATTCGGATGAGGGTCAAAACGGACAGGTAGTTTATGCTTTAGGAAGTAATGTTAATGACAATTTACGTGAACTTTTTGAAGTTAATTCAATCACTGGAGAAATTATTGTGACTGGCCTCTTAGATTTTGAGGTCAAAGATGTATATGAAATTGACATTCAGGCATCTGACAAAGGAACTGTTCCTCTTGTGACGGATCAAAGTGTAGTCATAAAAATCGTCGATGTAAATGATAACGCACCGGAAATAGAGGTGACATCATTTTCAAGCGCCATTCCAGAGGATTCTAGACCTGGTACTACAGTGGCTTTGATAAGTGTCACTGATTTAGACTCTGGGCTCAATGGGAAAATCTCCTGTTCACTGTCTGATGATTTACCTTTTACACTAATGCCGTTATCACAAGATAATATTTATTCTTTAGTTACGTCTGCTTTACTTGACAGGGAAACTAAATTTCAGTATGAAATCACAATAGTTGCAAAGGATGCAGGACAGCCATCACTGTCTTCTGTTAAAACTATAACTGTTCTGATATCAGATGTAAATGACAATAGTCCAGAATTCTCGGTTTCTCCTTATGCATTTTATGTGATTGAGAATAATCCTCCTGGCAAATCTTTATTTTCTGTGTCTGCCTCTGACAAAGATACAAATGAAAACAGCGTGGTCAGCTATCAAATATGGAGAGATGGTGTAGAAAACGCATATACATCTTTCATTAACATAAACTCTGAAAATGGAGAGATTTATGCACTAAAGAGTTTTGATTTTGAAACTACCAAAACATTCCAGTTCCATGTGCTCGCTACTGACTCTGGAAGTCCGTCTCTGAGCAGTAACGTGACAGTGAACGTGTTTATTCTGGATCAGAACGACAACGTTCCAGTGATCTTATATCCAGTCAGCGCTAACGGTTCTGCTGAGGGTGTGGAAGAGATTCCCCGGAATGTGAACGCAGGTCATTTGGTGACTAAAGTCAGAGCCTATGACGCAGATATAGGATACAACGGCTGGTTATTGTTTTCACTGCCGGAAGTTAGTGACCACAGTCTCTTTAGTTTGGACCGCTATACAGGACAGATAAGAACCCTTCGCTCATTCACAGAAACAGACGAGGCCCAGCATAAACTGCTCATACTGGTCAAAGACAATGGGAACGTTTCACTCTCAGCAACAGCGACTGTGATTGTTAAAGTTGTGGAGCCCAAAGAGGCTTTTGCAGCTTCTGATGTTCAAAACGCAGTAAAAGACGAGGAGGAAAACGACATGACATTTTATCTGATCATCACTTTGGGCTCGGTTTCAGTGCTTTTTGTCATCAGCATCATCGTGTTGATTGTAATGCAGTGCTCTAAATCTACAGACTATTCGTCCAAGTATTTACAGGACACAAATTACGACGGGACTCTGTGTCACAGCATCCAGTACAGATCTGGAGACAAACGGTACATGTTAGTTGGACCCAGAATGAGTATCGGCTCTACAATAGCGCCAGGCAGTAATAGGAATACTCTAGTGATACCAGATCGCAGGAGGAGAGATTCTGGAGAGGTAAGCTAATGACCCCTACATCTGTGTATAAGTTGTAGGAAACAGTTTTAAAACACACATTGGTTGCTGTCCATGGCATTGAAGTTGCTCAAGCTGTTGTTTCAAATGGAACATTCTCAGTGTCTTCCTTTCTCAGATTCAGATTTATTTATAATTTAGACTTCATTGTTATGGTAAAAATAATGTTTTTACATGGCCAATGCATAGCAATATTAAATATGCAAACATATAACCGCTGAAGAAAGATATATAATAACATGAGAAGAAAAATTACTGTACTAATAAAACATAAGTAGGAATAGAGCAGCTTGTCATGTTATGCTTTCCTTTTTATATATGTTGTACAAAATCTGAGCTCTTCTCCAGTCATGGTCCTATTCCAATGATTGTCCTTCTGTTGAGACAGGACTTGAATATCTTGCAGCATGTTTGGAGCTTTGTCCTCTTTGTATCTGATTTTGGTGGGTTGTGAAGAAAGGAATAATATCTATAAAATATGTATAATTACAGCATATTTTTAAAAAGTGCAGTTCATTTTTTATCCCATCTTATTTTCAACGCAGTCTTTCGTTTGTCAGGTCTGTCTGTGTCGCCCGAATTCTATATTATTTGAATTTGTGATGTTTTTTATTCCTTAAATAGATTTTTGTGCTCTAAAGACTTAACAAATTATTTATGTATGTAAAGGACCATTAAATCTCCCTATCTCTGAAATGGGCCATCACCTTTACCTCCAGCCATAGAGGGCGGTGTGGTCATGGAATACTTGAGAAAGGTTCTCACAAAAGGGGACTCTTATTAAACCTGAGCTAAAAAACAAACAAAAAACTTTATTTGTTTATGTTTTGGTTTATTAATGTTTTTCGCTGAATACATAATGTTGACATTGTATTTCAGTTTGTTTTCCAAGAGTGTCTGTCACTTTTCTCAGATGCTTTTTTTTTTAAGTCCATAAAAGGAAGTACAGTGGCGCGCGCGCTGTGTATGTTGGCGCACTTTCTATGTGACGCGTCATTCTGATTAAAGCTACCAGAGAATTGAGATGCGAGTTTTCCAAACGGTGAAAATATAGCTTTAAAAAAGGTTTCTTTCTACCTCTTAGCTCCTGGCTGATGAAGGGCACAAGGTACCGTTTTAATTTTATTTTGTAGGCTAAATTTTGGGTCGTTATATATTCATGTTTAGAAATCAGTAATGACCATTTCAGTTTGCTTATGTTATTTAGAGAGGGTTTCATTTCTGTCACATGCAGAACAGTGTTTTATTTCCTTGTTTCTCTTGATTTACACTTCTGTATGCACTTGTTTACAGAAAATTAGGCCTTTATTTTGGTCATTTTATATATTTTATATTTTCTCTCTGAATTGAGATCGTCAGCCTTACAAAATAATTAATAGTTAATTAATTTGTCATTTAGTCCATTTAGCACTTTAAAGGGAGATTTTTGTAATTTAAAACAATTTATAATTCATATCCAGGTCTGCTACAGTAATAAGGCAATGTTATTACATTAGCCTGCTCAATAAAACTTGAGTTGTCACACTATTTTCTAATTGTAAAAGCCAATTGTATACGCGTATTGCCATGTGTATAAAATGGACATGTATAATTTGCAGTGAGATGTCTGATATTTGTTTGTTTACTTTCATTTAGCTCTTACGGTGTTTCTGTGAATACAATTATTTAAACATCAGTCCTTGAGAGAATACTGCATCTGTTCAGCCGGGAATGCTACAATGTAAATTAATCCCGCGAGAGGGAAGGGGTTTCTATCCGTGGTGCTGAATTTGTGAAGCCGCTTGCTATCTTGCATAATACGACGTTGTCTCTTTTCTGTTTGGTTCTACGTATATTTTAGGCATATTAAAAGAGCTTCAAGAACTTCAACATTAATTACGAATTCGCAGAGTTTAATGAATAGCAATGCAATGAAAATGCGCGAGGTGTCAGTGTAAACCTATAGTACAACTCAAAACGTCAGAGTTCCTCCCCGTTTTTGTTTTTCTTTCCCCATCACAGATTTGTACACGATCTCTTTTTCACCAGGCTAGCGGTGTGGCTTTCTCAGTGCTTTTATCCTTCGTTTTTCTTCGTAATATCTTTCGGGGAGCATTTCGGTCATCCGTATCATGTGGCCACTGGACTAATATTTGGACATCCGTTGTGAAATTGCTGTGGAACGAATACAGTGCCAAAAATGGGACAGAGGAGACATGATCAGTGGCTTCAGCGGCATGTGAAAATCCTCTTCGTTGTTGCATCGCTTGTTTTTGGCAGAACGGTTTGGGCACAAATACGCTACTCTATTTCCGAGGAGCAGAAGGACGGAGCTGCTGTGGGGAATGTTGCGAAGGATTTGGGTATTGATTACAGAACACTAAAGGAGCGAGGATTTCGCATCGTCTCGACCTCAGGCGAGTCCATGTTCAGTGTAAATCAGAATGACGGTGTCTTGTATGTGAATGGTAAATTAGATAGAGAGGAAGTGTGCGAGAGAAGCAACCCGTGTTTAATCAATCTGAAAATCGCTTTAGAAAATCCTCTCGAGATTCATTACGTGACTGTTGATGTAATAGACGTGAATGACCACGCTCCGAGATTCCCAGATCAGGTGAAGCATTTAGAAATAAGTGAAACTGTGCTTCCCGGTGCGCGATTCCAAATTCAAGCAGCGCGCGATCCAGACAGTGGCAGTAATTCAGTTCAGACTTATAAACTGAGCCACACCGAATATTTTCGTATTGAAATTATAGATCGTGATGAAGACGGAAAAGTTCCTGCGTTGGTTTTACAAAAGCCGCTTGACCGAGAGGTTACAAAACGCATACAAATGCAGTTAACCGCTTTAGATGGAGGGAGACCACCAAAGTCTGGAACTATGGAGATAACTATAGATGTGTTAGATATAAATGATAATGCGCCTGTTTTCACTAAAGATACATACACTGTAACGCTGAATGAAAACGCAGCCGTTGGCACAACCATTTTAAGGGTGAACGCAACTGATTTGGATGAAGGTCAGAACGGAGAAATAGTTTATTCATTAGGGCATAATGTCAATTACAAGTTGCGTAAACTTTTTGATGTAAATCCAATCACAGGAGAAATTATTGTGACAGGTCTTTTGGATTTTGAAGTTAAAGATAAATATCAGATTGATATTCAAGCGTCAGACAAAGGAATTGTTCCTCTAACAACAGATAAAAGTATAACTATAAAAATTGCTGATGTAAATGACAATGCACCTCAGATAGAAGTGACGTCATTCTCGAGTGCCATTCCTGAAGACTCTAAAGCTGGCACAACGGTGGCTTTAATAAGCGTCTCTGATTTCGATTCTGGCATAAACGGGAGAGTCACCTGCTCATTATCTGAGGACATTCCTTTCAAACTAATGCCGTCATCTCAAGAAAACACATACTCATTAGTGACAGCATCATCTCTTGACAGAGAGACAATTTCTCGCTATGACATCACAATAGAAGCTAAAGACGCTGGTCAACCACCATTGTCTTCTGTTAAATCTATAACTGTCCAGATATCAGATGTAAATGACAATAGTCCAGAATTCTCGGTTTCTCCTTATGCATTTTATGTGATTGAGAATAATCCTCCTGGCAAATCTTTATTTTCTGTGTCAGCCTCTGACAAAGATACAAATGAAAACAGCGTGGTCAGCTATCAAATATGGAGAGATGGTGTAGAAAACGCATATACATCTTTCATTAACATTAACTCTGAAAATGGAGAGATTTATGCACTAAAGAGCTTTGATTTTGAAACTACCAAAACGTTCCAGTTCCATGTGCTCGCTACAGACTCTGGAAGTCCGTCTCTGAGCAGTAACGTGACAGTGAACGTGTTTATTCTGGATCAGAACGACAACGTTCCAGTGATCTTATATCCAGTCAGCGCTAACGGTTCTGCTGAGGGTGTGGAAGAGATTCCCCGGAATGTGAACGCAGGTCATTTGGTGACTAAAGTCAGAGCCTATGACGCAGATATAGGATACAACGGCTGGTTATTGTTTTCACTGCCGGAAGTTAGTGACCACAGTCTCTTTAGTTTGGACCGCTATACAGGACAGATAAGAACCCTTCGCTCATTCACAGAAACAGACGAGGCCCAGCATAAACTGCTCATACTGGTCAAAGACAATGGGAACGTTTCACTCTCAGCAACAGCGACTGTGATTGTCAAAGTTGTGGAGCCCAAAGAGGCTTTTGCAGCTTCTGATGTTCAAAACGCAGTAAAAGACGAGGAGGAAAACGACGTGACATTTTATCTGATCATCACTTTGGGCTCGGTTTCAGTGCTTTTTGTCATCAGCATCATCGTGTTGATTGTAATGCAGTGCTCTAAATCTACAGACTATTCGTCCAAGTATTTACAGGACACAAATTACGACGGGACTCTGTGTCACAGCATCCAGTACAGATCTGGAGACAAACGGTACATGTTAGTTGGACCCAGAATGAGTCTCGGCTCTACAATAGCGCCAGGCAGTAATAGGAATACTCTAGTGATACCAGATCGCAGGAGGAGAGATTCTGGAGAGGTAAGCTAATGACCCCTACATCTGTGTATAAGTTGTAGGAAACAGTTTTAAAACACACATTGGTTGCTGTCCATGGCATTGAAGTTGCTCAAGCTGTTGTTTCAAATGGAACATTCTCAGTGTCTTCCTTTCTCAGATTCAGATTTATTTATAATTTAGACTTCATTGTTATGGTAAAAAATAATGTTTTTACATGGCCAATGCATAGCAATATTAAATATGCAAACATATAACCGCTGAAGAAAGATATATAATAACATGAGAAGAAAAATTACTGTACTAATAAAACATAAGTAGGAATAGAGCAGCTTGTCATGTTATGCTTTCCTTTTTATATATGTTGTACAAAATCTGAGCTCTTCTCCAGTCATGGTCCTATTCCAATGATTGTCCTTCTGTTGAGACAGGACTTGAATATCTTGCAGCATGTTTGGAGCTTTGTCCTCTTTGTATCTGGTTTTGGTGGGTTGTGAAGAAAGGAATAATCTCTATAAAATATGTATAATTACAGCATATTGTTAAAAGTGCAGTTCATTTTTTATCCCATCTTATTTTCAACGCAGTCTTTCGTTTGTCAGGTCTGTCTGTGTCGCCCGAATTCTATATTATTTGAATTTGTGATGTTTTTTATTCCTTAAATGGATTTTTGTGCTCTAAAGACTGAACAAAATATTTATGTATGTAAAGGACCATTAAATCTCCCTATCTCTGAAATGGGCCATCACCTTTACCTCCAGCCATAGAGGGCGGTGTGGTCATGGAATACTTGAGAAAGGTTCTCACAAAAGGGGACTCTTATTAAACCTGAGCTAAAAAAACAAACAAAAAACTTTATTTGTTTATGTTTTGGTTTATTAATGTTTTTCGCTGAATACATAATGTTGACATTGTATTTCAGTTTGTTTTCCAAGAGTGTCTGTCACTTTTCTCACATGTTTTTTTTTTAAGTCCATAAAAGGAAGTACAGTGGCGCGCGCGCGGTTTGTTTCGTTATCCTATTTGAAGCTGTTAGTTAACGTTTTTTGGGTCGTTATATATTCAGGTTTAGAAATCAGTAATGACCATTTCAGTTGCTTATGTTATGTAGAGAGGGTTTCATTTCTGTCACATGCAGAACAGTGTTTTATTTCCTTGTTTCTCTTGATTTACACTTCTGTATGCACTTGTTTACAGAAAATTAGGCCTTTATTTGGTCATTTTATATATTTTATATTTTCTCTCTGAATTGAGATTGTCATTCTTACAAAAGAATTAATAGTTAATTTGTCATTTAGTCCATTTAGCACTTTAAAGGGAGATTTTTGTCATTTAAAACAATTTATAATTCATATCCAGGTCTGCTACAGTAATAAGGCAATGTTATTACATTAGCCTGCTCAATAAAACTTGAGTTGTCACACTATTTTCTAATTGTAAAAGCCAATTGTATACGCGTATTGCCATGTGTATATAATGGACATGTATAATTTGCAGTGAGATGTCTGATATTTGTTTGTTTACTTTCATTTAGCTCTTACGGTGTTTCTGTGAATACAATTATTTAAACATCAGTCCTTGAGAGAATACTGCATCTGTTCAGCCGGGAATGCTACAATGTAAATTAATCCCGCGAGAGGGAAGGGGTTTCTATCCGTGGTGCTGAATTTGTGAAGCCGCTTGCTATCTTGCATAATACGACGTTGTCTCTTTTCTGTTTGGTTCTACGTATATTTTAGGCATATTAAAAGAGCTTCAAGAACTTCAACATTAATTACGAATTCGCAGAGTTTAATGAATAGCAATGCAATGAAAATGCGCGAGGTGTCAGTGTAAACCTATAGTACAACTCAAAACGTCAGAGTTCCTCCCCGTTTTTGTTTTTCTTTCCCCATCACAGATTTGTACACGATCTCTTTTTCACCAGGCTAGCGGTGTGGCTTTCTCAGTGCTTTTATCCTTCGTTTTTCTTCGTAATATCTTTCGGGGAGCATTTCGGTCATCCGTATCATGTGGCCACTGGACTAATATTTGGACATCCGTTGTGAAATTGCTGTGGAACGAATACAGTGCCAAAAATGGGACAGAGGAGACATGATCAGTGGCTTCAGCGGCATGTGAAAATCCTCTTCGTTGTTGCATCGCTTGTTTTTGGCAGAACGGTTTGGGCACAAATACGCTACTCTATTTCCGAAGAGCAGAAGGACGGAGCTGCTGTGGGGAATGTTGCGAAGGATTTGGGTATTGATTACAGATCACTAAAGGAGCGAGGATTTCGCATCGTCTCGACCTCAGGCGAGTCCATGTTCAGTGTAAATCAGAATGACGGTGTCTTGTATGTGAATGGTAAATTAGATAGAGAGGAAGTGTGCGAGAGAAGCAACCCGTGTTTAATCAATCTGAAAATCGCTTTAGAAAATCCTCTCGAGATTCATTACGTGACTGTTGATGTAATAGACGTGAATGACCACGCTCCGAGATTCCCAGATCAGGTGAAGCATTTAGAAATAGGTGAATCTGTGCTTCCCGGTGCGCGATTCCAAATTCAAGCAGCGCGCGATCCAGACAGTGGCAGTAATTCAGTTCAGACTTATAAACTGAGCCACACCGAATATTTTCGTATTGAAATTAAAGATCGTGACGAAGACGGTAAAGTTCCCATTCTGATTTTACAAAAGCCGCTTGACCGAGAGGTTATAAAAAGTATGAAATTGCAGTTAACCGCTTTAGATGGAGGGAGACCACCAAAGTCTGGAACTATGGAGATAACTATAGATGTGTTAGATATAAATGATAATGCGCCTGTTTTCACTAAAGATACATACACTGTAACGCTGAATGAAAACGCAGCCGTTGGCACAACCATTTTAAGGGTGAACGCAACTGATTTGGATGAAGGTCAGAACGGAGAAATAGTTTATTCATTAGGGCATGACGTCAATGACAAATTGCGTAAAGTATTTAATGTTAATCAAATCACAGGAGAAATTATTGTGACAGGTCTTTTGGATTTTGAAATTAAAGATAAATATGAGATTGATATTCAAGCGTCAGACAAAGGAATTGTTCCTCTAACAACAGATAAAAGTATAACTATAAAAATTGCTGATGTAAATGACAATGCACCTCAGATAGAAGTGACGTCATTCTCGAGTGCCATTCCTGAAGACTCTAAAGCTGGCACAACGGTGGCTTTAATAAGCGTCTCTGATTTCGATTCTGGCATAAACGGGAGAGTCACCTGCTCATTATCTGAGGACATTCTTTTCAAACTAATGCCGTCATCTCAAGAAAACACATACTCATTAGTGACAGCATCATCTCTTGACAGAGAGACAATTTCTCGCTATGACATCACAATAGAAGCTAAAGACGCTGGTCAACCACCATTGTCTTCTGTTAAATCTATAACTGTCCAGATATCAGATGTAAATGACAATAGTCCAGAATTCTCGGTTTCTCCTTATGCATTTTATGTGATTGAGAATAATCCTCCTGGCAAATCTTTATTTTCTGTGTCAGCCTCTGACAAAGATACAAATGAAAACAGCGTGGTCAGCTATCAAATATGGAGAGATGGTGTAGAAAACGCATATACATCTTTCATTAACATTAACTCTGAAAATGGGGAGATTTATGCACTAAAGAGTTTTGATTTTGAAACTACCAAAACGTTCCAGTTCCATGTGCTCGCTACAGACTCTGGAAGTCCGTCTCTGAGCAGTAACGTGACAGTGAACGTGTTTATTCTGGATCAGAACGACAACGTTCCAGTGATCTTATATCCAGTCAGCGCTAACGGTTCTGCTGAGGGTGTGGAAGAGATTCCCCGGAATGTGAACGCAGGTCATTTGGTGACTAAAGTCAGAGCCTATGACGCAGATATAGGATACAACGGCTGGTTATTGTTTTCACTGCCGGAAGTTAGTGACCACAGTCTCTTTAGTTTGGACCGCTATACAGGACAGATAAGAACCCTTCGCTCATTCACAGAAACAGACGAGGCCCAGCATAAACTGCTCATACTGGTTAAAGACAATGGGAACGTTTCACTCTCAGCAACAGCGACTGTGATTGTCAAAGTTGTGGAGCCCAAAGAGGCTTTTGCAGCTTCTGATGTTCAAAACGCAGTAAAAGACGAGGAGGAAAACGACGTGACATTTTATCTGATCATCACTTTGGGCTCGGTTTCAGTGCTTTTTGTCATCAGCATCATCGTGTTGATTGTAATGCAGTGCTCTAAATCTACAGACTATTCGTCCAAGTATTTACAGGACACAAATTACGACGGGACTCTGTGTCACAGCATCCAGTACAGATCTGGAGACAAACGGTACATGTTAGTTGGACCCAGAATGAGTATCGGCTCTACAATAGCGCCAGGCAGTAATAGGAATACTCTAGTGATACCAGATCGCAGGAGGAGAGATTCTGGAGAGGTAAGAAACATTAAGGGTTCATAGGATGTATTCTTGCAGTTGTTTGTGTTAAGAATGTTCCCTTTTGGGTGCAAGTTGTCTTCTTTTGGACAATAATACATCTGCATTTCATCAGGATGACAAAGATTAATATCCTGAGACACATAGTTATAAGTTCCTTTCATGTTGGAACTACTCAAATCATTTTTGTTAACATTAACTGAAACTGGACAGTGGATTTCTGGGTCTTAGCATTCTTTTCATGGGACTGGATCAGAAGAGTAAATGTTGAAATAAAGTGTTATTGAGTAAAGGAAATACTTGCTAATGCTTAATCTTCAGTTATGTTGGATTAAGTTTCTGTTATGACATTTTGGTAACACTTTATAATAACTGCACGCTATTAATCATTAGTTAAGCATTAGTAAAGAGTTAATTATAATTTATAAAGCATTAATAGACATTAATAAGCAGTTAAGTATTATTAAGTATAAATACAGCTATAAATGATTTATTCTTGATTTAAAAGCCTTTATCTATAATGCGTTTAATAATTGTATTTTCATACTTTATTAATGATCAATTTATCATTTCTAAATGAAGTATTGCATTATTTATAAACCAGTTATTTAGGAGTTGTCAGTGGTTCATAAGATCACTTAGAAAGTGTTAGTAAATGATTAATAAACTATTTCAATGTGCATTCATACATCGTATTATTCAGATATATAGTAATAGTTACTTAGTGTGTTAATAAATGCTTTATTAACATGTATTTCTACTGTAATTCAGGGTTAATTCGGGTAGTTATAAAGCATTTAGTAGTGGTCAGTTAACTATTTTTGTGAGCTCATCTAAAGTGAGGACTAGTTATGCCATGTAAAGCATTTACAAAGTAGATTTAAAGGCTGTTAATATTTCTATGTTCTGTATCACTGTGCTGTGTTTGTTTCATTTTTCTGTTAAGATAATAACTGAGTCTTTAAATCTCCTTTATAAATGCTTTATAAGGCATGAATAGTCCTCACTTTAGATGAGCTCACACACACACAGTTAACTGACCACTACTAAATGCTTTACAACTACCTGAATTTACTCCATGTACTCACACTTTCTAAGTGATCTTATGAATCACTGACAACTCTTAAATAACTGGTTTGTAAATAATGCTATACTTTATTTAGAAACTATTAATTAATCATTAACAAAGTATGAAAATACAATGATTAAACACATTATAGATATGCTTATAAATCAAGAAAAAACATGTATAGCTGTATTTATATACAGCTTATTAATATCTATTAACTAATGATTAATAGCGTGCAGTTATTATAAAGTGTTACCGACATTTTTTATGGTTATCATTGTGATCACCATCTGGTTGCCATTTGATCATTCCTCTTTTCATAACAACTTTTCAATTGTAGGAAGCAAGCCATTCTGTAATATTCTCCTGTACTATAAAGCATTAAATAACTTTTCTCAGTGAAGTAGCTCACCAATACCAGCAGTTAACAATGACACTCTTCCTCCATGCTTCACTGTGGTAGAGATGCATTTATGATTATATTTATCAGCAGATTTTCTAAGACACCGTTCTGGAGCATCATCATACAACTGTTTCATTGTGATTCATCACTGCACACAACTCTGCTGAACCGCCCGTAAAAAAACTTCCCATAATCTGCCAAAATTTTAATTCTGTCTTTGATGTTTGTCTGAGACAGCAAAGGCTAATGTTTAGCCATTTTGGGATTTGCACTTTTTATTGTTTTGTTATTTTTGCACAAGAGTGTAGGATATATAACTGAAGATGAATTAGATTGCTTCTAATTATCAGTCTTTACTCAGAGAATGGTTGGCTAATAAGTTTTACACATTGTGTTTTGACACTCGAAGCCTCATACTAAGATTGCTTTAGAACGAGTTAATTTTCATGTTTGAAAATAAGGTTAAAGTTCATGTAATGACAACTGATACAGTCAGCTGCTTTGTTTGTTTTGAACTACTTTGTAATGCCATTGATTGCTTATTTAAAAGATCTCAAGTTAATTTGCAGATACTACTCTTGTGATTGTAGGTCTACATAAAACTGGACTGTTTTGATTGGCATGAAATATAAAACTAGAATAGTTTACAAGCTTTGGCAGTAACTATTGCATTCACTTTTTACGACATTTGGACAGAAACCTGTTGTGTTAGATATGCATTAATTTTTTTCTTTTTTATTATTCTCTTACTTGGTATTTTAAAAAGTTAACCGTTTCGCCAGTCAAACGTGTTTTCCGATTTAGCCTATAACTTTCTATTGTTTTATTTCTCAGTTGCGTTCGTTTGCAGTGAAAAATAAATTCGCACGGTGTCAGTGCACACCAAAAATACAGACCTGAAGTGGCATCATCTTGTGTTGGTCGTTTCATTCGCTCTCACTATGTGCGTTACGATCGCCGTGGACATTGCCTTCACACCCGCCACGCGCTTCCAGCTTGATATAGTAAGGATTCTCTAACAAACAACAGGAGTTGTATGGTCAGTGCTTATCTTTGTTATGGGTCCGAATTTTATGTGAGTGGAACATCTTTAAACGCCGTTTTAATTTCCTGCAAAATGCAACAAAGGGTGCGTTCGTCATGGCGCCTCAGTCTTACATTCATTACATTGGGAATGCTGTTTTGGAGAGGAATCTGCGCACAAGTACGATATTCTCTTTCCGAGGAGCAAAAGGATGGTACTGTGATCGGAAACCTTGCGAAGGATTTAGGTCTCGATCCCAGAATGTTAAAGGAGAGAGGAGGTCGAATCGTTTCAACATCAGGCGACTCGCTGTTCACGTTGAATCAAAATGACGGGATTTTAAGCGTAAATGGGAAAATAGATCGCGAGGTGGTTTGCGAGAGAAGCAGCTCATGTATCATCAACCTAAAAATTGCGCTGGAAAACCCGTTAGAGATTCACTACGTGTCGATTGAAATCGTGGACGTCAATGATCATGCCCCGACATTCCCGGAAAAAGAAAAACGCTTGGAAATATCGGAATCTGCCCTACCTGGAGCTCGGTATCAGTTACAGGCGGCGCGGGATCCCGATGGCGGCATGAACTCTGTTCAACAATATAAACTCAGTCATAATGATAATTTTCGCATAGAGGTTAAAGATCGCGGAGAAGATCTAAAAATGCCCTTTTTAATTCTTCAAAAGCCTTTGGATAGAGAAACCAGTCGGAGACACAAGCTGCATCTTACTGCACTTGATGGAGGGCGACCCCCAAAGTCTGGAACAATGGAGATAATAGTTGACGTTTTGGATGTTAATGACAATATGCCTGTTTTCACACAGGAAGTTTACTCTGTAACGCTTAAAGAAAATGTCCCTGTAGGCACAACTGTAATACAGGTTAATGCCACTGACATGGATGATGGTCCAAATGGAGAAGTGTTTTATTCATTTGGAAAGGATATAGACAATAGGATAATCCAACTTTTTGATTTAAACTCTAGTACTGGGGAAATGATTGTGATTGGCTTGATAGATTTCGAAGAGATGAATAACTTTGAAATAGATATCCAAGCATCAGACAAAGGAACTGCTCCTCTCACATCAGATAGGAGTGTTACATTAAAAATTATTGATGTGAATGACAATGTGCCTGAGATAGAAGTGACATCGTTTTCAAGCGCAGTGCGTGAAGACTCTAAAATTGGAACCACTGTGGCTTTGATCAGCGTCAGTGATTTGGACTCTGGTGTAAATGGGAAGGTGTTGTGCTACATTACTGAAGATATACCTTTCAGGCTAATGGCATCATCCCAAGATAACATTTACACACTGGTAACAGCCTCATCTCTCGATAGAGAAACTGTACCTCACTACGACATCACATTAGTAGCCATAGATGCTGGGCAGCCAGCTCTGTCTTCGGTTAAAACTATAACTGTGCAGGTATCAGATGTAAATGACAATAGTCCAGTATTTTCTCTTTCGCCCTATGCTTTTTATGTGAGGGAAAATAATACTCCTGGGAAATCTTTGTTTTCTGTGTCTGCTTCTGATCAGGATGTGGATGAAAATGCTGTTGTGAACTACAACATATGGAGAGACTCTGGAGATGAAAACAAATATGCATCTTTCATTAATATTAACTCTGAAAATGGAGAGATTTATGCACTAAAAAGTTTTGATTTTGAAACTGTTAAAACGTTCCAGTTTCATGTGCTCGCTACAGACTCTGGAAGTCCGTCTCTGAGCAGAAACGTGACAGTGAACGTGTTTATTCTGGATCAGAACGACAACGTTCCAATGATCTTATATCCAGTCAGCGCTAACGGTTCTGCTGAGGGTGTGGAAGAGATTCCCCGGAATGTGAACGCAGGTCATTTGGTGACTAAAGTCAGAGCCTATGACGCAGATATAGGATACAACGGCTGGTTATTGTTTTCACTGCCGGAAGTTAGTGACCACAGTCTCTTTAGTTTGGACCGCTATACAGGACAGATAAGAACCCTTCGCTCATTCACAGAAACAGACGAGGCCCAGCATAAACTGCTCATACTGGTCAAAGACAATGGGAACGTTTCACTCTCAGCAACAGCGACTGTGATTGTCAAAGTTGTGGAGCCCAAAGAGGCTTTTGCAGCTTCTGATGTTCAAAACGCAGTAAAAGACGAGGAGGAAAACGACGTGACATTTTATCTGATCATCACTTTGGGCTCGGTTTCAGTGCTTTTTGTCATCAGCATCATCGTGTTGATTGTAATGCAGTGCTCTAAATCTACAGACTATTCGTCCAAGTATTTACAGGACACAAATTACGACGGGACTCTGTGTCACAGCATCCAGTACAGATCTGGAGACAAACGGTACATGTTAGTTGGACCCAGAATGAGTATCGGCTCTACAATAGCGCCAGGCAGTAATAGGAATACTCTAGTGATACCAGATCGCAGGAGGAGAGATTCTGGAGAGGTAAAATTGAGATTATCTCAAAAATTGTGATCTCTGATGGCTTTTGTGTTTCTTTACTTTGTGTTAGGCCACCTTACTGTTCACTCATCACCCTGTTATACACAGTCTGATCCATGCAAAATAAACATCTGCATTAGTTTTTCTTGTCATAGAAAGAGATTCCCATCTCTACACACACACACACACACACACACACACACACACACACACACACACACACACACACACACACACACACACACACACACACACACACACACACACACACATACACACACATACATACACACACACACACACACACATACACACACACACACACACATTTACTTAGCTATCTAAATGGGGACATTCCATAGACGTAATGGTTTTTATACTGTACAAACTGTATATTCTGTCCCCTTTCACTAACCCTACCCCTAACCCTACCCACCACAGGAGACATTCATGAGCATTTTTACATATTTAAAAAACCTTTTATTACTTTATTTTTAAACCTGATTTACAAATGAGGACGTCCCTAGTTTTTTGGAGATTTTGTCAGGTTTTGGTCACTTCTGGGTACAAATTTGTCCCCAAAATATAGTTAAGTAGGTACACACACACACACACACACACACACACACACACACACACACACACACACACACACACACACACACACACACACACAAAAAAAATTGTATGTCACAATCACATGCTTGCAGATGTGATGAGAATTGGATTTAGATCAAATTGATTTAGATGGTGTAGTTGATGCTGTAATATAGTCAGCAGATGGTGTCAACAGATCCAGCCCCCTGTGAAGAGGACACACAGAGTCATGTGTGTGTGATTGTGGGAGGCAGTCTCGGTTGTGTGTTCTCTCGGTGTGGGTTGTGCTGTCGTGCTTGTCTGTGGTTTATCGGATTGTCAGTACTCTGCCTGTTTCTGTGTAAATAAACGTCGTATTAATGAGGTTGCTCTTATGATGGTAGCATTCAGATGACTAGATTTTTTTTTTTTTTGAGTGTGTGTTTATGTGCAGAGCACCTCAGGCTATTCTCAAGCATATTTTAGTCCATCAGGCAGACAGGATTGGCCTTATTCCACATTACTGAACACACAACGCTTCCCCACCCACAGTGCGTTCATCTCTCTTCTCCGTTTATATTTCGCCTTATTTCTTGCATCTGAAGTTGTAGTCCGTCCGTCCGTCCGTCCATCCATCCATCAATTAAAAATATTTTTTTTCCTGTAATATTCCAGTTACATTTTGCATTACTTTGTATCACTAGTCATATCGTAGACTTATTTTTGATGATTTTTATTTGAAATATCTTGCATGTGTAAGTCGCTTTGGAGAAAATATTTGGTACATGATTAGATGCAATTATAATTATAAGACACGTACATTTGCTTTTTAAATAGAATGTATGAGCGAGGTTTTTAGTTGCTTTCTGTGTGGATGATGAAATCCACAGTCCTGCAGGTCCAGTCGGGTATTGCAGAGATCAGCAGAATATTGTGTGGTCCAGCAAACACACACACACACACTCACTAATCATAGACCAATCCAGCAAGGGTACTGCTCAGCAGCTCATTAGATTTCTGCAGCATCCACTTTTAGGAAATTCCTTCTGTGTCTGTATAAAAACCTTGGATTTATTCTATTCAGTCTATTCAGTCGATCTCTGTTTTTCAAACATTCAGATTTAAAATAAATGCTGATTTTTCAAAGGTTTGGCATCCAAGCTGTACACTATAACTGTAAACTTAATTTCACAATATTACATTTCATAAACATGTTGATTTTCTAAAATATTCTTTGTCATACAATTCTCATGTTTTACCCACCCCAGTTGCTATGGTAACAGCAGAGATAGAACACTATCTTTGTTTACTGATCCTAGTTGCATTGGAAACATATTTTACAGATATTAGAGACTTTACACTTGAATTAAAAGTGAACAGTTTTATTGTTTGTTTATTTGTCTGTTTGATTCAGATTCTTTTTGGTGTGGTTTTATTTGGATCTAGGGTTTGGTGTCATGAGTACCGCTCTGCTCTGTGTTATTTTCTTCTTAATGCATATTCCTGGTCATTGTCTGTTGAGTTTTGTTTGTTTGTTTGCATTGGAATTGTCACGTCATCACGTCACGTGTCATCTTCATTGTCATTATCAGTTCATCTGGATTACCTGTGGTCAGTTAATCATCGTCATCTGTTTTTGCATTTAAGTTCCGTCTGTTCAGTCTTTGATCTATGCTGTGTATAGTGTCAACGCAGTCTCATGAAAGTGCGTATCAATACCACGAATGTTATTTCTCGTGCCATTTATATGGCAAAAATGTTTTTTTGCGTGTATATGCTACGCACTTAAAACCCCCTTGGGTAGGGGGGGATGGGGGTGCTTGCGTATAACACGCCATAAAGTGCGTATCATATGCACGCGAAAACTGCGTATCATATACACGCAAAAACGATTTTTGGCGTATAAATGGCGTGAGAAATAACATTCGTGGTATTGATACGCACACTTTGATGAGATCGGGCTGATAGTGTGTGTGTGTTGCTGCCTGTCCTGCTATATTATTACCATTAAACCGTCGTATTGGAAATTTATCCTCATCTTCGTCTGCCTTCCTGCACCACACGTGTCAGTCGTATTGTGAACAATTCATTAATGCAAACTACTATTACTACTACAAACTACAAACAGACACTACTTTTTTACAAGTGCAACGTACTGGTTAGTAGAGAAGGAAATGTACTATGCACAAAGCCTGGGCAGAAAAAGTATAACTGTGGCAACAAAGGCATAACGTTATGTGCAGGCTGGGCAGTTCTGTGAATGCACGTGTGTGTGTGTGTGTGTGTGTGTGTGTGTGTGTGTGTGTGTGTGTGTGTGTGAAGGTCAGGTCCATTCTGCAGTGGTTCAGTACTTTAGTGGGTCACATCAGTTCTGCTTTTGGTTCATGCGTTTATAAGTAGCTCTGTCCTCTATCTCAGTATGCAGCTGGCCTCAAGTGTATCTCTCTCACACTCTCTCGTTTATATAATCTTTGACTTTAAGTCTGTGCTAATCTTCTAAAATCTCTCTCTCCTAATGGTCATAGAAACTGTCATGGCAGCTTTAGAAGTGTTCAGTTTAATGGTGTTACTGTGAATATTATTATGGGATGCTCTGGTCTATAATGTCTGTCTTTGTTCATTTATTTGCATACGTTATATAGTATATTCTTCAGTATACTATTGTTTTTTTTCCGGCAAGAGTGTTTGTCAGGTGCTTTTTGTTACATTGTCACATGATCTCATCAAATTGCATGTTTAAGTCTGAGAGACACATATACATATATATGATGTCTTAGTATGTTTTCAGAGTGAGATCAAATAGACATCTATAAATAGAGATGTGGAAGTCAGCATGTAACGAAAGTTGCAATAGTCTTGTCTTACCTATTTTGGCTTATATAAGAGTGAAAATGCTTCTACAAGAACAAATTTAGGGCCTGCAGTAAACATCATCAAAGAAGAGATGTTGCTGCAAGAGGGAGGGGAAGTTATTTCTTATCTATTATTATCTATTATTAAAGATTGAGGCACATGAATTAAATAAAAATATCAATAAAGATGTGCACGGATAAATCATTTATAATAAATATCTGGTCTATTCGTTAAGTACATTGTGTTGTGGGATAAAAACTATTTTTTTGTGTGCAGTGTGTTCTCATTTTATACACATTATGAAAAATGTTGTAGGTCATCCAGATATCGAATGCATATAGCATAATCAAAATTACATCCTGTTTACAGTATAGGTCTACATACTATGTACCGCAGAAAGAGTATAGCATGCTATTCCAAACATAGCCTGATGATTATAACATAGATGATTCTGACACAGTTTCAGTGCTACAGTTTGTGATTGCTGGAGCGCTATAAAGCCCACGAGGAATTTATTGGGCTGAAAGCAAAGCTGTGTGTGGGATGTGGGTGGAGTCAGGGATATGACCACTATTTTTAGAAGGTCTTTGTCTCATATTCCAGACAATTAATGTACGATTTTTTTTTTTTTTTTGCCCTGCAAACATATACATGAGAAACAAAATGCTTTGAGATTCTAAATCTAGTTTTCTAAAAAAAAAAAAGTGACCAGAATGAAGTGAATGTTTAAAACAAGAAGAAAAAAAATCCATCAGTGGTGTAAATTTAAACTTAGTTCAAAGGGAAAACAAGATTAGTTTTTTGTTGCCCCATGGGCAGATTTTGTAAATTTTTTTAGGCATAATCTCACTTTTTGATAAATTAATAAAAAAAATGTATAAACTAAAATATTAAAAAATAATGTTTTTTAGAAATAATTTTTAATAAAAAAAATATATTTTTAAATATTGTAATGGAAAACAAAAATACTAAGTATTATAAAAGTAATAAGAAAACTTTTTTTTTTTTTTTTTGCAGTGTGTGTATTATAATGTCTTACTTAAAACTAAATTGGGGTAAAACCACGCTGCAGGGAACAGCGTGTCTCTCGTGGTATCCATGTTTCTAGGCGTATTTATAGACGGTCTCTGGAGCCCTTAGCTGTTAGGTCATGTCTCCCTTGTGGCCTCTGCACTGCTGTGCATTCTGGGTGATATTTAGTCACGTGAGAGATAATATACATTTTTTGTTTGTTTTTGCAAGTCAGCATTTTGTTACACGTCCAGCTTCTCCTGGAGACTCAATTTGAAAGAACTCTTAATGTCAAAAAGATTCTAGAAGAAATGTCTTAAATGACTGCATAATACTTTCATGTTTCATGTTTAATGTTTTTTTTTCTAGTGAAAAAGTAGGTTTATAAGCTGTTTAATTCATATAATTTAATAATAATTATATATATATATATATATATATATGTTTTAAATTATTTAACTAATTCCATAAAATGATCCCATGCTGGGAAAGGTTCTGTGAAGAGCCGGACAGAACCCTTTACGATTCTAGATAGAATATTTTCTTCTAATAGTGTGGCATTTAGTAGTTCATTATTGGTTGAAATGCAGTGTTGCAAGTGTTCAGCAGTATTTTATATTTTATTTTTGGCAACCAGAACATACATTTTAATGTTATCTTTTTTAAGCTCAGTGATGCATTTTGATCTTTTCAGCATGATAGTGAGAGAAAGGCTTGACGTAAAAACATGGAGGAGGAGGAAGAACAGTGACTCATCTCCAGTTGTGTGAATGTGTGTTAAGACTAAGAGCAGGTTCACATGTGTGTCTGTGTGCTGCAGAGACAGCAGCCATTTTGAAAGTATTCATAGAACAATAAGAGTTTATTTTATTTAAAGGAGGAGATGGCAACCTCAGTCTGTGTCATTGTCTATTTTTCTATAAGAAACACCAAACATAGTTCACTGAAAATGCCACGCCAAACATGTTGAAGATTAGCGAACAGACAGTCAGTTTATTATGAGACAAGCTGTTTCCACACAAAAGCATTTTATTCAGTATATTAAACCATCTCCTACATTCACTTCCATTCTAACAGGATCCCGCCATTATTTTATTTATTTATTTATTTGAAGCTAACCTTGAATGTTGCCCTGAATGAGGGTCTTTGGAGCAAATACCCCAATAAACAACAGTGATTCACTGCATGCTTCATGTGATTTGTCTGCTTGTGAACATGTATGTGCATGCATAAGTGCTAACACCTAGATTTAGACGCGGACTGTGAATTCTTAAAGCACAAAGGAACCTTAAAACAAAACAGAATGATGGTGGAGAGAAAGGGAGAGTGGTTAATATTATCCCAATAAAATAACAAGCCAACTGTCCAGCGATAATTTACTCTCATTTGGTGCTTGTCCAGTGTTATATTTAGATGCTGCATGCAGCTGAAAAAAATTGCAGCCAGTACTGATCTTCACAGCGCTGTTTGTATCTGGGTATACTAATGTGTGTATGCACTGTATGATAGTGTGCTTTATGAGCGGCAAAGACATTTGGACAGTGACTCACACATACACTTCAAATACAGGCCTGTGAGAGAGAGAGTGATTTTAGCAGCAGAGACATCAGGGCAGTGTCTCATCCATGTTACATGCACACATAGATCATTGTGTTCATCTCACTTTGTGTACATATTGGGCATTGAAAAATGCATACCGCATTAGGACTTATCTAAAAAAGAAATTTGTTTAAACATGCATAGCTTTTATTTGTGGATTTTTAGGATTCCAGTGGCTAAGTGATACAAGGAACAGAATGATTACGGCAGAGTATGTTTCATTTCATAATGAACTATGTTTGGTTATTTTTTGGAGGACATATGCATGTATATATAAATATATAAAACATTTATTTCTGTGAGTGAGTGCAGCACAATCGCCAACATAAATGCACAACTTTAAAGGCGATTGTCTCAATGTTTTGATTTTTTGGCACCCTCAGATTCGAGATTTCTAATAGTTGTATCTCGGCCAAATATTGTCCTATCTTAACAAACCATACATCAACAGAAAGCTTATTTATTCAGCTTTCATATGGTGTATAAATCTTGACCCATGTGACTGGTTGTGGTCCAGGGTCACATATGGTCTTATTTGTTAACATTATCATGAAACCTTATTGTAAAGTGTTACCATTTTATACATCTGAAAACTTTTGTTTATTCGAAATATGCCAAATCTTGTGTGATGGCATAATTACCATAGACATAATAAATACGTAGACACCCTATTGGCTGCTGGAGCGTACGTCAACGGCGCCGCCATATCAAGGAGGGCAACTTGCCCATACCTCTCATTATGGGAATTGAGTAAAATGCCTGTTTCGTGCGCTGCTTGGGGCTGAACAAGTCGCCACACAACTGAAAACAGGTCTCGGGGAATTACCTTTCACAAACAAGACTGAACATTTTTTTTCTGGTTGTGTTTGGTAATTATATAATTAGTAATAGTAACGTACACCACGTGCAAACCACTGAAACGGCTGATAAATGTAAAAGTTATTATTGTTTTTATCCAGGAAAACCGCAGCTCACCCGTTTACTTGCATTTGTTCACAGCGCAGTCTTGCCCTTCGCAAAATGGCGGACACGTTGACGTATCGCAGCAACGCTCCAAAGCGGCCAATAGGGCGTCTATGTATTTATTATGTCTATGATAATTACAGGGTGCAGGGCCGGACCCCGAAATTGTGAATTTCACTGATCCCTGCCAGGGAACTAAGTAATTTGTTTACAAATGGCATGTACAAAACTTATAAGTAAGCATTGTTTCCAAAGTTGATTTGTGCACATTTGATGAAGATATCGATTTAAACCCTTACATTTTTAAACGGGCCAATTTGTAGAACTCCTAAATAGTAGTCAGAAAATGTAAACAAATCACCCGTCTCCTTGACAACCTGTCACGTCTCCCTGACAACCAGCATTGTTGATACTGTAACATTGCTCTCTATAACTAAATCCTGGTATTTAAATGCTTTTTATTATTTTTGTCTACAACAAGCGATATTATACATTGTGCACTTACCGTGAGAAGACTGTCGCTTAATTAATTTACATAGACCACAAAACAACACCACAAATAGGACAACATGAAGTGTTGTGTACATGTTGCTTCTAAGGCAAAAAGCCCAATAACTTTGTTTTCTGAAACAAGTTGGGCATCATTTGTTCAGTGTGCCCAGAAATGGGTTAACCTCAACACTGCTGAGAGTTTCGTAGCTGAAAAAGCCATAGCAACATTTAACCTAACAGAAACCTGGAGAGATCAAGATGTGCCAGTTAATGTGGGCTTCCATAGGGAATGCTACATGCTCTTCACCAATAAAGAGTACATTGCAAGAGCATGTAGGAGGAGAGAAAAGGCAGCCAAAGATACTGAAGGTATGTATCAAATCCATCAATTCTCTATTAAAATAATTGTGTATTGGTGCGTATTGTACGTAGTTTAAAAATGTGATTTTCAATTAATGTACATTTTTGAACACTTTCTTAAAATTTGTATTGCGAGAGTTGTTCTTTTGGGGATCGTCACATCAGAGTCTACAGAAGCTTTTAATGTCGCAGTGAATTTGAGAGCGTGTTTGAGTCCGAACAGCATCCTTGCATCCCTCACACATGAACACGCACACACACAAACACACACACACAGAGACATTTGCCTGGAAGATGTAGGCCAGCACGATGTGAATAATTTATTCTGTTCACTAACTGCAGCTTAAATATGGCTGAATTCTCTCTCTTTTTCTCTCTCTCCCTCCTTTTTTAAGGTTTGTTTGGATAACCTTGCAAGCTGCATGGTGCATCTCTTTATTTATTTAGTAGAATTCCTAATTTAGTATAATTGTTCTGTTTGTTTTGCATTTAATAGATATTCTATAAATAAGAGGCAGAATACATAAATCTGATTGTGTTATGTATTTATGATGCAGCTATAACCTGTCTTTTTAGTATGTTTATTGGCTGACTATTTCTACATGTAATGTGTTTTAGTTTTGGTTAATAGTCAATAATATACATTATTTGTTTAAGTTTTAAAAGGCTGTCTTATATGCAGACTATATACAGTCCTGATGGAATTGAATAACTGTTTCTGTGATTTTTGCACCTAATTACTGGAATTCTACTGTATGAATTTTAAACGTGGTAAACTCGGTTAAACACAGCTTACTGGTCACTGAAGCTATCATCAGAATTAGCCAACATATTTGATTAATGGATAACATGCACAGCTTTTTGAATTATAGTGTTTATACTGTAATTCTGCATAATTTTGCAGAGCTGTGGTTTTGTCTGTATTGCCCTGGTGGTTACACATTATGTTTTTCATCATTATAGCTCCATATTTCCCGGTTGTTTCTAGGTTTGAAAATGATGGTGGTTGGCATGCAGGTGCATGGAATTAGCATGGTTTTTCTGTGTCTGCTGCTCTCTAGACACGTGTGTGCGTGCGTGTGCGTGTGTGTGTGCGTGCGTGTGCGTGTGTGTGTGCGTGTGTGCGTGCGTGTGCGTGTGTGTGTGCGTGTGTGTGTGTGTGTGTGTTCATTAGACCTGATAGTGATTCCAGCCACATCTTTCTGCAGCTGCTCCCTCTGAAAGAGAGCTGTGTGTGTCAGCCGTGAAAGACATTCAGATTACCTTAGGTTCTGAATCAGTGTCATATTTGTATTTGTCCATTATCTTTATCCTTTTTCACTTTGCTTCATTCCATTTTCTTTCTGATGTTCCTTTATTTTTTTTACTGTGAATCAGTTCAAATCTAATTTCATTCTCATTTCTGCTGTTTACATAGACACCTTTTGAAATAGTTTTTTACATGAACGCCTACTAAAGTGATCGGTTAATGTGTTTGTTTGTGTCATAAGCTTTGATTTGATCTTTTGACTTGTACACACTGTATGCATACAGAGTTTTCCACTGTTAAGAAGCATGAGAACCTAAAGCAAGGACTTTATGACAGTATGACACTTAATGACATTATGACACCGTAATAACAACAACAACAGCTTGTTCCATGCATCATATGCCTTTACGCCATTTCTACGCGATTGCACATTTGTAAAACATTTCAGTTTTTAATCCAATCAAGTATGTTAACATGTCCTAATGAACACATTACAAACGGATCATAAGCTATTGTTCTCATTGCAATATTCATTATGGTGATCTAAACTAGCTCTACTCTCCTATTATATGTGTGTTACCCTTACACTAACCCTACCCCTTACCTGCCAATCGCAGAAAACTTTCTGCATTTTTACATTTTCAAAAAAACATAATTTAGCCTGATTTATAAGCGGTTTTCTTCATGGGGACCAAAAAAATGTCCCCATAAGGATTTCAGACATATAACGTAGAATCCATAGAGGCACACACACACACACACACAACTGCACATGCACACACACACACACACACACACACACAGTTAAATTCTGTATGCACCAATTATTTGTTCATAGAATGTTTAATCGAATGTTTATCTTTTCCGGAAGAGTTGTTTGGTGTGATTAAGTTATTTAAACAAAATGTCATAATTTATTTAATATTTGTGCAACATTTTGTCCTAAATTACACCTCATACTTCTCTATATATTCCCTAATAATTATCATATTCATACAGATGATAAACCAATAATGGCTTATTATGTGTATGTGTTTGATGGTACTTGCATTGACATTGCCAGTGAGTTTGATGGTCAGTGACCTTTACTAAAGGTAATCAGAGCGTTGGCTGTAAATGTGGGCTTGTAGCTGAGGGAGACAGTGCGGTTAAGTCATTGTCCTGGATTCAGCAGGATGTGATGAAATATTATTTTCTCTATGATCTATGAAAGAGGTTTTGTTCTGTGCATTAATTTTATTTCAAGCTCACTGATCAGGTCCGAAGACCCTTGAGGGATCTCTGAAAATGATTTATAAAATTGAATCACATTTTTAATTATTATAAATGTTCATTCACTGATTACCTGTTAGGTCTGTAAATGTGTAAAATATTTCTGATCTAAAATGTCTCACATTGATTATAGTTTTTTTTTGTGCTTTCTGTTAAACAATTGTGAACTGCATTATACCAGCCTGTTCTCACGTAAATGCGTCTCTATAGCACGCAGTGTGTATTATCGTTTAATTTATACGCGAAAATGAGTTTTTACGTGCATAGGATACGCAGTTTTGCGTGCATTTGATACGCAGTTCATTTGCGTGTAATACACACGCACCCCACACCACTAATTCTACGCATGCGTATAATACACACGCACCCACACCACTACTAAACCTACCCTAACCAACCCATGCATATCCTATGCACGTAAAAACTCATTTTCGCGTATAAATTACACGATAATACACTGCGTGCTATAGAGACGCAATTAGTGTGATCGGGTTGATTATACACTGTAGCAATGCTATTTTAAGCATCATCAAGAAGACAGAAAAGCGTTTCATGCAATCTGTCAGTTTAATAATGAACACTGACAAATCGTGTTTAGAGTGCTTGATCTGTCATCAGGGAAGATGCAAGTTAACTGTGACCTTGCGCCCTTCACAATCACTCTGTCACATGTGGTGAGTGTCGATATTTTCATAACCACTTTGAAGAGAGTAATTTTGGCTGTGTCTGGAGCATGCATTGTGTAGCTCAGGTATTTTGCTGTTAATGGTCCAACACGCTTGCCGTCGTCCCTGTGGTGTTGATGCGTGCTTTTGGATTAGGCCTGTCAGCATAACCAGGGAGACGGTAATCCAACTACGAGCTTTCTAATGGGATTACAGAGGGAAGTCATCAGCTTTACAGTGGTCTGAACAGGGAGAGAACTTTACCCAGCGTGCAGAAAACCTGCCATTCACGTACAGGAGTACATACAGCATACACACATGTACAGAGTCCTTCGGGAGCCACTAACTCTGTGCAGTTAACACTCATTCACTCACTCACTCTGTTCCCACTGCCTAATTTGGTTCTCACACACTTCTTTTATTTATTTTTTTCTTCTCACTCCACCTTTTAATCCCTGTTTAATTTCCCTTTATCTTACATTAATTCACTCCCTCACTAACCCAATTCTTTCATGCCACTGTTCTTTTTTTTCTTCCCCTTTTGACTGTTGCCATCTCACTCTATTTCTCTTTTCCTTTTGCGTTTTTTCACCATTTTCATGGTTTTCTTTCATCACGCTGCTAATTGTGTGTTTGTGTCTCATTGGCCTTGGATGTTCTGTTGTCTTTATATTCATAGTTTGAATGAGAGGCACATGCATCAATACTGACGATGCATTTGCTTTTTCTCCTTTTTTGGGGGGAAGTCAATGGCAAGGATTATTGTTAATGCGTATTCTGTTTTGGGCTGTATTTTGGAAAATTGCACCAATGGGTTTAAAGGGATAGTTAACCCAAAAATGAAAATTAAATTTCAGTCTTTCCATCTGAAATGTTTGTCTCAAAGTATCTGCTATACTTCTGAGATAAAGTACCAAAGGCATATTTAGAGACCCATGAATTTGATCTGTTGTGTAAATGACATAAAACGTAGAAGATTGATATTTGATCCAAAACCATGGAAAGTGGATGGTGGCCATGTTGTTTGACTTAGGCCTCCTGAAAGATTAAATCAGAATATTTCAATAACAAACTGGTTGCTGTCATATATTTCAGAGTTTAAGCTTGAAGTTCTAATCCATATAGTAAAACTATATATTGTTTAATTTCCTTAAACAATTTTTGTCTTTTTACAATTGTAGGTCTCCTTCAAGGAAACTCTGTCTCAGCACTGCTGGGCATCTGACCAGATCTGTTTTGATTTTGAAAATATGTGCACTGCAAGATATTGTTTTAACAGAAGTCAAGGACTAATCGCCTCTTCTTTCTCTTCTCTTTTTTTTAAATCATGCTCTCCCTGCATTTGCTGCATTCCCAGAGCACACTCAAGGTAAGACCATGATTTTAGATTTAAAGTGGTTTTAAAAGTTTCTACCAAAACACCCTGGAAGAATTAGAATCTGAAGCCCTTGATAATGCATGAGACCAAGTGAAATGATTAAGTTTTGATGAGGAGAGTGAAAGAGGATGTTCAGCTTGTGTGTGTGTGAGAGAGAGAGAGAGAGAGAGAGAGAGAGAGAGAGAGAGAGAGAGAGAGAGAGAGAGAGAGAGAGAGAGAGAGAGAGAGAGAGAGAGAGAGAGAGAGAGAGAGAGAGAGAGAGAGAGAGAGAGTTGAATATAGAATAGAACCTTTGGAACACTGGGTTCTGTTTTTGTCCCCTTGAAATGTGTTCTTGCTGATGTCATTCTGCAGTATCCCAGCACACACGCCTATACAGCACTGCTCCATCTATCCATTCTCTCACACACATTAACCTTTGCATAGAAATGTACACATGCATTTACACACAGTCCATCCACAGTCACGCACAAAACATACCACAGAGGATATACATACATTTTATTTTTTGTGTGTGAATAATTATGGTAAGTCACAGTTGTACAGAGCGGGTTGATTTATATTCTCTGTGTGAGTTTAGCAGGTTATTGGATTATAGAGAAAATGGGGTCAAATAGGTATGTCGCAACAGCTGGTCAAGATTATTACCATATTTGTTGGTTTACTTATTTGCCTATTCACTATAGTTTGGCGACAACACACACACACACACACACACACACACACACACACACACACACACACACACACACACACACACACACACACACACACACACACACACACACACACACACACACACACACACACACAAACCAACAAACAACATAACTTCTTTAGTTAATATGAACTAATAATAAACTTCCATAGCATTTATTAATCTTAGTTAATGTTAATTTCAACATTTACTAGTACAATTATTAAAATCAAAAGTTTTATTTCTTGTCATTAGGTAATGCACAGTGAACTAACATGAACAAACAATGAATGACTGTATTTTTATTAACTAACATTTTACAAAGATTAAACAAATACTGTAACAAATGAAATGCTCATTGTTAGTTCATGTTAGTTAATACATTAATACAACTAATGTTAGCAAATGAGACCTTATGGCAAAGTGTTACCGTATGTTCTTATCTAGATGGTAAATATGTAGGCTATGGTGTGTGTGTGTGTGTGTGTGTGTGTGTGTGTGTGTGTGTGTGTGTGTGTGTGTGTGTGTGTGTGTGTGTGATTACAAATGGATTGCGTGAATTCATTCCAAAATCTGAAACAAATTTTATTAGAAATTAATGAGTACAACACACAATAGACAGAATATAGACAGGTATAACACTGCAATACTGTGTAAAACATGTCCAGTACAATAGATATTACAGCCTAGATTTCTGATGTGTGGTTCTTTAGGTGTGTGTGTGTGCGTGTGTGTGTGTTATCAGATCTCTCTGCCTCTGTTGAGTGGATTCTCTCCTCTCTTAACATCATACAGCTGCATTTTCATTTCCTCTGACATGGAGTGTGAGAGGGAGCTATGTGTGTGAGATGAGATGCTTGGTTTCTTTGTTTCACAACTGACTTGTAAATGAAAATCTCCACCTGGTGGCAGATCAGTGTAATTGTTTATTGTGTGTACGTTTAAAAAAAAAAAAATATATATATATATATACTGTATGTGTGTGCATGCACTAGCTTTTGTATTCAAAGCGTTTCCACCAGTTAACAATGTTTGTCAATACGCGATTAATCTTTTATTTCAATATAAGTGTTTCAGAATGTATTTGGTTTAATAGGTGATGACCTATTTACAGCAGCTTCTCTCTCTCTCTCTCTCTGTGTGTGTGTGTGTGTGTGTGTGTGTGTGTGTGAGAGTGTGTGTGTGTGTGTGTGTGTGTGTGTGTGTGTGTGTGTGAGAGTGTGTGTTTGTGAGAGTGTGTGTTTGTGTGTGTGTGTGTGTGTGTGTCCGTGATTCATGCTTCATCTGTCCTAGTGAAACACCCTCTCCTCATTGCTGGTTTCTCTGAGGGTGTGGTCCATATATCCATGAACAAAACCAGGCAAAATGTATATCAATACTCTGTCCTCATTGGACGATTATTCTCCTGAGAGTCTGATGGACATAAATCTGCTTCAGTCACTGCACTCACCAGCAGAGCTGTGCACAGCAACACCTCGGCCAATCAAATAGCCAGGAGCATAAAACAGGTGTGCTTATCCAATCAGGTAATGGATGAGCTGTTGCAGTGTGTGTCAGGAGCCAATCAGAACTCTTGGTTAGTGTGAGCGGCTAGTGAATCTCTCATCACCAGCTGCTTTAGCCTTATTACTTAAAAAGCTTATTTATGGGATTGAAAAGGATTTTATTCTTTCATGCATGTAATAGCATTTTCCAAAAACACATTTTCTCTCTCTTCTTTTCTTTTTGTTTTTGTTCCCAAACTCACAAACATTGAAGCACGTTGTTGCCGTTTATTTTTTTTTAAATTGTATGTGTGTGAAAATATATAATATAAATCACTTTTTACTGGATTTGATATACATACACACAATTTAAAATACATTTTAAGCAGATATTAGAGTTGGTCAGTTCCGTCAATTTACAGTATATTCTCGGTTTAGAGACTGATATTCTCTATTGAGATATTTCACTGTTGTGTTTTAATAATTTGGTCTACATGTTGTGGATTATCCCTGAGGTGTTGAGGAGCACTTTTTTTCTATCTCACTGTGAAAGGCTGTTAGATTTGTTAAGATTTGACATAAAAAAATGTATAAAGGGGAAGTATCTTATTTGTCTGTCAACCCTTTTTCCCCAGAATGCTTTTGGATTTTGAGTGGAAAGTGTATGTGTCTGGCCTGTGTCTGGCCTCTTTGACGGACAGACACTCTCTGCCCTGTCAGGGCAACTCTGGAAAGCATTTTCAGCACAGATTTAGAAAAAAATGATTAAACTCTAGTTGGATTAAAATTTTCCCAGATTCATCTTTCTCAAGACTTAGTAGTGTGTGTGTGTGTGTGTGTGTGTGTGTGTGTGTGTGTGTGCGTGTGTGTGTGTGTGTGTGTGTGTGTGTGTTCAAGGTAAACCCTACGTTATAGGGAATGGAAAAATGTCCCCACAAAGATGACAATTTTCCCAAATCCTTGGCCATGTGGGGACATTTTTTAGTCCCCATGAGGAAACAGTTTATAAATCAGACTAAATTATGTTTTTTGAAAATGTAAAAATGCAGTTTGTACAGTATAAAAATCATCATGTCTATGGAAAGTCAACCTAAAACATGAAAACACAGTGTGTGTGTGTGTATGTCTGATGGCATCTGCTTATTTTGTTGTAACACATGGCAGAATTAATTTTCTTTTGATTAAAAATGTATCAAAACCCTCAGAATTTAATCTGAAATGTGAAAGAAAGAAATGTAGACAGATGAAAGTCAATAAAATAGCAGAAAATGTGTGTGGCCTGTGGGAGGGATGGATTTTAGAAAATGGATAAAACCTAAAATATAGCTGCAGCTGTTTCTAAGCGCTTGTAATGCAGATTGTCTGCTTATTACTTTCACAGAAGACAGCCAGGGTGTTTCCCGTACAACCACGTAACTCGCTGCTTAACTACTATGCATCGTTGAAGAAATCAAGCTAGTCGCAATTGTTTCTGAATGTTAGTTTGTGTATTTTGCTCAAGATAAAGGTTTATAAGTCCACATGTCATGCAAATAAGAAACTATGCTTCTAACTACTGGTTGAGACCTGTAGTGTCATTTCAACCACTCAACTTTTCAACGCTCTTTGCAAATGTTCGTTGAAAGTATGTTTTCAGGAAATACCGACACGTTGTACTATGCTGATAGCGACGGAACATGCGACAATAGTTGGCTAATGATGCTTTTGGGAAACGCACCCCTGGACTGGAGTTTTCCCTCCTCCTAACGGATTTGTCTATGATATTAAGAGATAGCAGATGCATTTTTCTCTTTCTAACACCTTGTAGTCTGGCCGTATTTGGGATGTCAGTACTAGGTTTAGTAAGTCACTCTCTTATTTAGGAGGAGAGCATCACATTGCAGCACATCCTAAACCAATATACTATGGAAGTATGTGTGTTCTCTTCTGCTGAAACAAGAACTAGTATGTTACATCTTTTCGTCCAAGTAATACAGGATATTCAACACAAACAATTGTAGGATTAGAAAACTTTGCTTCATAGGCAGAACAAGTTATTACATAATTTAAACAAAGATTACACAGACATTTGCTTAGGAAAAATGTACACCAAGGAATAATCCACATCAATAATGGATTATATGGGGTTGATTTTGATTCCATGCTGCTGTTTATGCATCTACTGGAACTTCAGAGCAAATAAGGTGCTGGTTTGATGTTTATTTCTATATAACAAACGTCAGGTGTTGCAGTACTGTAATCTGCTGTATGTTTAATGCGCTGTAGGGTGTGTTTGCAGCGTTTCTTGGCTCACAGCAGAAGTGTGTTTGTGGGGGAGGTGACAGAAGTCAGCAGGACTGTGTCTGTCTGCTGCTGTAGCAACACATCACCCCTGCATGAGCTGACCTGCTCTCCAGAACGTGTGTGTGTGTGTGTGTGTGTGTGTGTGTGTGTGAGAGAGAGAGAGAGAGAGAGAGAGAGAGAGAGAGAGAGAGAGAGAGAAAGGCAGGGAGACTCCTTATAATTTCCTCATCCATTCTGTCATATTAATGGCTCCCTTTTAATATTAATATTCATAAGATAGTGATGATTCATAGCTTATTTGATCAATTGTCCTTAGTAGAGTCTGCCTCACTCTCATTTAAAGCAGAAAGGGGTCTCAGAAAAAGCCCCTCCTGCTGTAATGCTGTTTCCGTGGCAACAGGATGGGTTCTTCTGTTGCCTCACAATGTCACCCCTCCCCCCTTACCACTCTCTCTCTCTCTCTCTCTCTCTCTCTCTCTCTCTCTCTCTCTCACACTCTCTCTCTCTCTCTCTCTCTCTCTCTCTCTCTCTCTCTCTCTCTTTCTCAGGCACATATGCATATAATGCATGACTATATAACCATACCTCTAAAACAAATGCTGTTTTGTCAGATAAATATGATGGTTTACACACCAAGTTCTCTCTCTGTTTTTTTTAATTCATCAGATTACATTTTATCATGCATAGACATAAAGGACCTCTCTCTCTCTCTCTCTCTCTCTCTCTCTCTCTCTCTCTCTCTCTCTCTCTCTCTCTCTCTCTCTCTCTCTCTCTCTCTCTCTCTCTCTCACACACACACACACACACATGGCCATGGCCCCACCCTTGATGATATCACACATGCTATCCAACCACCCCCTCTGGTGTTCACAATGCTTACACACATCCCCAGGCATGTTATTTTGCTTAGTTGTAATGCTCTTTTATTGAACACCGTTGAGAATCAGTGCCAGGCTCATTCTGGTGCAAATTACACAGCAGTTATTGAACCTGTTACCCCAGGACAACTATATTTTGTGTTGCCTGCACCGTGTTTTATGCACAACTGAAAATTACACCAGTCATAAAAGAATACAATTGTACAGACATTTCATATGCAAATTATTCATTTAGGTTATATCACCTTATTTTTTAACTTTTTTTTATTTTTTATTTGCAGCTTTCCCTACAAACAGACTTATTCTATTTTTATTGAGGACTCAGTTTATTTTTTATTATTTTCAGGACTTGATAATTAATAAAAGTGATTTTAGTTCTGAGAATCCTGCAACATTTAGGGGAAGGCTCCACTGTTTATTTTGGCCTATAAAAATACTTGCTATTTCACTGCAGCTAGTAGTGTGATGTGCCTTCATATTTGTGTTACCAAATGCAGGAGATTATGATTATTAATATTTGAAATTGTTTTTAGGAAATATTAAATAGAACATAGTAGACTGCCAGCAGAACCTAATCCCTGGATTACACAGAATTTGAACGTAAAATCCATCTCTATTTGTGTCTCTCGATCTCTCCCTTTCTCTCGCTCACACACATCTTCAGGAAACATGCAGTGAAATATTTAGCAAGGATGCTTCAGTGAGATGATCCACATAGATAGCATGCCCCACTTTTACATTATCGGTCTCTTTCGTTAATTCATGTAGAGTAACAAAGGAATTAGAGAAGATTATTTGTGTGTGAACTATAGAGATGATATTAGTAATATAAGATTCCTTGTGTGTGTGTGTGTGTGTGTGTGTGTGTGTGTGTGTGTGTGTGTGTGTGTGTGTGTGTGTGTGTGTGTGTGTGTGTGTGTGTGTGTTTAATGGAGGTAAAAGAGTAGGAGCACATAAGAGAAAATAAACGTTTCGAGAGGGGTTGCATTTGGTGTATTTCATTTAAAACGATTTTCACATAGAACTTGCTTGTAATTACAAAGACACGGCAAGTAACACATTGAATAAAACATGACATTTTAATTAGAAAGACTAAATATGGTCTTGTAAAACATACCCATAGTCTTTGCTTTATTTACAACTTCGAAAAATCAGCTTTTAAGAATATTTTATGTATGATGAGGCTCCGACACACATGCTGTGGTTTTGATTCTTAGAAAACCTGAATGAAAATTGTTAGGTCACTTTCATTGTGTGAAATCTTGTGCAATATGCAGACACTTTCTTTTATATTTTGTAATTATACGCAACAACAATCACATTTTTTTATATTCAGTGTCCAAATAATGTTTAACTGCATCATAAAAAAATTTCATTGAAAATTTGTTTTGTTCTTTAATAAATAGAGTATCTACAGAAAATCCAGTTTGACAGACTCCATCCTCCACGCAGTAATTTAAGAATGACACAGTGATGAAGAGGATTTGAATTGCGGTTTGTTAATAGCAGCCTGTTAAGTTAATAACTTAAAGCTGAAGTGTATATTTTTATGTGTGGTGTCAGATATTATTAACTTAAACACATATTTACATATTTAGGAATATTTTTATATATATTTCTCAATGTTAATTTTTTATTTATTTTTTTGGAATCTGACAGGAAGAGCTAACCTTAATTATAATAATAAATATATATCCTTACTAGTTACAAAAATAAATAACCTACCTTGTTTACTGCATACGCAGGTGCTGTTTAATTAGACAGTGGCATCAGTCCTAATTTCTCTGCCATGCATACACATTTAGAAAATTAGTTTTTCAGTTGTATTCATTACAGTTTTGAAATTTTGGCAAATATTATTAATTATGCTGTATTTATGGGTTGGGTGAGTAGCAAGAGGAGCATAAGGAGGTGGTAGAGGGTGTAAGCAAAGGTGTCTGAAAACAGTCTTTGTGTAGGGGTGAGTAATGCGGGGCTAGTTGTAACACACTTGTTTTAAATACTTACACAAAACTTAGTGTATTTATTAGTTGCCAAATCAACACTGTATAGAGAAACATTTGTGCCAAAATTCAGAAATCTTTGGAAGATATCACTGAACATTTATTTAACCATGCATAGCAAAAGTTAATTTATTACTTATGTTAATTTTTCATCTCTGTTTTTTGTTTTTATTTAAAATTACAAAAATCTGATATTATCTCCAATCTGTTATTTAACTGTTGAGATAGTGCTTTAATGCTTCGCTAACCAGCAGAAAACACTAGCCAGGATACAAGTTGTGCAGGTGGGTAATGTGCTCCTATTAGAACTGTGCTATTATATTCTATACTTTTATGAAAAAAGGTGATTAAAGACTGAGAGTCAATGTTCAGAAATGTTCGTTATTTTTATGTTTTGAACTATGCTGTATAGCTGTTTTGTGGTGTGTTTGTTGTCAAACTCAAAAATTAGTTTATTTTTTAATTATAAAAAAATGGCAGAAAATATTTTAGTTTGTCTTGTATATTTTTTAATTAGATCAGATAACATTTTAAACTGTCATATGGTCATGTTACAATGTGCCCCACCTGTGGGGCATGTTGTCACAGTTCACTTCCATTCTTTCAGGGTGAATCAAGAAGAAAGCATACAGTGTGTTAATGAAACAAAACCACATAATTGCACTAGACATGTGTGAAATGAATGCTGGAAAAAATAAATACTCCTAACTAGGTCTACACAAACTGAGAAAGTGAAAAAGCGTAAGGTTGTGCCCCGCTGTCCCTTAATTCTATATGGTGAGACCGGGGTTGCCGAAAATACATCCTTCTGCTTTAAAGAAAGTGATGTTTGACAGTGTTTAGTTGTCCAGCGCATGCTTAATCAAAGAATGTTACAGAATACCAGAAGTTTAAGAAATGCAGGGGAAAAAAAATGCTTTCTATAAATTGAAAAACAATTTACTGTCAAAAACATAGCCAAAAATATATTTGGAAGAAAGTTTCCGCTTTGGATTGTACTTTAAGTATTTAAAAGTAAACACACTTTATTTCTTGGCTAAACTTATAAAATCAAGAGACAGCAGGGATTTTCACAAGTGACAACTTTTCACAAATGACTTGCAAAACTTTTGTCAAAGTTAATCATATGTTTTAATCACAATGTCCTGACTTTGTTAGGCTCTAGAACACAGCAGGTGTTAAATCCGATGTAACAATCTTGACATTAAACTGTGGCTATTTTTATAGTTTTCCATTTAAGTGTTCTTGTTTATTGACTGACCATGTTCAGCAATGTTATAAATGTGTTGCTTTAGTGTTTATTCCTTTATAAGGAATGGCTTTATTTATTGACCATTGTAGTTAAAATATATGAAAAGATACAGGAGAATCCATTGGTCGCTATGAGTCTATATGAGACATACCGCCGTTGTTACTGCAGTGGGCGCTTTTCTATAACAATAAAATAGGGGAAGCGAAGAGGTTGGGGGTCTACATTCAATGAGAACAAAGTAATTTTGTCTCCGTAATATAAAAATAAATAATAGAACAAGTTTTTCTTTTCAGAAGTACGGGAGTAAAGCATTAATATATAACACTCATATGTCAGTGCAAATACTCAAGTATTTTACACTCATGTAGCTTTTACACATTATATCTCAGTGCTCTGCAGTTTATCTGGAAGCCACTGTGTGTCACTCCTGCTCTACCAGCTGTGTTTAATAAAGGAGTGTCTCTCCTCCTCCTCGTCATCACCAGCCCCCCCCCCTCTCTCTCCTTGCTCTCCCTGTTTCTCTCTCCCTCGCTTTCATATATCTCTTGTTGTATTAAACCTCTTCACTAGAACATCGGGTTCAGTTGTCAAAAACCATCTAGTAGTTTGTGGAATATCTTATGCGCTTGTGGACCAGTAGCTTGGAGGATTTTTGATGGATGCAGAACTTGGATTTACTGTCGCTGTGGTTTTGTCCTGATGATAGAAAAGGGAGGTTTGGCTGATTCCTTTTGTCTCTCGTTGACCGAGACTGATCCTTTACTCATTTGGAATTAAGCGTTCTTTGATAATTTTTGATGTATTTTTGGGGGATTGTTGTGGAGAATAAATAAGCAAATATGTCTATATCTTCGCAGGGGCATTTCATAGTGTGCTTTTCATTTGCTTTGACCTGTCATCTCTTGGAGACTGTAACCGGACAGATCTCATACAGTGTGTCAGAGGAGGTGAAACGGGGAACCACAGTCGGTAATATAGCTAAAGACATTAACCTTTCAGTAAACGATCTGCAATCAAGGGGCTTCCGTATCGTGTCAGCCTCAAAAAAGCAATATTTTAGTGTGAATATTGAGACGGGCACTTTGCAGGTGAGCGAAAGGATTGATCGCGAGGAGCTTTGCGCAGGCGCAATCTCATGCTCCGTTAACCTGGAAGCCGTGGTGAACAGTCCATTAAAACTCTACCGGGTAAGAATAAACATTCTCGATATTAATGACAACTCTCCAGTGTTTCCTATGAGCTCCGTAGTGATTAATGTTAGTGAAAGCACCGCGCCCGGTGTGCGCTTTCCACTGGAGAGCGCGCATGACGCAGACATTGGAGTGAATTCAGTAAAAAACTATAAGCTTACAGCTAATGATTATTTCACCTTAGATGTACAAACTCATAGTGATAAGACGATCTCCGCTGAATTAGTGCTTCAGAAGGCTTTAGACAGAGAGAAGACTCCGCGGCTCGAGTTCACAGTGACTGCGGTTGATGGCGGGTCGCCTGCCAGAACAGGAACCCTAATGATCGAGGTTAATGTGTTAGATATCAATGATCACGCTCCAGTTTTCAGTAAGGCATTATATAAAGTCTCCATAACCGAGCACGCGCCAATTGGCACCACAGTTACCAGACTACAAGCTCGAGATCTAGATGAAGGGTTGAATGCGGAGATGGTTTACTCCTTTATTAGTCGAACACCCCAAAATATTCTGGAAAAGTTTGATATTGACGCGAAAAATGGAGATGTTAAAATTAAAGGTAATATTGATTATGAGGAGAACACTGCTTTTGAGATCAGAGTTCAAGCTACTGATAAAGGTCCAGTGACCATGTCAGGCCACACTAAGCTTTTAATAGAGGTTCTTGACATTAACGATAACCCCCCAGATGTGACTGTAACATCACTTCTTACCCCGGTAGAGGAAAACGCAGGGAAAGGAACTGTAATTGCCTTAATGACCGTATCAGATCCAGACTCGGGGAAAAACGGAGCAGTGCGCGTTCGCCTTTTAGGCTCTAGACCATTTAAATTACAGTCGTCCTTTCAGAACTACTATTCGTTAGTTTTAGATGGCGTACTAGATCGGGAAAACGTAACGGAGTACAACATCACAGTCATTGCTGAAGACGAAGGGTCACCACCAATGTCCAGAGCTAAAGTAATACAAGTGCAGGTGTCTGATGTGAATGACAATGCGCCTCGCTTCCCAAATTCTGTAGTGTATGCATATCTGCGTGAAAACAGCAAAGTGGGCTCCATAATATCCACAATAACGGCCTCTGATGCAGATATCAGGGACAATGCACAATTAACATACTCTTTACTGCAAAGCTCTGTGAATGGTACACCTGTATCAGCGCTCCTCAGAGTCAACTCATTGACAGGAGAGATCGAGAGCATGCAGTCGTTTAACTATGAGGAGATCAAAACATTTCAGTTTAAAGTTCAGGCCACAGACTCTGGTGTTCCTCCTCTCAGCAGTAACGTGACTGTAAATGTTTTTATCCTGGATGAGAATGACAACAGTCCCGGGATTCTCGCGCCCTATTCCGAGCTCGGTTCCGTTAACACGGAGAACATTCCCTATTCTGCTGACGCGGGCTACTTTGTGGCCAAGATCAGGGCTGTAGATGCAGATTCTGGCTACAATGCGCTGCTGTCTTACCACATCTCTGAACCCAAAGGAAACAATCTGTTCCGAATCGGAACCAGCAGCGGGGAGATCAGGACTAAGAGGAGAATGAGTGACAATGACCTGAAAACTCACCCGTTGGTCATTTTGGTTTGTGATAACGGAGAGCCCTCACTGTCAGGGACTGTGTCTATTGATGTTGTGGTTGTTGAAAGCGCAGGTGACGTCAAGACTCCTTTCAGACATGCGCCGATAAAGGAGGAGAGTTTCTCGGATTTAAATCTGTATTTGCTGATCGCCATTGTGTGTGTGTCCGTCATCTTTTTACTGAGCCTCATCAGTTTGATAGCTGTAAAATGCCACAGGACAGACGGCAGTTTGGGCAGGTACAGCGCCCCGATGATCACCACACACCCTGACGGGAGGTGGTCTTACTCCAAAGCTACTCAGCAGTATGACGTGTGTTTTAGCTCGGACACGCTGAAGAGTGACGTAGTGGTTTTCCCCGCGCAGTATCCGCCTGCAGATGCAGAACTGATCAGTATTAATGAAGGAGACACTTTTACCAGAACACAAACACTCCCTAATAAAGAGAAGGTAAGAGATTAAAGGGTTTTTTCTTTTTTTATGCAATTTTTATTTATACCAAACTACTGTATTTTGAGAAACAAAATGTTTTTTTATTTTTCTTAATTTAGTTCTTGTTGTGTTTAGTAGTTGTTTAGTATGTTAGCAGTGAAACTTTCTAAACTAACTAGTAATCATTAAATCTGGGAGGTTTATTTTTTGAATGCAACTAGTTTACTTGTTGTGATAGTGAAAATGGCCCACGATTCTGTTAGATAATGGACACGCTGAAGCATCAAAAAACATTCTTAGAGCGTTAGTCGAAGAATTGTATACATGGTACAAGAAATTAAATTAGTGGTATAGATACGCACTTTTATGAGATCGTGTTGGAAATTCGGTATGAACATCATCCATCTGTGATAAAAAAAATGTGTGTGTGTGTGTGTGTGTGTGTGTGTGTGTGTGTGTGTGTGTGTGTGTGTGTGTGTGTGTGTGTGTGTGTGTGTGTGTGGATATTAATTCATAAATCCGCTTGATGTCACTATAGACCGTTGAATCTCGAATGATCTCCAGTGTCTTGAAGCTCCTCCTGAATTTAGTGGGGAGGAGATTTCACAGGGCTTTGTTTCAGAGAGACTGGATGTAGAAGAGAGTGTGTACGGTAACGGAGGCCTCGTGTTTTCTCTTCGATAAAAATGGAATATTGTTTAATACGTCTTTATTCGCATTGATGAACTTGGAATACTGTCTTTTATTATGTGGATTATTGCACGGGATTCATCGGATGTCGCAATGCTCTCGACGTACAGAAGGAAATCTATTGTGATCTGTATTGTGTTCGTTGTTTTAGAGTGTTGTTGGGACGCGGTATCAGGGCAGCTCTCTTATTCCGTTTCAGAGGAGGGGAGTCCGGGAACATCAGTGGGAAATATCGCTAAGGATCTAAACCTTAATGTTCAGGAACTGGAGTCGCGCATGTTTCAGATTGTCACGGGATCCAAGAAAAAATATTTCGAGGTAAATCTTAAAACTGGGTTTCTGTATGTAAGCGAAAGAATAGACAGAGAGGAGCTTTGTGCCAAAGCACTTAAATGTACAGTCAATGTAGAAGCGGTTATTAACAATCCATTAAAGCTTTATCAAATAGAGGTAAATATTGTGGATGTTAATGACAATTCTCCGTCTTTTAATGCAAAAACTCAATATTTGGACATCGCAGAGAACACTTTACCAGGCGTAAAATTCCCTCTTTCGTATGCGTCTGATGCGGATGTAGGAAAAAATACAGTGAGCACATATAAATTAAGTCAAAATGAGTATTTTTCTTTAGCTGTGCACAAAGGAGGAGAGCAGAGTGTTTCTGCCGAGCTAGTGCTACAAAAAGCATTAGACCGAGAGAAACAGCCTGTTACCAAGCTTACTCTTACCGCTGCAGACGGAGGAAATCCACCGAGATCAGGCACGTCTCAGATAATTATTAAGATTTTAGATAGTAATGATAATGCTCCTGAATTTAGTCGCCCCTTATATAAAGCTAGTCTTGCTGAAAACGTCCCAATTGGTTCCACTGTAATAATTATAAACGCAACAGACAAAGATGATGGTACCAATAGTGAGATCGTTTACTCACTAAGAGAGACAGACCAAGATCACATTTTGGATATATTTCATATTGATCAGAATTCTGGCGCAATCACAGTCAAAGGCAATATAGATTTCGAGAAGAACAACGCATTTGAGATCCGCGCACAGGCCAGTGATAAAGGGCAGCCTCCGATGTCCACGCACTGCAAAGTCCTGGTGGAGGTGCTGGATATTAATGACAATGAGCCAGAGATCACCGTGACGTCACTCCTCAGTACAGTGAAAGAGGACGCCAGTATTGGCACTGCTGTCGCTCTAGTGTCAGTGATTGACAGGGACGGCGGCAAAAACGGCATAGTTAATTGTGTTGTGTCCAACAAAGTGCCTTTTAAACTTGAGACGAATTACAAAATTATTATTCTCTAGTGGTGGATGGATCTCTAGACAGAGAGCGCGCGTCCGTGTATAACGTGACCATCACAGCTACTGATGAAGGGACTCCGCCTCTCTCCAGCACCAGTGTCATTGCTGTACACGTTTCTGATGTGAATGACAACGCGCCGCGCTTTCCAGAGCCCGTCATTAATGTGTATGTGAAAGAGAACAGTCAGATTGGAGCTGTTATTCATACAGTTTCTGCTTTAGATCCTGATGTAGGTGATAATGCCCGGATAACATATTATTTACTAGAAAGCTCTAAAAGCGGCCCGGTAACATCCATGATCAACATAAACTCTGACAGTGGAGATATACACAGTTTACAGTCGTTTAACTATGAGGAGATCAAAACATTTCAGTTTAAGGTTCAGGCCACAGACTCTGGTGTTCCTCCTCTCAGCAGTAACGTGACTGTAAATGTTTTTATCCTGGATGAGAATGACAACAGTCCCGGGATTCTCGCGCCCTATTCCGAGCTCGGTTCCGTTAACACGGAGAACATTCCCTATTCTGCTGACGCGGGCTACTTTGTGGCCAAGATCAGGGCTGTAGATGCAGATTCTGGCTACAATGCGCTGCTGTCTTACCACATCTCTGAACCCAAAGGAAACAATCTGTTCCGAATCGGAACCAGCAGCGGGGAGATCAGGACTAAGAGGAGAATGAGTGACAATGACCTGAAAACTCACCCGTTGGTCATTTTGGTTTGTGATAACGGAGAGCCCTCACTGTCAGCGACTGTGTCTATTGATGTTGTGGTTGTTGAAAGCGCAGGTGACGTCAAGACTCCTTTCAGACATGCGCCGATAAAGGAGGAGAGTTTCTCGGATTTAAATCTGTATTTGCTGATCGCCATTGTGTGTGTGTCCGTCATCTTTTTACTGAGCCTCATCAGTTTGATAGCTGTAAAATGCCACAGGACAGACGGCAGTTTGGGCAGGTACAGCGCCCCGATGATCACCACACACCCTGACGGGAGCTGGTCTTACTCCAAAGCTACTCAGCAGTATGACGTGTGTTTTAGCTCGGACACGCTGAAGAGTGACGTAGTGGTTTTCCCCGCACAATTTCCGTCTACAGATGCAGAACTGATCAGTATTAATGGAGGAGACACTTTTACCAGAACACAAACACTCCCTAATAAAGAGAAGGTAAGACATGTCATTGTGATTATTTGTTTTCTTATTGTAGATTGACTGGGATTTATATTGTTTCCTCTCGTTGACCTGTTTTCTTGGTTAAAAATACACAACTGTATATTCTGATACTTAAAAGTACTTAATGGTTAATTGTGTCGTCTGAAATATACATACGGATATAGGAATAGCTTAATACATTATTATATACAAATTTAATTTTGCGCGTTGGTGGAGCTGTCCGAGGTTCTGAAATAGATTGTGGTCGTGGCTTGTTTGAAATGCACATCGGCGCAATAACGCTGTTTCTCCTTTTACTAATTTACTAATCTTTTTTTTTTTTTTAAGTTTAGTGCGTACAGACTTGCTTAAATTGTGAAATGATAGAGATGCCCTACAAATGAACAACTGAAATACGCTTATTTAAAATTTAAATGCATTTTTATTTATGCGTTTATATTTATAAATGTATTCATTTCATATGATCTTAGTAATGAAAGGAAAAGATCATTATAGAAATGCATGTTGCTCATTATGAAATATGTTAAGCTGCTTCGAAATTTAGATATTTCACTTGATATAAAAGATGAATAAAAAAAAACGAAAATGAAAAAAGTTTGCATGTTTTGATGGTGAAAATGTCCTAAAATCCTCTCAAATGTTCAAGCTGAAATATCTTCTTTTTGTCGTCTTATTGAATATCCTTTGAAATATGACCACTAACTGCAATTCGGTATGACATAATCCATATTTGAAATGGTGTTATCATTATTATTATTATTATTATTTTATTTTTTTGCTAGACATTAATTCATAAATCCACTTGGTGTCACTATAGACCGTTGAATCTCGAATGATCTCCAGTGTCTTGAAGCTCCTCCTGATTTTAGTGGGGAGGAGATTTCACAGGGCTTTGTTTCAGAGAGACTGGATGTAGAAGAGAGTGTGTACGGTAACGGAGGCCTCGTGTTTTCTCCTCGATAACATGGAATATTGTGTAATTCTTCTTTTTTCGCATTGATGAACTTGGAATACTGTCTTTTATTACGTGGATTATTGCACGGGATTCATCGGATGTCGCAATGCTCTCGACGTACAGAAGGAAATCTATTGTGATCTGTATTGTGTTCGTTGTTTTAGAGTGCTGTTGGGACGCGGTATCAGGGCAGCTCTCTTATTCCGTTTCAGAGGAGGGGAATCCGGGAACATCAGTGGGAAATATCGCTAAGGATCTAAACCTTAATGTTCAGGAACTGGAGTCGCGCATGTTTCAGATTGTCACGGGATCCAAGAAAAATTATTTCGAGGTAAATCTTAAAACTGGGTTTCTGTATATAAGCGAAAGAATAGACAGAGAGGAGCTTTGTGCCAAAGCACTTAAATGTACAGTCAATGTAGAAGCGGTTATTAACAATCCATTAAAGCTTTATCAAATAGAGGTAAATATTGTGGATGTTAATGACAATTCTCCGTCTTTCAGCGAGAAATCACAAACGATAGACATTGCGGAGAATAGCTTGCCAGGTGTTAGATTTCCTCTCCATCACGCTACAGACGCGGATGTTGGGAAAAATTCTGTAAATTCTTACAAGCTTAGCTCGAATGAGTATTTTTCTTTAGCTGTACACAAAGGAGGAGAGCAGAGTGTGTCTGCTGAGTTAGTGCTGCAGAAAGCTTTAGATCGAGAGAAACAGCCTGTGATCCAGCTCACACTGACCGCTGTAGACGGAGGAACCCCCTCTAAAACAGGCACATCTCTTATCATTATTAAAGTTTTGGATATTAATGATAATGCTCCTGCTTTTAGTAAGCCATTGTATAAAACAACCGTTTTTGAAAATGTGGCTATTGGCACTAGAGTTGCTGTGTTAAATGCAACAGACCTGGATGAAGGCAGTAACAGTGATATTGTTTATTCAATAATAAAAAGAGATCAGAGTAAAATTCTGCAGATTTTTGATATTGATCAGAATTCTGGCGCAATCACAGTCAAAGGCAATATAGATTTCGAGGAGAACAACGCATTTGAGATCCGCGCACAGGCCAGTGATAAAGGGCAGCCTCCGATGTCCACGCACTGCAAAGTCCTGGTGGAGGTGCTGGATATTAATGACAATGAGCCAGAGATCACCGTGACGTCACTCCTCAGTACAGTGAAAGAGGACGCCAGTATTGGCACTGCTGTCGCTCTAGTGTCAGTGATTGACAGGGACGGCGGCAAAAACGGTATAGTTAATTGTGTTGTGTCCAACAAAGTGCCTTTTGAACTTGAGACGAATTACAAAAATTATTATTCTCTAGTGGTGGATGGATCTCTAGACAGAGAGCGCGCGTCCGTGTATAACGTGACCATCACAGCTACTGATGAAGGGACTCCGCCTCTCTCCAGCACCAGTGTCATTGCTGTACACGTTTCTGATGTGAATGACAACGCGCCGCGCTTTCCAGAGCCCGTCATTAATGTGTATGTGAAAGAGAACAGTCAGATTGGAGCTGTGATTCATACAGTTTCTGCTCTAGATCCTGATGTAGGTGATAATGCCCGGATAACATATTCTTTACTAGAAAGCTCTAAAAGCGGCCCGGTAACATCCATGATCAACATAAACTCTGACAGTGGAGATATACACAGTTTACAGTCGTTTAACTATGAGGAGATCAAAACATTTCAGTTTAAGGTTCAGGCCACAGACTCTGGTGTTCCTCCTCTCAGCAGTAACGTGACTGTAAATGTTTTTATCCTGGATGAGAATGACAACAGTCCCGGGATTCTCGCGCCCTATTCCGAGCTCGGTTCCGTTAACACGGAGAACATTCCCTATTCTGCTGACGCGGGCTACTTTGTGGCCAAGATCAGGGCTGTAGATGCAGATTCTGGCTACAATGCGCTGCTGTCTTACCACATCTCTGAACCCAAAGGAAACAATCTGTTCCGAATCGGAACCAGCAGCGGGGAGATCAGGACTAAGAGGAGAATGAGTGACAATGACCTGAAAACTCACCCGTTGGTCATTTTGGTTTGTGATAACGGAGAGCCCTCACTGTCAGCGACTGTGTCTATTGATGTTGTGGTTGTTGAAAGCGCAGGTGACGTCAAGACTCCTTTCAGACATGCGCCGATAAAGGAGGAGAGTTTCTCGGATTTAAATCTGTATTTGCTGATCGCCATTGTGTGTGTGTCCGTCATCTTTTTACTGAGCCTCATCAGTTTGATAGCTGTAAAATGCCACAGGACAGACGGCAGTTTGGGCAGGTACAGCGCCCCGATGATCACCACACACCCTGACGGGAGCTGGTCTTACTCCAAAGCTACTCAGCAGTATGACGTGTGTTTTAGCTCGGACACACTGAAGAGTGACGTAGTGGTTTTCCCCGCGCAGTATCCGCCTGCAGATGCAGAACTGATCAGTATTAATGAAGGAGACACTTTTACCAGAACACAGACACTCCCTAATAAAGAGAAGGTAAGAGATTATGGATTATCACTAACGTTTTTCTTTATTGTAAAATAACTGGAATTATTAGTGTTTCCTCTTATTGACCTATGTTCTTATTGACTGAAATAACACTATAAAGTGTGATAATAATGTTAAAAGTGGCATGATCGTTAATGGTGTTTTGCTGAAATATACAGATTTATCTGAATCGGTTAATACATCATTATATACAAAACATGTTTAATGTAGCGCTTTGGTGGAACTGTCCGTGGTCCTGAACTAGATTGTGGTGGCGACTTTTTTGAAATTCAGACCGGTGCAATAATTTCTATGCCTCTTTTGACTAATATTAGTATAATTTTTATCTATCTATCTATCTATCTATCTATCTATCTATCTATCTATCTATCTATCTATCTATCTATCTATCTATCTATCTCTATCTATCTATCTATCTATCTATCTATCTATCTATCTATCTATCTATCTATCTATCTATCTATCTATATATGTGTGTATAAGTTGTTTAGTGTTTACAAAATTGCTTAAATTGTGAAGTGATAGTAATGCTGTAAACATAAACAACTGAATATGTTCATTTTAAATTCCCTTTTACTTATGCTAATATATTTACCTTTTTTCATTTAGTTTTGTGAACTCAGTCTTGTAGTAATTCAATAGAGTGTTATTATATAACAGCGTGTTGTTATAAAGAAATCTGGTGAAGTCGTTTGAAAATGCATATCTTTCTCTTCATATGAAAGATGAATATAAAACGTGCTGTTAAAAAATGTGTTGTGATGGCGAAAATGCCCTAAAATACTCTCATATATTGGACTCAAAGAAATCTCAAAATCTTTTCTTATATTATTAGTTTTAAAAAAATGACAAATAACTGAATTTGACATGATGATCCATTTGTGATATTTGTCTTTTTTATTTATTTACATTAATTGATACATCCGCCTGGTGTCACTAGAGACCGTTGAATCTCGAATTATTTCAAGAGTCGTGACGCTCCTCCTGGTTTTAGTGGGGAGGAGATTTCACAGGGCTTTGTTTCAGAGAGACTGGATGTAGAAGAGAGTGTGTACGGTAACGGAGGCCTCGTGTTTTCTCTTCGATAACATGGAATATTGTCTAATTCTTCTTTACTCGCATTGATGAACTTGGAATACTGTCTTTTATTATGTGGATTATTGCACGGGATTCATCGGATATCGCAATGCTCTCGACGTACAGAAGGAAATCTATTGTGATCTGTATTGTGTTCGTTGTTTTAGAGTGCTGTTGGGACGCGGTATCAGGGCAGCTCTCTTATTCCGTTTCAGAGGAGGGGAGTCCGGGAACATCAGTGGGAAATATCGCTAAGGATCTAAACCTTAATGTTCAGGAACTGGAGTCGCGCATGTTTCAGATTGTCACGGGATCCAAGAAAAATTATTTCAAGGTAAATCTTAAAACTGGGTTTCTGTATATAAGCGAAAGAATAGACAGAGAGGAGCTTTGTGCCAAAGCACTTAAATGTACAGTCAATGTAGAAGCGGTTATTAACAATCCATTAAAGCTTTATCAAATAGAGGTAAATATTGTGGATGTTAATGACAATTCTCCGTCTTTCAGCGAGAAATCACAAACGATAGACATTGCGGAAAGCACCCTCCCCGGAGTTAGATTCTCTCTCCATCACGCTACAGACGCGGATGTTGGGAAAAATTCTGTAAATTCTTACAAGCTTAGCTCGAATGAGTATTTTTCTTTAGCTGTACACAAAGGAGGAGAGCAGAGTGTGTCTGCTGAGTTAGTGCTGCAGAAAGCTTTAGATCGAGAGAAACAGCCTGTGATCCAGCTCACACTGACCGCTGTAGACGGAGGAACCCCCTCTAAAACAGGCACATCTCTTATCATTATTAAAGTTTTGGATAATAACGATAATACTCCCGTTTTTAGTAAGCCCTTATATAAAACAACCGTTTTTGAAAATGTGGCTATTGGCACTAGAGTTGCTGTGTTAAATGCAACAGACCTGGATGAAGGCAGTAACAGTGATATTGTTTATTCAATAATCAAAAGAGATCAGAGTAAAATCCTGCAGATTTTTGATATTGATCAGAATTCTGGCGCAATCACAGTCAAAGGCAATATAGATTTCGAGGAGAACAACGCATTTGAGATCCGCGCACAGGCCAGTGATAAAGGGCAGCCTCCGATGTCCACGCACTGCAAAGTCCTGGTGGAGGTGCTGGATATTAATGACAATGAGCCAGAGATCACCGTGACGTCACTCCTCAGTACAGTGAAAGAGGACGCCAGTATTGGCACTGCTGTCGCTCTAGTGTCAGTGATTGACAGGGACGGCGGCAAAAACGGTATAGTTAATTGTGTTGTGTCCAACAAAGTGCCTTTTAAACTTGAGACGAATTACAAAAATTATTATTCTCTAGTGGTGGATGGATCTCTAGACAGGGAGCGCGCGTCCGTGTATAACGTGACCGTCACAGCTACTGATGAAGGGACTCCGCCTCTCTCCAGCACCAGTGTCATTGCTGTACACGTTTCTGATGTGAATGACAACGCGCCGCGCTTTCCAGAGCCCGTCATTAATGTGTATGTGAAAGAGAACAGTCAGATTGGAGCTGTTATTCATACAGTTTCTGCTTTAGATCCTGATGTAGGTGATAATGCCCGGATAACATATTCTTTACTAGAAAGCTCTAAAAGCGGCCCGGTAACATCCATGATCAACATAAACTCTGACAGTGGAGATATACACAGTTTACAGTCGTTTAACTATGAGGAGATCAAAACATTTCAGTTTAAGGTTCAGGCCACAGACTCTGGTGTTCCTCCTCTCAGCAGTAACGTGACTGTAAATGTTTTTATCCTGGATGAGAATGACAACAGTCCCGGGATTCTCGCGCCCTATTCCGAGCTCGGTTCCGTTAACACGGAGAACATTCCCTATTCTGCTGACGCGGGCTACTTTGTGGCCAAGATCAGGGCTGTAGATGCAGATTCTGGCTACAATGCGCTGCTGTCTTACCACATCTCTGAACCCAAAGGAAACAATCTGTTCCGAATCGGAACCAGCAGCGGGGAGATCAGGACTAAGAGGAGAATGAGTGACAATGACCTGAAAACTCACCCGTTGGTCATTTTGGTTTGTGATAACGGAGAGCCCTCACTGTCAGCGACTGTGTCTATTGATGTTGTGGTTGTTGAAAGCGCAGGTGACGTCAAGACTCCATTCAGACATGCGCCGATAAAGGAGGAGAGTTTCTCGGATTTAAATCTGTATTTGCTGATCGCCATTGTGTGTGTGTCCGTCATCTTTTTACTGAGCCTCATCAGTTTGATAGCTGTAAAATGCCACAGGACAGACGGCAGTTTGGGCAGGTACAGCGCCCCGATGATCACCACACACCCTGACGGGAGCTGGTCTTACTCCAAAGCTACTCAGCAGTATGACGTGTGTTTTAGCTCGGACACACTGAAGAGTGACGTAGTGGTTTTCCCCGCGCAGTATCCGCCTGCAGATGCAGAACTGATCAGTATTAATGAAGGAGACACTTTTACCAGAACACAGACACTCCCTAATAAAGAGAAGGTAAGAGATTATGGATTATCACTAACGTTTTTCTTTATTGTAAAATAACTGGAATTATTAGTGTTTCCTCTTATTGACCTATGTTCTTATTGACTGAAATAACACTATAAAGTGTGATAATAATGTTAAAAGTGGCATGATCGTTAATGGTGTTTTGCTGAAATATACAGATTTATCTGAATCGGTTAATACATCATTATATACAAAACATGTTTAATGTAGCGCTTTGGTGGAACTGTCCGTGGTCCTGAACTAGATTGTGGTGGCGACTTTTTTGAAATTCAGACCGGTGCAATAATTTCTATGCCTCTTTTGACTAATATTAGTATAATTTTTATCTATCTATCTATCTATCTATCTATCTATCTATCTATCTATCTATCTATCTATCTATCTATCTATCTATCTATCTATCTATCTATCTATCTATCTATCTCTCTATCTATCTATCTATCTATCTATCTATCTATCTATATATGTGTGTATAAGTTGTTTAGTGTTTACAAAATTGCTTAAATTGTGAAGTGATAGTAATGCTGTAAACATAAACAACTGAATATGTTCATTTTAAATTCCCTTTTACTTATGCTAATATATTTACCTTTTTTCATTTAGTTTTGTGAACTCAGTCTTGTAGTAATCTAATAGAGTGTTATTATATAACAGCGTGTTGTTATAAAGAAATCTGGTGAAGTCGTTTGAAAATGCATATCTTTCTCTTCATATGAAAGATGAATATAAAACGTGCTGTTAAAAAAATGTGTTGTGATGGCGAAAATGCCCTAAAATACTCTCATATATTGGACTCAAAGAAATCTCAAAATCTTTTCTTATATTATTAGTTTTAAAAAAATGACAAATAACTGAATTTGACATGATGATCCATTTGTGATATTTGTCTTTTTTATTTATTTACATTAATTGATACATCCGCCTGGTGTCACTAGAGACCGTTGAATCTCGAATTATTTCAAGAGTCGTGAAGCTCCTCCTGGTTTTAGTGGGGAGGAGATTTCACAGGGCTTTGTTTCAGAGAGACTGGATGTAGAAGAGAGTGTGTACGGTAACGGAGGCCTCGTGTTTTCTCTTCGATAACATGGAATATTGTCTAATTCTTCTTTACTCGCATTGATGAACTTGGAATACTGTCTTTTATTACGTGGATTATTGCACGGGATTCATCGGATATCGCAATGCTCTCGACGTACAGAAGGAAATCTATTGTGATCTGTATTGTGTTCGTTGTTTTAGAGTGCTGTTGGGACGCGGTATCAGGGCAGCTCTCTTATTCCGTTTCAGAGGAGGGGAGTCCGGGAACATCAGTGGGAAATATCGCTAAGGATCTAAACCTTAATGTTCAGGAACTGGAGTCGCGCATGTTTCAGATTGTCACGGGATCCAAGAAAAATTATTTCAAGGTAAATCTTAAAACTGGGTTTCTGTATATAAGCGAAAGAATAGACAGAGAGGAGCTTTGTGCCAAAGCACTTAAATGTACAGTCAATGTAGAAGCGGTTATTAACAATCCATTAAAGCTTTATCAAATAGAGGTAAATATTGTGGATGTTAATGACAATTCTCCGTCTTTCAGCGAGAAATCACAAACGATAGACATTGCGGAAAGCACCCTCCCCGGAGTTAGATTCTCTCTCCATCACGCTACAGACGCGGATGTTGGGAAAAATTCTGTAAATTCTTACAAGCTTAGCTCGAATGAGTATTTTTCTTTAGCTGTACACAAAGGAGGAGAGCAGAGTGTGTCTGCTGAGTTAGTGCTGCAGAAAGCTTTAGATCGAGAGAAACAGCCTGTGATCCAGCTCACACTGACCGCTGTAGACGGAGGAACCCCCTCTAAAACAGGCACATCTCTTATCATTATTAAAGTTTTGGATAATAACGATAATACTCCCGTTTTTAGTAAGCCCTTATATAAAACAACCGTTTTTGAAAATGTGGCTATTGGCACTAGAGTTGCTGTGTTAAATGCAACAGACCTGGATGAAGGCAGTAACAGTGATATTGTTTATTCAATAATCAAAAGAGATCAGAGTAAAATCCTGCAGATTTTTGATATTGATCAGAATTCTGGCGCAATCACAGTCAAAGGCAATATAGATTTCGAGGAGAACAACGCATTTGAGATCCGCGCACAGGCCAGTGATAAAGGGCAGCCTCCGATGTCCACGCACTGCAAAGTCCTGGTGGAGGTGCTGGATATTAATGACAATGAGCCAGAGATCGCCGTGACGTCACTCCTCAGTACAGTGAAAGAGGACGCCAGTATTGGCACTGCTGTCGCTCTAGTGTCAGTGATTGACAGGGACGGCGGCAAAAACGGTATAGTTAATTGTGTTGTGTCCAACAAAGTGCCTTTTAAACTTGAGACGAATTACAAAAATTATTATTCTCTAGTGGTGGATGGATCTCTAGACAGAGAGCGCGCGTCCGTGTATAACGTGACCATCACAGCTACTGATGAAGGGACTCCGCCTCTCTCCAGCACCAGTGTCATTGCTGTACACGTTTCTGATGTGAATGACAACCCGCCGCGCTTTCCAGAGCCCGTCATTAATGTTTATGTGAAAGAGAACAGTCAGATTGGAGCTGTGATTCATACAGTATCTGCTCTAGATCCTGATGTAGGTGACAATGCCCGGATAACATATTCTTTACTAGAAAGCTCTAAAAGCGGTCCGGTAACATCCATGATCAACATAAACTCTGACAGTGGAGATATACACAGTTTACAGTCGTTTAACTATGAGGAGATCAAAACATTTCAGTTTAAGGTTCAGGCCACAGACTCTGGTGTTCCTCCTCTCAGCAGTAACGTGACTGTAAATGTTTTTATCCTGGATGAGAATGACAACAGTCCCGGGATTCTCGCGCCCTATTCCGAGCTCGGTTCCGTTAACACGGAGAACATTCCCTATTCTGCTGACGCGGGCTACTTTGTGGCCAAGATCAGGGCTGTAGATGCAGATTCTGGCTACAATGCGCTGCTGTCTTACCACATCTCTGAACCCAAAGGAAACAATCTGTTCCGAATCGGAACCAGCAGCGGGGAGATCAGGACTAAGAGGAGAATGAGTGACAATGACCTGAAAACTCACCCGTTGGTCATTTTGGTTTGTGATAACGGAGAGCCCTCACTGTCAGCGACTGTGTCTATTGATGTTGTGGTTGTTGAAAGCGCAGGTGACGTCAAGACTCCTTTCAGACATGCGCCGATAAAGGAGGAGAGTTTCTCGGATTTAAATCTGTATTTGCTGATCGCCATTGTGTGTGTGTCCGTCATCTTTTTACTGAGCCTCATCAGTTTGATAGCTGTAAAATGCCACAGGACAGACGGCAGTTTGGGCAGGTACAGCGCCCCGATGATCACCACACACCCTGACGGGAGCTGGTCTTACTCCAAAGCTACTCAGCAGTATGACGTGTGTTTTAGCTCGGACACGCTGAAGAGTGACGTAGTGGTTTTCCCCGCGCAGTATCCGTCTGCAGATGCAGAACTGATCAGTATTAATGAAGGAGACACTTTTACCAGAACACAAACACTCCCTAATAAAGAGAAGGTAAGACATTCAAAATCGTTATTAAATTGTTGACTTTTACTAAGTGGCTTGCTGGCAGGTTGATTCTCATTTACTTTCCATAAGCTAAATCTTTTAAGGGGGTCGCACACCGGACGAGAAGCGGAGCGCCACGACGCGTCGCTTCTAGGACAACTCGAGGTATCGCACACCGGACGCGCACTTTCTTAGTTTATGGCCAGCAATATTGTTATATTTAAGGACATTATTGAATTAAGATAATGTATGTTCAATGTTATGATTGTACTGTATAATTAAATACAATCGTTGCTGAGTTTGCAGTCTGAACACTTTACCTCAGACCGTCCGCTAACTGAATGAATTGAGAATCTCACCTGAAAATCCGATAACATCAACAATTTTCTTTCACGCTGCTGATTTCTGTAAATGAATGTAAAACTAAATTTCACAGGGTGAAGTCAATATACATTAACGACGATTTGAGACAAATAAATGAAAATTTAAAATAAAACCATGTAAATGGCGCTCTGTGGCGTGGCAGGGTTTTGAACAAGGTCCTGAGCCGTAGCTGGGCGCCGCGGACAGACGCCGAATGGCGCCGCCGGTGTGTGTACACTCATAGAGAATAATGTGTTCGAGTTTTAAAGACATGGCGCTGCGCGACGCGACGCGGCGCTGCGCTTCTCGTTCGGTGTGCGACCCCCTTTAGTGTTTGTTTGCTCTTTGCCAGGAGCCCCCCCCCCCCCCTGTAGTTTACGCTGTCCATGGTGCTGATAGCATTGACTGTAAAATACTTTATAATTATTTAAACAATATATATATATATATATATATATATATATATATATATTGTTTAAATAATTATAAAGTATTTTACACTAATTTATTGGATTTATTTTTATCCAGTTACCATTTTATAATCTTTGCATTTGGAGGTTGAAATTTTTATTAATTTTATTATTTATTTATTTATTTTTTTACAATGTTTTTCCTTTAGTTTTGTTCAACTCAGCAAAAATGTCTCACAAAGAGACATTCTCGCTCACGTTCAACAGTACAGGTTCAGACAGACTTTGTCCATTGCACTTAAAACATATTTATCCTTCCAATATTTATTTTTCCTCAGTTCCACACTAGCTATGTACATCCACAAGGTGTCATCAGCGACCTGCGTTTAAATTATTTTTATTTTATTATTCTCGTAGAGACTCCTCCCTGTTTTGGGGCAGGGCGTTTGAGCCCGAGCAGTGCTTTGTTCGTGAGAAGCCACAATAGAGGATATGTGATTTGCAGCGCATGCAGTACATGGTTTATTTTACTACAACAATGTGCAAATGTGTTTAGCTTGTCCTCTGGATGTGGTGTTGACGGATCATGGCGAATTCACTAAAGGAACGAAACATATTGTGGATATATCTGACTGTATTTTATTTCCTTCCGAGGATGTTTTCTGGGCAAATTGTGTTTTCGGTGCCGGAGGAGGCCAGTCCTGGGACCACCATTGGCAATATAGTCAAAGATTTAAACCTTAATTTGCAAGAGCTGGAACACCGTGGATTTCAGATCGCTTCTGGACCCAACAAGAGGTATTTCGATGTAAATATGAAAACGGGAATACTGCAAATTAAAGAGAAAATAGACAGAGAAGAGCTATGTGGACGCAGCTTAAAATGTGCTTTAGAGTTGGAGGCCATTGTTAATTCGCCATTGAACATGTACCGATTTGAAGTAAATGTTTTGGATATAAACGACAATTCTCCCACATTTCACTCCTCGTCGTTACAGTTAAATGTATCTGAGGCTGCCTTTACAGGGGAAAGGTATGCATTACCAAACGCCTTTGATGCGGATGTAGGCAGTAATTTAGTAAAGAACTACAAGCTGAGTCCGAATGAACATTTTTCTCTGGATGTACAGAGCGGAGGAGAGCAGAGTGTGTCTGCTGAGTTAGTGCTGCAGAAAGCTTTAGATCGAGAAAAACAGCCTGTGATCCAGCTCACACTGACCGCTGTAGACGGAGGAAAACCTCCAAGATCAGGAACAATAAATTTAATTGCTAAAATAATAGACGTAAACGATAATATTCCTTTATTCACAAAGTCACTTTACAAAGCTCGAGTTCAAGAAAATGCTCCCATTGGAACTTCAGTTACCACAGTACATGCGAGTGATGCGGACGAAGGAATAAACGGAGAGATAGTATATTCGTTTATAAAACATATTAATGATGAAAATATCGAATCTTTTGCAATTGATCAAGTGACTGGTGAAATAACAGTTCAGAGTAAATTAGACTATGAGTCAAACAATGCTATTGAAATACGTGTTCAAGCCAGAGACAAAGGCTCGACTCCAAGAGCAGCTCATTGTAAAGTATTGGTCGAAATAATGGACGTTAACGACAATATACCTGAAATATCTGTAACGTCTCTTGCTAATGTTGTTAAGGAAGGTTCACCAAAAGGGACAATGGTCGGTCTGATTACAGTAAAAGATAATGATTCTGGTGAAAATGGATCTGTAAAATTGAAAATAATTGATTCCCTTCCGTTTTTATTACAGAACACCTATAAAAATAAATATTCTCTAGTGGTAGATGGATCTCTAGACAGAGAGCGCGCGTCCGTGTATAACGTGACCATCACAGCTACTGATGAAGGGACTCCGCCTCTCTCCAGCACCAGTGTCATTGCTGTACACGTTTCTGATGTGAATGACAACGCGCCGCGCTTTCCAGAGCCCGTCATTAATGTGTATGTGAAAGAGAACAGTCAGATTGGAGCTGTTATTCATACAGTTTCTGCTTTAGATCCTGATGTAGGTGATAATGCCCGGATAACATATTCTTTACTAGAAAGCTCTAAAAGCGGCCCGGTAACATCCATGATCAACATAAACTCTGACAGTGGAGATATACACAGTTTACAGTCGTTTAACTATGAGGAGATCAAAACATTTCAGTTTAAGGTTCAGGCCACAGACTCTGGTGTTCCTCCTCTCAGCAGTAACGTGACTGTAAATGTTTTTATCCTGGATGAGAATGACAACAGTCCCGGGATTCTCGCGCCCTATTCCGAGCTCGGTTCCGTTAACACGGAGAACATTCCCTATTCTGCTGACGCGGGCTACTTTGTGGCCAAGATCAGGGCTGTAGATGCAGATTCTGGCTACAATGCGCTGCTGTCTTACCACATCTCTGAACCCAAAGGAAACAATCTGTTCCGAATCGGAACCAGCAGCGGGGAGATCAGGACTAAGAGGAGAATGAGTGACAATGACCTGAAAACTCACCCGTTGGTCATTTTGGTTTGTGATAACGGAGAGCCCTCACTGTCAGCGACTGTGTCTATTGATGTTGTGGTTGTTGAAAGCGCAGGTGACGTCAAGACTCCTTTCAGACATGCGCCGATAAAGGAGGAGAGTTTCTCGGATTTAAATCTGTATTTGCTGATCGCCATTGTGTGTGTGTCCGTCATCTTTTTACTGAGCCTCATCAGTTTGATAGCTGTAAAATGCCACAGGACAGACGGCAGTTTGGGCAGGTACAGCGCCCCGATGATCACCACACACCCTGACGGGAGCTGGTCTTACTCCAAAGCTACTCAGCAGTATGACGTGTGTTTTAGTTCGGACACGCTGAAGAGTGACGTAGTGGTTTTCCCCGCGCAGTATCCGCCTGCAGATGCAGAACTGATCAGTATTAATGGAGGAGACACTTTTACCAGAACACAAACACTGCCAAATAAAGAAAAGGTAAGATAAGACAATACTTTTTTTTCTTTTTTTTCTGGCAATGTGAGGTTTGCTCCAATTTATCTTAAAATATCGTTTTTCGTTTAGAGTGCATGCTTAAGTTTTTGAACAGTGGACATTGAATTATTTGATCTGGTTTATTCTTAAAATATTTTTGGAGCTGTTCGTGGTAGTGAACACCTCGCGTCCGAGCGCTAATATGGGAGATATTATGTCTTATCAGGAGAATTTTTTTTTGCACGTATAGTACACCTTTTCAACGTAACGAAGCTTAATTTTCCCTTTTTTTCTCTCTTTTTTGTGTAATGTGCACTGACAAAACATGCAACCATGAAACCGTATACAGTTAAGTTTGGGTAGATTTTAATCATCAATTCATATTAATGTTAAATAATATGACTAAAATATTAATTCTGAAATGCATCTACGGCACTTTTAGACATTGGCTGTCTTTTCTCTGAATTCTTATCTACTTCGCCTCAACTTGTCCGCGCAGTGTCGTCAGAGACCGAGATTTTCTCTTGCCTCTGCTGTAAAGTAAAGCTCCTCCTCGGTTAAGGGAGGGTTCGGTTTATCACGTGAGGCTTTTGTTCGTGAAAGGCCACATTGCTGTGTCTCTGTTTTTGCAGGAGCAGTGAGGAATTACTGCGTTGTAGTGATTATTTGTGCATGGATGAAACGGATATTTTAAAGGAATTATGAAAATGTCAAAACAAGGATTTAAATCGTGGATATATGTCATTGCAGCGTTTTCCATTTGGGATATTACCGATGGACAGATTGTGTATTCAATATCAGAAGAGGCTGATCCGGGAACCACAGTGGGAAATATAGCAAAGGATGTGAACCTAAATCTTCCGGAATTAGAGCTTCGTGGGTTTCAGATCGTTTCAGGCCCAAATAAGAGGTATTTCAATGTTAATTTGAAAGGTGGTGTTCTCCTCGTCAAAGAGAGAATAGACAGGGAACAGTTGTGTGGAAGAAGCAGCAAATGCTCTTTGGAATTAGAAGCCATTGTTAACTCCCCCTTAAACATGTATCGACTGGAGGTGAATGTTTTAGACATAAACGATAACACTCCTACTTTTAAGTCACCAAAGACAGAACTAAATATTGTGGAATCAGCCTTCCCTGGCGAGAGATTTACTTTACCAAGTGCGTTTGATGCGGATGTGGGCAGTAATTCGGTGAAAAGCTACAAGCTCAGCCCGAATGAGCATTTCTCTCTGGATGTACAGGGCGGAGGAGAGCAGAGTGTGTCTGCTGAGTTAGTGCTGCAGAAAGCTTTAGATCGAGAGAAACAGTCTGTGATCCAGCTCACACTGACCGCTGTAGACGGAGGAAAACCTCCTAGATCAGGAACATCACAAATTATGATTAATGTGGAGGATGTGAATGATAACATCCCTGTATTTAGCCAATCTCTTTACAAAACACGAATTATGGAAAATGCGCCTCCAGGCACCTCTGTTTTCACGGTCCACGCTACTGACACTGACGAAGGCTTGAACGGAGAAATTATGTATTCAATGATACGCAGTGATGATGACAATATTGCTAACGCTTTTACCATTGATTCTGTCAGTGGTCTCATCTCTGTTGTGGGGAAGGTTGATTACGAAGCAAACAATGCCGTGGAAATTCGCATCCAAGCAAAAGACAAAGGCCCAAAACCAAGGGCTAGTCATTGTAAAGTTTTAGTTGAAATTATTGATGTTAATGATAATGTACCTGAAATTTCCGTCACATCTCTCGCTGAAACGGTGAGAGAAGACGCTACTGCTGGTACAATGGTGGGACTGGTTACCGTTAAAGACGGAGACGGTGGAAAAAACGGGGCAGTTATTCTAAAGGTACGCAATTCTCCACCTTTTTGCATACAGAATACCTATAAGAATAAATATTCTCTAGTGGTGGATGGTCCTCTAGACAGAGAGCGCGCGTCCGTGTATAACGTGACCATCACAGCTACTGATGAAGGGACTCCGCCTCTCTCCAGCACCAGTGTCATTGCTGTACACGTTTCTGATGTGAATGACAACGCGCCGCGCTTTCCAGAGCCCGTCATTAATGTGTATGTGAAAGAGAACAGTCAGATTGGAGCTGTTATTCATACAGTTTCTGCTTTAGATCCTGATGTAGGTGATAATGCCCGGATAACATATTCTTTACTAGAAAGCTCTAAAAGCGGCCCGGTAACATCCATGATCAACATAAACTCTGACAGTGGAGATATACACAGTTTACAGTCGTTTAACTATGAGGAGATCAAAACATTTCAGTTTAAGGTTCAGGCCACAGACTCTGGTGTTCCTCCTCTCAGCAGTAACGTGACTGTAAATGTTTTTATCCTGGATGAGAATGACAACAGTCCCGGGATTCTCGCGCCCTATTCCGAGCTCGGTTCCGTTAACACGGAGAACATTCCCTATTCTGCTGACGCGGGCTACTTTGTGGCCAAGATCAGGGCTGTAGATGCAGATTCTGGCTACAATGCGCTGCTGTCTTACCACATCTCTGAACCCAAAGGAAACAATCTGTTCCGAATCGGAACCAGCAGCGGGGGAGATCAGGACTAAGAGGAGAATGAGTGACAATGACCTGAAAACTCACCCGTTGGTCATTTTGGTTTGTGATAACGGAGAGCCCTCACTGTCAGCGACTGTGTCTATTGATGTTGTGGTTGTTGAAAGCGCAGGTGACGTCAAGACTCCTTTCAGACATGCGCCGATAAAGGAGGAGAGTTTCTCGGATTTAAATCTGTATTTGCTGATCGCCATTGTGTGTGTGTCCGTCATCTTTTTACTGAGCCTCATCAGTTTGATAGCTGTAAAATGCCACAGGACAGACGGCAGTTTGGGCAGGTACAGCGCCCCGATGATCACCACACACCCTGACGGGAGCTGGTCTTACTCCAAAGCTACTCAGCAGTATGACGTGTGTTTTAGCTCGGACACGCTGAAGAGTGACGTAGTGGTTTTCCCCGCGCAATTTCCGTCTGCAGATGCAGAACTGATCAGTATTAATGGAGGAGACACTTTTACCAGAACACAAACACTGCCTAATAAAGAGAAGGTAAGATATTAGCATTTAATTGAACTAAGTTGCAAAATATTAAGCATATGAAAATACTAAGCATTTATGAAAGATTGGGTTTTGTACTGGTCAGAGCATTACTCCTCTTCGTGGCATCATGTTCTTTTATAATTCTCTTTATGTGCATTTCCTTGATCAGCTAATTTAATTTATTGTATTGATTTTTTTGCTCATTGTGTTTTAAGGTGTAAGGTTTTACACCTCCGTGCTGATGGTTTTGTAACCACTCTTGTAACTGTCCAAGGTCCTGAAGTCTATCTCATTTCCTTTTTGCGTGCAGGCTGGTGTCCCTTCTTGCAGTGGTATTTAATGTTTTTATTTTATTTTAGGTTGAATTATTAGTCCCCTTTAAGTTATAGTTATATATACACACACAGTAGATAAATTTTAAAGGACGAAAAATGGGCATATGAAAAAAAAAATAGGCCTATATAATAACGTTTTTTTTAAATAAACAAAAATATTTATTAAAAAAGATAATAAATAAAACGTGCCCTAATCATAATTCAATTTTCAGCTGATTTGAGAGAAAAAAAGTCTCAGTATATTATTGAAAATATTTCTGTAACATCATTCAAATTTTTTGATCCCGCTGTACAGCATGCGAATATTTTATTTGATATTTTTCCACAAGATGTCACTATGACTCTACACATTTCTATGTTCATCATTTTGCAAAGCTCCTCCCTGTTCGGGGAGTGTTTTATTTCTTCCGGAGCGCTTTGTTCTCCAGTCTTCGGTCTGTGTTTGATAGAGATTCACATTTTTGTGCTTGCCTCTGGAAATACCTGTTTGTTTTCAAACGGCTATGGTTACGGAATATACATACAATGGTGCGACAACTACAAAAGACGTCGATCTTTCTCATTGTATTTTTTTGCATTTGGAAATTCTCTAATGGCCAGATTATGTATTCCGTGTCGGAGGAGGCAAAACCGGGGACAACTGTCGGGAATTTAGCAAAGGACTTCAGCCTGAATTTAGACGATCTGGAGCTTCGTGGATTTCGAATCGTTTCAGGTCAGAATGAGAGGTATTTCGACCTAAATCGAAAGACGGGAACATTTCATATTAAAGACAGAATAGATAGAGAGGAGCTGTGCGGACGAAGCTTAAAATGTGTGGTGGAACTGGAGGCCATTGTAAATTCTCCGTTGAATATGTACCGTTTTGAAGTAAACGTTTTAGATATAAATGATAATGCACCTGCATTTGCCTCCGAGAAAAGATATCTGAATATTTCAGAGCTGGCTTTGCCAGGGGAGAGGTTTCCATTACAGAGCGCGTTTGACGCAGATGTTGGCAGTAATTCTATAAAGAGCTACAAACTGAGTCCAAATGAACACTTTTCTCTCGATGTACAGAGCGCAGGAGAGAGTGTTTCTGCTGAGTTAGTGCTGCAGAAAGCTTTAGATCGAGAGAAACAGCCTTTAATACATCTCACACTGACCGCTGTAGACGGAGGAAAACCTCCAAGATCAGGGACAATGGAAATAACCGTAAATGTTGAGGATGTAAATGACAACATTCCGGTATTTAGTAAGTCACTTTATAAAGCTCGTGTGAGTGAGAATGCGCCACATGGTACATCAGTTATAACTGTTCATGCAAGTGATTTAGATGAGGGTATGAATGGCGAAATAGTTTATTCTCTTCTCAATCATGACTCTAACAAAAACATACTGTCATTTGCTATAGATTCCACTTCCGGTTTGATATCTGTTCAAGGCAATATAGACTACGAAGAATATGCTGCAATTGAAATACGTGTCCAAGCAAAAGATAAAGGCCAAAACCCAAGAGTGGCTCACTGTAAAGTTTTAATTGAAATCATCGATATTAACGATAATGTACCTGAAATATCAGTGACATCTCTCGCTGAAACTGTGAGAGAGGACGCTGGCGCGGATACAATGGTGGGATTGATATCTGTTAAAGACGGGGATGCAGCTAAAAACGGTGCTGTTATTCTTAAGATACGCGATTCGGTACCATTCAAAGTACAAAATACGTACAAAAATAAATATTCTCTGGTCGTAAACGGTCCTCTAGACAGAGAGCGCGCGTCCGTGTATAACGTGACCATCACAGCTACTGATGAAGGGACTCCGCCTCTCTCCAGCACCAGTGTCATTGCTGTACACGTTTCTGATGTGAATGACAACGCGCCGCGCTTTCCAGAGCCCGTCATTAATGTTTATGTGAAAGAGAACAGTCAGATTGGAGCTGTTATTCATACAGTTTCTGCTTTAGATCCTGATGTAGGTGATAATGCCCGGATAACATATTCTTTACTAGAAAGCTCTAAAAGCGGCCCGGTAACATCCATGATCAACATAAACTCTGACAGTGGAGATATACACAGTTTACAGTCGTTTAACTATGAGGAGATCAAAACATTTCAGTTTAAGGTTCAGGCCACAGACTCTGGTGTTCCTCCTCTCAGCAGTAACGTGACTGTAAATGTTTTTATCCTGGATGAGAATGACAACAGTCCCGGGATTCTCGCGCCCTATTCCGAGCTCGGTTCCGTTAACACGGAGAACATTCCCTATTCTGCTGACGCGGGCTACTTTGTGGCCAAGATCAGGGCTGTAGATGCAGATTCTGGCTACAATGCGCTGCTGTCTTACCACATCTCTGAACCCAAAGGAAACAATCTGTTCCGAATCGGAACCAGCAGCGGGGAGATCAGGACTAAGAGGAGAATGAGTGACAATGACCTGAAAACTCACCCGTTGGTCATTTTGGTTTGTGATAACGGAGAGCCCTCACTGTCAGCGACTGTGTCTATTGATGTTGTGGTTGTTGAAAGCGCAGGTGACGTCAAGACTCCTTTCAGACATGCGCCGATAAAGGAGGAGAGTTTCTCGGATTTAAATCTGTATTTGCTGATCGCCATTGTGTGTGTGTCCGTCATCTTTTTACTGAGCCTCATCAGTTTGATAGCTGTAAAATGCCACAGGACAGACGGCAGTTTGGGCAGGTACAGCGCCCCGATGATCACCACACACCCTGACGGGAGCTGGTCTTACTCCAAAGCTACTCAGCAGTATGACGTGTGTTTTAGCTCGGACACGCTGAAGAGTGACGTAGTGGTTTTCCCCGCGCAGTATCCGTCTGCAGATGCAGAACTGATCAGTATTAATGGAGGAGACACTTTTACCAGAACACAAACACTGCCAAATAAAGAAAAGGTAAGATAAGTTAATAAATATTTCGTTTTATTGGTGAATTAAGTATTTGCTCTTATTTTGAGGTACATGTCTGGCATCCTCTCTGTTGTCAGTCTAAATGATTTGTGTAGGAACTTTTTTATAGGTTTTTTTAAAAAGCGCACGTGAAACACTTGTTCTGTTTATTTATTGCATAGTGGACAAGCATTGTTCTATGGTTTATTGTTAAAGTGTAATTGGAGCTGTTCATGGTGCTGAACACCGCCCGTCCAAATAGCAGATATTTGTCATGGCGTATCAGACAACATTTCCTTTTTCCCACATTGTTGGAATAATAACGTTTATATTTCGCAATACAGGTTAAAATAATTTTTTATTTTGGCACGAGGTGACACATTTACCAAAACACACATACTTAGTACTGTAAATGGTTTGCATCCCAAACTTACTCTGTTTACAGGCGTTTCATCTTCAAATTTTTTTCCCATATATGTTCTGAAAGTCAATATATTTTTGTGGGTCTTTTGGTGTTCAAGTAATATTTTAATTGACATTTTAAATAATTTGTTTATTTGCCATACAGTTGAAACAGTTTTAAAACCGTTTACACATATATATATATATAAGTATTTATAGCATTACAGTTTATTTATATGACATTTTATGATCACTTAAAACAGAGGATATATTGCTTTTGTTTTGTTGATGCGATGGTCAAACTTGTCCGCGCGATGTCAGTATCTGACTGTTGTGTGAGCTTTCATGACATGGCGAGGCTCCTCCTCATTTTCCTTCTTCGTCCTTCCTGCATAAGGGCTTTGTTAGTCGTCCACCATTGTCCTCGGATACAGTCACTCGTGGATTTAGCAGGAAACATTTTACAGACATGCGGGAGGATTCCAGTGATTTAACTTGCGAAACAGTGATTTTGTAAAATGGCTTTAACAGAGGGACGTATTTTCAAATACTGGATATTTTTCGGTGTCTTTCTTCGCTTTGGGATTTTTACAGATGGGCAGATTGTGTATTCCATATCGGAGGAGGCAAACCCAGGCACGACAGTTGGAAATTTAGCTAAGGATTTTAACTTGAATTTACAAGACATTGAAAGACGTGGATTTCAAATTGTGTCGGAGAACAACAGAAGGTATTTCGATTTGAATATAAAGACTGGTGTTCTTCACGTTAAGGAGAGAATAGACCGAGAGGAGCTATGCGAAGAGAATGTGAAGTGTTCATTATCTCTGGAAGCAATTGTTAATTCCCCTTTGAATATATATAGATTTGAGATAAACGTACTAGATATCAATGATAACCCACCAATATTTCGTACCTCAAAGACAACCTTAAATATTTCTGAATCAGCTTTTCCAGGAGAGCAGTTTGCTATACCAAGCGCGTTTGACGCAGATGTGGGCATTAATTCAGTAAAGAGCTACAAGCTGAGTCCGAATGAACACTTTTCTCTGGATGTACAGAGCACAGGAGAGAGTGTGTCTGCTGAGTTAGTGCTGCAGAAAGCTTTAGATCGAGAGAAACAGCCTGTGATCCAGCTCACACTGACCGCTGTAGACGGAGGAAAACCTCCCAGATCAGGAACAATGCAGATAATAGTAAATGTGGAAGATGTAAACGATAACATTCCTGTTTTCAGTAAACCGTTATATAAAGCTCGCGTAAATGAAAACGCGGCGCCGGGTACTTCCGTTATTACAGTTCAGGCCAGCGACCCAGATGAGGGCGTAAATGGTCAGATTGTTTATGCTTTAGTGAACCACAATAATGATAAAAACGTCGATTCATTTTCAATAAACCCGGAAACTGGCGAGATTACGGTGAAAGGTGATGTGGATTATGAAAGAAAAAATGCTGTGGAGCTCCGCGTGCAGGCGAAAGATAAAGGGCATAAACCAAGAGCGTCTCTTTGTAAAGTGCTTCTGGAAATTCTAGACATTAACGATAATGTTCCAAACATATCTGTAACATCGTTGGTTAATACTGTAAAAGAAGATTCTCCTATTGACACAATGGTTGGAATGATAACTGTAGCTGATAATGATGCTGGTAAAAATGGACAGGTAACCTTAAATATTCAGGGCTCTGTTCCTTTTAAAGTTCAGAACTCGTACAAGAATTATTATACTTTAGTTGTTAACGGTCCTCTAGACAGAGAGCGCGCGTCCGTGTATAACGTGACCATCACAGCTACTGATGAAGGGACTCCGCCTCTCTCCAGCACCAGTGTCATTGCTGTACACGTTTCTGATGTGAATGACAACGCGCCGCGCTTTCCAGAGCCCGTCATTAATGTGTATGTGAAAGAGAACAGTCAGATTGGAGCTGTTATTCATACAGTTTCTGCTTTAGATCCTGATGTAGGTGATAATGCCCGGATAACATATTCTTTACTAGAAAGCTCTAAAAGCGGCCCGGTAACATCCATGATCAACATAAACTCTGACAGTGGAGATATACACAGTTTACAGTCGTTTAACTATGAGGAGATCAAAACATTTCAGTTTAAGGTTCAGGCCACAGACTCTGGTGTTCCTCCTCTCAGCAGTAACGTGACTGTAAATGTTTTTATCCTGGATGAGAATGACAACAGTCCCGGGATTCTCGCGCCCTATTCCGAGCTCGGTTCCGTTAACACGGAGAACATTCCCTATTCTGCTGACGCGGGCTACTTTGTGGCCAAGATCAGGGCTGTAGATGCAGATTCTGGCTACAATGCGCTGCTGTCTTACCACATCTCTGAACCCAAAGGAAACAATCTGTTCCGAATCGGAACCAGCAGCGGGGAGATCAGGACTAAGAGGAGAATGAGTGACAATGACCTGAAAACTCACCCGTTGGTCATTTTGGTTTGTGATAACGGAGAGCCCTCACTGTCAGCGACTGTGTCTATTGATGTTGTGGTTGTTGAAAGCGCAGGTGACGTCAAGACTCCTTTCAGACATGCGCCGATAAAGGAGGAGAGTTTCTCGGATTTAAATCTGTATTTGCTGATCGCCATTGTGTGTGTGTCCGTCATCTTTTTACTGAGCCTCATCAGTTTGATAGCTGTAAAATGCCACAGGACAGACGGCAGTTTGGGCAGGTACAGCGCCCCGATGATCACCACACACCCTGACGGGAGCTGGTCTTACTCCAAAGCTACTCAGCAGTATGACGTGTGTTTTAGCTCGGACACGCTGAAGAGTGACGTAGTGGTTTTCCCCCGCGCAATTTCCGTCTGCAGATGCAGAACTGATCAGTATTAATGGAGGAGACACTTTTACCAGAACACAAACACTGCCTAATAAAGAGAAGGTAAGATATTAGCATTTAATTGAACTAAGTTGCAAAATATTAAGCATATGAAAATACTAAGCATTTATGAAAGATTGGGTTTTGTACTGGTCAGAGCATTACTCCTCTTCGTGGCATCATGTTCTTTTATAATTCTCTTTATGTGCATTTCCTTGATCAGCTAATTTAATTTATTGTATTGATTTTTTTGCTCATTGTGTTTTAAGGTGTAAGGTTTTACACCTCCGTGCTGATGGTTTTGTAACCACTCTTGTAACTGTCCAAGGTCCTGAAGTCTATCTCATTTCCTTTTTGCGTGCAGGCTGGTGTCCCTTCTTGCAGTGGTATTTAATGTTTTTATTTTATTTTAGGTTGAATTATTAGTCCCCTTTAAGTTATAGTTATATATACACACACAGTAGATAAATTTTAAAGGACGAAAAATGGGCATATGAAAAAAAAAATAGGCCTATATAATAACGTTTTTTTTAAATAAACAAAAATATTTATTAAAAAAGATAATAAATAAAACGTGCCCTAATCATAATTCAATTTTCAGCTGATTTGAGAGAAAAAAAGTCTCAGTATATTATTGAAAATATTTCTGTAACATCATTCAAATTTTTTGATCCCGCTGTACAGCATGCGAATATTTTATTTGATATTTTTCCACAAGATGTCACTATGACTCTACACATTTCTATGTTCATCATTTTGCAAAGCTCCTCCCTGTTCGGGGAGTGTTTTATTTCTTCCGGAGCGCTTTGTTCTCCAGTCTTCGGTCTGTGTTTGATAGAGATTCACATTTTTGTGCTTGCCTCTGGAAATACCTGTTTGTTTTCAAACGGCTATGGTTACGGAATATACATACAATGGTGCGACAACTACAAAAGACGTCGATCTTTCTCATTGTATTTTTTTGCATTTGGAAATTCTCTAATGGCCAGATTATGTATTCCGTGTCGGAGGAGGCAAAACCGGGGACAACTGTCGGGAATTTAGCAAAGGACTTCAGCCTGAATTTAGACGATCTGGAGCTTCGTGGATTTCGAATCGTTTCAGGTCAGAATGAGAGGTATTTCGACCTAAATCGAAAGACGGGAACATTTCATATTAAAGACAGAATAGATAGAGAGGAGCTGTGCGGACGAAGCTTAAAATGTGTGGTGGAACTGGAGGCCATTGTAAATTCTCCGTTGAATATGTACCGTTTTGAAGTAAACGTTTTAGATATAAATGATAATGCACCTGCATTTGCCTCCGAGAAAAGATATCTGAATATTTCAGAGCTGGCTTTGCCAGGGGAGAGGTTTCCATTACAGAGCGCGTTTGACGCAGATGTTGGCAGTAATTCTATAAAGAGCTACAAACTGAGTCCAAATGAACACTTTTCTCTCGATGTACAGAGCGCAGGAGAGAGTGTTTCTGCTGAGTTAGTGCTGCAGAAAGCTTTAGATCGAGAGAAACAGCCTTTAATACATCTCACACTGACCGCTGTAGACGGAGGAAAACCTCCAAGATCAGGGACAATGGAAATAACCGTAAATGTTGAGGATGTAAATGACAACATTCCGGTATTTAGTAAGTCACTTTATAAAGCTCGTGTGAGTGAGAATGCGCCACATGGTACATCAGTTATAACTGTTCATGCAAGTGATTTAGATGAGGGTATGAATGGCGAAATAGTTTATTCTCTTCTCAATCATGACTCTAACAAAAACATACTGTCATTTGCTATAGATTCCACTTCCGGTTTGATATCTGTTCAAGGCAATATAGACTACGAAGAATATGCTGCAATTGAAATACGTGTCCAAGCAAAAGATAAAGGCCAAAACCCAAGAGTGGCTCACTGTAAAGTTTTAATTGAAATCATCGATATTAACGATAATGTACCTGAAATATCAGTGACATCTCTCGCTGAAACTGTGAGAGAGGACGCTGGCGCGGATACAATGGTGGGATTGATATCTGTTAAAGACGGGGATGCAGCTAAAAACGGTGCTGTTATTCTTAAGATACGCGATTCGGTACCATTCAAAGTACAAAATACGTACAAAAATAAATATTCTCTGGTCGTAAACGGTCCTCTAGACAGAGAGCGCGCGTCCGTGTATAACGTGACCATCACAGCTACTGATGAAGGGACTCCGCCTCTCTCCAGCACCAGTGTCATTGCTGTACACGTTTCTGATGTGAATGACAACGCGCCGCGCTTTCCAGAGCCCGTCATTAATGTTTATGTGAAAGAGAACAGTCAGATTGGAGCTGTTATTCATACAGTTTCTGCTTTAGATCCTGATGTAGGTGATAATGCCCGGATAACATATTCTTTACTAGAAAGCTCTAAAAGCGGCCCGGTAACATCCATGATCAACATAAACTCTGACAGTGGAGATATACACAGTTTACAGTCGTTTAACTATGAGGAGATCAAAACATTTCAGTTTAAGGTTCAGGCCACAGACTCTGGTGTTCCTCCTCTCAGCAGTAACGTGACTGTAAATGTTTTTATCCTGGATGAGAATGACAACAGTCCCGGGATTCTCGCGCCCTATTCCGAGCTCGGTTCCGTTAACACGGAGAACATTCCCTATTCTGCTGACGCGGGCTACTTTGTGGCCAAGATCAGGGCTGTAGATGCAGATTCTGGCTACAATGCGCTGCTGTCTTACCACATCTCTGAACCCAAAGGAAACAATCTGTTCCGAATCGGAACCAGCAGCGGGGAGATCAGGACTAAGAGGAGAATGAGTGACAATGACCTGAAAACTCACCCGTTGGTCATTTTGGTTTGTGATAACGGAGAGCCCTCACTGTCAGCGACTGTGTCTATTGATGTTGTGGTTGTTGAAAGCGCAGGTGACGTCAAGACTCCTTTCAGACATGCGCCGATAAAGGAGGAGAGTTTCTCGGATTTAAATCTGTATTTGCTGATCGCCATTGTGTGTGTGTCCGTCATCTTTTTACTGAGCCTCATCAGTTTGATAGCTGTAAAATGCCACAGGACAGACGGCAGTTTGGGCAGGTACAGCGCCCCGATGATCACCACACACCCTGACGGGAGCTGGTCTTACTCCAAAGCTACTCAGCAGTATGACGTGTGTTTTAGCTCGGACACGCTGAAGAGTGACGTAGTGGTTTTCCCCGCGCAGTATCCGTCTGCAGATGCAGAACTGATCAGTATTAATGGAGGAGACACTTTTACCAGAACACAAACACTGCCAAATAAAGAAAAGGTAAGATAAGTTAATAAATATTTCGTTTTATTGGTGAATTAAGTATTTGCTCTTATTTTGAGGTACATGTCTGGCATCCTCTCTGTTGTCAGTCTAAATGATTTGTGTAGGAACTTTTTTATAGGTTTTTTTAAAAAGCGCACGTGAAACACTTGTTCTGTTTATTTATTGCATAGTGGACAAGCATTGTTCTATGGTTTATTGTTAAAGTGTAATTGGAGCTGTTCATGGTGCTGAACACCGCCCGTCCAAATAGCAGATATTTGTCATGGCGTATCAGACAACATTTCCTTTTTCCCACATTGTTGGAATAATAACGTTTATATTTCGCAATACAGGTTAAAATAATTTTTTATTTTGGCACGAGGTGACACATTTACCAAAACACACATACTTAGTACTGTAAATGGTTTGCATCCCAAACTTACTCTGTTTACAGGCGTTTCATCTTCAAATTTTTTTCCCATATATGTTCTGAAAGTCAATATATTTTTGTGGGTCTTTTGGTGTTCAAGTAATATTTTAATTGACATTTTAAATAATTTGTTTATTTGCCATACAGTTGAAACAGTTTTAAACCGTTTACACATATATATATATATAAGTATTTATAGCATTACAGTTTATTTATATGACATTTTATGATCACTTAAAACAGAGGATATATTGCTTTTGTTTTGTTGATGCGATGGTCAAACTTGTCCGCGCGATGTCAGTATCTGACTGTTGTGTGAGCTTTCATGACATGGCGAGGCTCCTCCTCATTTTCCTTCTTCGTCCTTCCTGCATAAGGGCTTTGTTAGTCGTCCACCATTGTCCTCGGATACAGTCACTCGTGGATTTAGCAGGAAACATTTTACAGACATGCGGGAGGATTCCAGTGATTTAACTTGCGAAACAGTGATTTTGTAAAATGGCTTTAACAGAGGGACGTATTTTCAAATACTGGATATTTTTCGGTGTCTTTCTTCGCTTTGGGATTTTTACAGATGGGCAGATTGTGTATTCCATATCGGAGGAGGCAAACCCAGGCACGACAGTTGGAAATTTAGCTAAGGATTTTAACTTGAATTTACAAGACATTGAAAGACGTGGATTTCAAATTGTGTCGGAGAACAACAGAAGGTATTTCGATTTGAATATAAAGACTGGTGTTCTTCACGTTAAGGAGAGAATAGACCGAGAGGAGCTATGCGAAGAGAATGTGAAGTGTTCATTATCTCTGGAAGCAATTGTTAATTCCCCTTTGAATATATATAGATTTGAGATAAACGTACTAGATATCAATGATAACCCACCAATATTTCGTACCTCAAAGACAACCTTAAATATTTCTGAATCAGCTTTTCCAGGAGAGCAGTTTGCTATACCAAGCGCGTTTGACGCAGATGTGGGCATTAATTCAGTAAAGAGCTACAAGCTGAGTCCGAATGAACACTTTTCTCTGGATGTACAGAGCACAGGAGAGAGTGTGTCTGCTGAGTTAGTGCTGCAGAAAGCTTTAGATCGAGAGAAACAGCCTGTGATCCAGCTCACACTGACCGCTGTAGACGGAGGAAAACCTCCCAGATCAGGAACAATGCAGATAATAGTAAATGTGGAAGATGTAAACGATAACATTCCTGTTTTCAGTAAACCGTTATATAAAGCTCGCGTAAATGAAAACGCGGCGCCGGGTACTTCCGTTATTACAGTTCAGGCCAGCGACCCAGATGAGGGCGTAAATGGTCAGATTGTTTATGCTTTAGTGAACCACAATAATGATAAAAACGTCGATTCATTTTCAATAAACCCGGAAACTGGCGAGATTACGGTGAAAGGTGATGTGGATTATGAAAGAAAAAATGCTGTGGAGCTCCGCGTGCAGGCGAAAGATAAAGGGCATAAACCAAGAGCGTCTCTTTGTAAAGTGCTTCTGGAAATTCTAGACATTAACGATAATGTTCCAAACATATCTGTAACATCGTTGGTTAATACTGTAAAAGAAGATTCTCCTATTGACACAATGGTTGGAATGATAACTGTAGCTGATAATGATGCTGGTAAAAATGGACAGGTAACCTTAAATATTCAGGGCTCTGTTCCTTTTAAAGTTCAGAACTCGTACAAGAATTATTATACTTTAGTTGTTAACGGTCCTCTAGACAGAGAGCGCGCGTCCGTGTATAACGTGACCATCACAGCTACTGATGAAGGGACTCCGCCTCTCTCCAGCACCAGTGTCATTGCTGTACACGTTTCTGATGTGAATGACAACGCGCCGCGCTTTCCAGAGCCCGTCATTAATGTGTATGTGAAAGAGAACAGTCAGATTGGAGCTGTTATTCATACAGTTTCTGCTCTAGATCCTGATGTAGGTGATAATGCCCGGATAACATATTCTTTACTAGAAAGCTCTAAAAGCGGCCCGGTAACATCCATGATCAACATAAACTCTGACAGTGGAGATATACACAGTTTACAGTCGTTTAACTATGAGGAGATCAAAACATTTCAGTTTAAGGTTCAGGCCACAGACTCTGGTGTTCCTCCTCTCAGCAGTAACGTGACTGTAAATGTTTTTATCCTGGATGAGAATGACAACAGTCCCGGGATTCTCGCGCCCTATTCCGAGCTCGGTTCCGTTAACACGGAGAACATTCCCTATTCTGCTGACGCGGGCTACTTTGTGGCCAAGATCAGGGCTGTAGATGCAGATTCTGGCTACAATGCGCTGCTGTCTTACCACATCTCTGAACCCAAAGGAAACAATCTGTTCCGAATCGGAACCAGCAGCGGGGAGATCAGGACTAAGAGGAGAATGAGTGACAATGACCTGAAAACTCACCCGTTGGTCATTTTGGTTTGTGATAACGGAGAGCCCTCACTGTCAGCGACTGTGTCTATTGATGTTGTGGTTGTTGAAAGCGCAGGTGACGTCAAGACTCCTTTCAGACATGCGCCGATAAAGGAGGAGAGTTTCTCGGATTTAAATCTGTATTTGCTGATCGCCATTGTGTGTGTGTCCGTCATCTTTTTACTGAGCCTCATCAGTTTGATAGCTGTAAAATGCCACAGGACAGACGGCAGTTTGGGCAGGTACAGCGCCCCGATGATCACCACACACCCTGACGGGAGCTGGTCTTACTCCAAAGCTACTCAGCAGTATGACGTGTGTTTTAGCTCGGACACGCTCAAGAGTGACATAGTGGTTTTTCCCGCGCAGTATCCGTCTGCAGATGCAGAACTGATCAGTATTAATGAGGGAGACACTTTTACCAGAACACAGACACTCCCTAATAAAGAGAAGGTAAGATAAATCAATACATGTTTTGTTTTATTGGTGAATGAAGTCTTTGCTCCGATAACGATCTAACTGGCATCCTCTCTGTTGTCAGTCTTAATTATTTGGGTAGAATTTTTTGTGTATATTAAAAAATATTTGTAGCTTTTTTTTTTAGAGTGCACGTAAAACATGGCTCTTTTGCATTTATTGCACAGTTGAAAAGCGTTGATCTACATGGTTTATAAACTATTTAAAGTGAAATTGGAGCTGTTCATGGTACTGAACACCGCCCGTCCAAATAGCCAACACGACTTCATAAAAAAACGTATCTATACCACGAATTGAATTTCTTGCACCATTTGTACGCCAAAAATGTTTTTTGCGTGCATATGCTACGCGCTGTAAACCGCTTGGGTAGGATTAGGGTGTGGAGTGCGTGCTTATTACACGCCATAAAGTGCGTATCATATGCACACAAAAACTGTGTATCATATGCAAAAACTATTTTTAGCGTATAAATGGCACGAGAATTTAAATTCGTGGTCATAGATATATACGCAGTGTCATGATACCGGGCTGAAATAGTAGATATTTGTCACGACGAACCAGATATGCGTATCATGTTTCTTTTTTCCCACATTGTTGGAATAATAACGTTTATATTGCGCAATACAGGTTAAAAGAAAAATATTTTTTTTTTACTTTGGCACGAGGTGAGACATTTACCAAAACACACATGCTGTTTAATACTGTAAATGGTTTGCATCGCAAATTTACTCTGCTTACATGCGTTTCATCTTCAAACATTTTTCCCATATATGTTCTGAAAGTCAATATATTTTTGTGGGTCTTTTGGTGTTCAAGTAATATTTTAATTGACATTTTAAATAATTCGTTTATTTGTCATACTGTTGAAACAGTTTTAACCCATTTCTATATAAGAACTATTTTATTCTGGTTGATTATTTATAAAAGTAATGATAGAATTACAGTTTTTTTTATTTGCCATTTTATGATCACTTAAAACAGAGGATATATTGCTTTTGTTTTGTTGATGCGATGGTCAAACTTGTCCGCGCGATGTCAGTATCTGACTGTTGTGTGAGCTTTCATGACATGGCGAGGCTCCTCCTCATTTTCCTTCTTCGTCGTTCCTGCATAAGGGCTTTGTTAGTCGTCCACCATTGTCCTCGGATACAAACACTCGTGGATTTAGCAGGAAACATTTTACAGACATGCGGGAGGATTCCAAGTGATTTAACTTGCGTAACAGTGATTTTGTAAAATGGGTTTAACAGAGGGACGTATTTTCAAATACTGGATATTTTTCGGTGTCTTTCTTCGCTTTGGGATTTTTACAGATGGGCAGATTGTGTATTCCATATCGGAGGAGGCAAACCCAGGCACGACAGTTGGAAATTTAGCTAAGGATTTTAACTTGAATTTACAAGACATTGAAAGACGTGGATTTCAAATTGTGTCGGAGAACAACAGAAGGTATTTCGATTTGAATATAAAGACTGGTGTTCTTCACGTTAAGGAGAGAATAGACCGAGAGGAGCTATGCGAAGAGAATGTGAAGTGTTCATTATCTCTGGAAGCAATTGTTAATTCTCCTTTGAATATATATAGATTTGAGATAAACGTACTAGATATCAATGATAACCCACCAATATTTCGTACCTCAAAGACAACAATAAATATTACGGAGTTAGCTATTCCAGGGGATCAATTCGCTCTACCTACCGCGTTTGACGCAGATGTGGGCATTAATTCAGTAAAAAGCTACAAGCTGAGTCCGAATGAACACTTTTCTCTGGATGTACAGGGCGGAGGAGAGCAGAGTGTGTCTGCTGAGTTAGTGCTGCAGAAAGCTTTAGATAGAGAGAAACAGCCTGTGATCCAGCTCACACTGACCGCTGTAGACGGAGGAAAACCTCCAAGATCAGGAACAATGCAGATAATAGTAAATGTGGAAGATGTAAACGATAACATTCCTGTTTTCAGTAAACCGTTATATAAAGCTCGCGTAAATGAAAACGCGGCGCCGGGTACTTCCGTTATTACAGTTCAGGCCAGCGACCCAGATGAGGGCGTAAATGGTCAGATTGTTTATGCTTTAGTGAACCACAATAATGATAAAAACGGTGATTCATTTTCAATAAACCCGGAAACTGGCGAGATTACGGTGAAAGGTGATGTGGATTATGAAAGAAAAAATGCTGTGGAGCTCCGCGTGCAGGCGAAAGATAAAGGGCATAAACCAAGAGCGTCTCTTTGTAAAGTGCTTCTGGAAATTGTAGACATTAACGATAATGTTCCAAACATATCTGTAACATCGTTGGTTAATACTGTAAAAGAAGATTCTCCGATTGACACAATGGTTGGAATGATAACTGTAACTGATAATGATGCTGGTAAAAACGGACAGGTAACCTTAAAGATTCAGGGCTCTGTTCCTTTTAAAGTTCAGAACTCGTACAAGAATTATTATACTTTAGTTGTTAACGGTCCTCTAGACAGAGAGCGCGCGTCCGTGTATAACGTGACCATCACAGCTACTGATGAAGGGACTCCGCCTCTCTCCAGCACCAGTGTCATTGCTGTACACGTTTCTGATGTGAATGACAACGCGCCGCGCTTTCCAGAGCCCGTCATTAATGTGTATGTGAAAGAGAACAGTCAGATTGGAGCTGTTATTCATACAGTTTCTGCTCTAGATCCTGATGTAGGTGATAATGCCCGGATAACATGTTCTTTACTAGAAAGCTCTAAAAGCGGCCCGGTAACATCCATGATCAACATAAACTCTGACAGTGGAGATATACACAGTTTACAGTCGTTTAACTATGAGGAGATCAAAACATTTCAGTTTAAGGTTCAGGCCACAGACTCTGGTGTTCCTCCTCTCAGCAGTAACGTGACTGTAAATGTTTTTATCCTGGATGAGAATGACAACAGTCCCGGGATTCTCGCGCCCTATTCCGAGCTCGGTTCCGTTAACACGGAGAACATTCCCTATTCTGCTGACGCGGGCTACTTTGTGGCCAAGATCAGGGCTGTAGATGCAGATTCTGGCTACAATGCGCTGCTGTCTTACCACATCTCTGAACCCAAAGGAAACAATCTGTTCCGAATCGGAACCAGCAGCGGGGAGATCAGGACTAAGAGGAGAATGAGTGACAATGACCTGAAAACTCACCCGTTGGTCATTTTGGTTTGTGATAACGGAGAGCCCTCACTGTCAGCGACTGTGTCTATTGATGTTGTGGTTGTTGAAAGCGCAGGTGACGTCAAGACTCCTTTCAGACATGCGCCGATAAAGGAGGAGAGTTTCTCGGATTTAAATCTGTATTTGCTGATCGCCATTGTGTGTGTGTCCGTCATCTTTTTACTGAGCCTCATCAGTTTGATAGCTGTAAAATGCCACAGGACAGACGGCAGTTTGGGCAGGTACAGCGCCCCGATGATCACCACACACCCTGACGGGAGCTGGTCTTACTCCAAAGCTACTCAGCAGTATGACGTGTGTTTTAGCTCGGACACGCTGAAGAGTGACGTAGTGGTTTTCCCCGCGCAGTATCCGTCTGCAGATGCAGAACTGATCAGTATTAATGGAGGAGACACTTTTACCAGAACACAAACACTCCCCAATAAAGAGAAGGTAAGATAAGTTAATACATATTTTGTTTTATTTGTGAATGAAGTCTTTGCTCCGATTTCGATGTATCTAACTGGCATCCTCTATGTTGTCAGTCTTAATTATTTGGGTAGGAACTTTTTTCTGTATATAAAATATTTGTAGCTTTTTTTTTAGAGTGCACATAGAACATGGAACTTGTGCATTTATTGCATAGTGGACAAGCGTTGGTCCATATGGTTTATTGTTAAAGTGTAATTCGAGCTGTTCATGGTGCTGAACACCGCCCGTCCAAATAGCAGATATTTGTCATGGCGTATCAGACATGAAACGTCTCATGTTTATTTTTTCCCACATTGTTGGACTGATATCGTTTATATTGCGCAATACAGGTTAAATACATTTTTTTTTCTTTTGGCACGAGGTGACACATTTACCAAAACACATACCTTAATAAAGAGAAGGTAATATATATATATATATATATATATATATATATATATATATATATATATATATATATATATATATATATATATATATAAATATATATATATATATATATATATATATATATTATATGTATATTATATATATATTATATATATATATATATATATATATATATATTATATGTATATTATATATATATATATATATATATATATAATGAAAAGTTAGGAAAACAATTTATTCATTTAGTTTGAAGCTGCATTTTCTTGAATTCTTCGTGCTGCATATCGTTCATTCATTATTTCTTTTAGATTAAGACTTATGAGAAATAAATTCTAAACCATTACCCTTTTCTTCTCAAACTCTTTTATTCCTGTTGCGCACAGGTTCAGAGTGCAGTTTTATCGTCTTTTGCACTTACGCTGTCCGTGGTGCTGAAAACGCAAATGCTTTGAGAGATTAACTGCTATTTTGTCCGATATTACCAACTTATAAATATATTTCAGTTCCATGTCTTCTTATCTTGTCTTGTAAGTTCACTTTTTTATATATATTTATTTAAACTTGTTCAGAAGATGCGTCCTATGCCATTGTTATACTTAGTCAGAATGATGTGGACTCTTTTGCCATTTTAGACATCAAATTTGTTTTATTTTAATGCTCTTATAACTGATAGATTAAAAATATCAAAATATTTTCTTATATTTTATGAAGAAACAGTAGAGTTTGCAGTTGTCCGCACGATGTCACTAGCCTTCCATTTTACAGGAGAATTTCCATAACTCCACTATTAGCTCCTCCTCATTTTGTAGCTTCCCGAGCAGAGAGGCTTTGTTCAGAATTCGCCATTGTGTCAGGAAGCTGCTGTACTGCGTGGTTTAATGTGAACGTTTACTCAGCGACTATGCTATCGGATTGCTATGATTTTGTCATATCCAGAAGGTTTAGAGGCAATGGAATCCAAACGGCAATCAAAATTTTGGTTTTGGCTTTCTGTGTACTTTTTGTGTCGGCTTTGGAATATAACCAGCGGACAGTTTGTCTACTCCGTGTCTGAGGAAGCAAACCCAGGAACTACAGTTGGGAATTTGGTGAAGGATTTTAATCTGAATATTCAAGATCTCGAGGTACGAGGGTTTCATATAGTTCCGGGACCGAACAAGAGGTATTTCGATGTAAATACAAAAACTGGCGTTCTCCATGTCAGAGAAAGAATTGATCGAGAAGAAATATGCGAGCAGAATATTAAGTGTTCGCTGCCTTTAGAAGCCATGATTAGCTCTCCATTGAATATTTACAGATTTGAAATAAATGTTGTTGACCATAATGATAATGCACCCGCATTTCAGACATCAATAATAAATATAAATATTACCGAGTCAGCTTCTCCAGGGGAGAGGTTTCCATTACAGAGCGCGTTTGACGCAGATGTGGGCAGTAACTCTTTAAAGAGCTACAAACTGAGTCCGAACGAACATTTCTCTCTGGATGTACAGGGCGGAGGAGAGCAGAGTGTGTCTGCTGAGTTAGTGCTGCAGAAAGCTTTAGATCGAGAGAAACAGTCTGTGATCCAGCTCACACTGACCGCTGTAGACGGAGGAAAACCTCCTAAATCCGGTACAACAGAGATTATTGTTAACGTTGTGGATGTTAATGATAATATTCCTGTTTTTAGTAAGTCTTTGTATAAAGGCAAAAGCATTGAGAATGCAGCACGTGGTACTCACGTCATTACTGTTCAAGCCATTGATTTAGACGAGGGTGTGAACGGTGAAATCATTTATTCAATAGTGAATCACAACAATGACAAAAATGTCGATGCATTTACGATAAACTCTGAAACAGGTGAAATTACTGTGGAAAAAGATGTAGATTATGAGCAGAGGAATGCAATCGAGCTCCGAATACAAGCAAAAGATAAAAGCAATAATCCGAGAGCTGCACACTGTAAAGTATTGGTCGAGATTGTGGATGTGAATGACAACATACCAGTGATATCTGTGACGTCTTTAGTGAGCACTGTTAAAGAAGATTCTCCTATTGACACAATGGTTGGAATGATAACTGTAACTGATAATGATGCTGGTAAAAACGGACAGGTAACCTTAAAGATTCGGGGCTCTATTCCTTTTAAAGTTCAGAACTCGTACAAGAATTATTATACTTTAGTTGTTAACGGTCCTCTAGACAGAGAGCGCGCGTCCGTGTATAACGTGACCATCACAGCTACTGATGAAGGGACTCCGCCTCTCTCCAGCACCAGTGTCATTGCTGTACACGTTTCTGATGTGAATGACAACGCGCCGCGCTTTCCAGAGCCCGTCATTAATGTTTATGTGAAAGAGAACAGTCAGATTGGAGCTGTTATTCATACAGTTTCTGCTCTAGATCCTGATGTAGGTGATAATGCCCGGATAACATATTCTTTACTAGAAAGCTCTAAAAGCGGCCCGGTAACATCCATGATCAACATAAACTCTGACAGTGGAGATATACACAGTTTACAGTCGTTTAACTATGAGGAGATCAAAACATTTCAGTTTAAGGTTCAGGCCACAGACTCTGGTGTTCCTCCTCTCAGCAGTAACGTGACTGTAAATGTTTTTATCCTGGATGAGAATGACAACAGTCCCGGGATTCTCGCGCCCTATTCCGAGCTCGGTTCCGTTAACACGGAGAACATTCCCTATTCTGCTGACGCGGGCTACTTTGTGGCCAAGATCAGGGCTGTAGATGCAGATTCTGGCTACAATGCGCTGCTGTCTTACCACATCTCTGAACCCAAAGGAAACAATCTGTTCCGAATCGGAACCAGCAGCGGGGAGATCAGGACTAAGAGGAGAATGAGTGACAATGACCTGAAAACTCACCCGTTGGTCATTTTGGTTTGTGATAACGGAGAGCCCTCACTGTCAGCGACTGTGTCTATTGATGTTGTGGTTGTTGAAAGCGCAGGTGACGTCAAGACTCCTTTCAGACATGCGCCGATAAAGGAGGAGAGTTTCTCGGATTTAAATCTGTATTTGCTGATCGCCATTGTGTGTGTGTCCGTCATCTTTTTACTGAGCCTCATCAGTTTGATAGCTGTAAAATGCCACAGGACAGACGGCAGTTTGGGCAGGTACAGCGCCCCGATGATCACCACACACCCTGACGGGAGCTGGTCTTACTCCAAAGCTACTCAGCAGTATGACGTGTGTTTTAGCTCGGACACGCTGAAGAGTGACGTAGTGGTTTTCCCCGCGCAATTTCCGTCTGCAGATGCAGAACTGATCAGTATTAATGGAGGAGACACTTTTACCAGAACACAAACACTCCCTAATAAAGAGAAGGTAAGAATTTTTTTTTTATGAAAAGTTAGGAAAACAAAATTATTCAGTTCGATTTAGTTTGAAGCTGCATTTTCTTGAATTCTTCGTGCTGCATATCGTTCATTCATTATTTATTTTAGATTAAGACTTATGCGAAATAAATTCTAAACCATTACCCTTTTCTCCTCAAACTCTTTTATTCCTGTTGCGCACAGGTTCAGAGTGCAGTTTTATCGTCTTTTGGACTTACGCTGTCCGTGGTGCTGAAAACGCGAATGCTTTGAGAGATTAACTGCTATTTTGTCCGATATTACCAACTTATAAATATATTTCAGTTCCATGTATTCTTATCTTGTCTTGTAAGTTCACTTTTTTATATATTTAATTTTGTAGTTATTAAACTTGTTCAGAAGATGCGTCCTATGCCATTGTTATACTTAGTCAGAATGATGTGGACTCTTTTGCCATTTTAGACATCAAATTTGTTTTATTTTAATGCTCTTATAACTGATAGATTAAACATATCAAAATATTTTCATATATTTTATGAAGAAACAGTAGAGTTTGCAGTTGTCCGCACGATGTCACTAGCCTTCCATTTTACAGGAGAATTTCCATAACTCCACTATTAGCTCCTCCTCATTTTGTAGCTTCCCGAGCAGAGAGGCTTTGTTCAGAATTCGCCATTGTGTCAGGAAGCTGCTGTACTGCGTGGTTTAATGTGAACGTTTACTCAGCGACTATGCTATCGGATTGCTATGATTTTGTCATATCCAGAAGGTTTAGAGGCAATGGAATCCAAACGGCAATCAAAATTTTGGTTTTGGCTTTCTGTGTACTTTCTGTGTCGGCTTTGGAATATAACCAGCGGACAGTTTGTCTACTCCGTGTCTGAGGAAGCAAACCCAGGAACTACAGTTGGGAATTTGGTGAAGGATTTTAATCTGAATATTCAAGATCTCGAGGTACGAGGGTTTCATATAGTTCCGGGACCGAACAAGAGGTATTTCGATGTAAATACAAAAACTGGCGTTCTCCATGTCAGAGAAAGAATTGATCGAGAAGAAATATGCGAGCAGAATATTAAGTGTTCGCTGCCTTTAGAAGCCATGATTAGCTCTCCCTTGAATATTTACAGATTTGAAATAAATGTTGTTGACATTAATGATAATGCACCCGCATTTCGGAGATCAATAACAAATCTAAATATTACCGAATCAGCTATTCCAGGGGAGAGGTTTCCATTACAGAGCGCGTTTGACGCAGATGTGGGCAGTAACTCTTTAAAGAGCTACAAACTGAGTCCGAACGAACATTTCTCTCTGGATGTACAGAGCGGAGGAGATCAGAGTGTGTCTGCTGAGTTAGTGCTGCAGAAAGCTTTAGATCGAGAGAAACAGTCTGTGATCCAGCTCACACTGACCGCTGTAGACGGAGGAAAACCTCCTAAATCCGGTACAACAGAGATTATTGTTAACGTTGTGGATGTTAATGATAATATTCCTGTTTTTAGTAAGTCTTTGTATAAAGGCAAAAGCATTGAGAATGCAGCACGTGGTACTCACGTGATTACTGTTCAAGCCATTGATTTAGACGAGGGTGTGAACGGTGAAATCATTTATTCAATAGTGAATCACAACAATGACAAAAATGTCGATGCATTTACGATAAACTCTGAAACAGGTGAAATTACTGTGGAAAAAGATGTAGATTATGAGCAGAGGAATGCAATCGAACTCCGAGTACAAGCAAAAGATAGAGGTTATAATCCGAAAGCGGCACACTGTAAAGTATTGGTCGAGATTGTGGATGTGAATGACAACATACCAGTGATATCTGTGACGTCTTTAGTGAGCACTGTTAAAGAAGATGCTCCGATTGACACAATGGTTGGAATGATAACTGTAACTGATAATGATGCTGGTAAAAACGGACAGGTAACCTTAAAGATTCAGGGCTCTGTTCCTTTTAAAGTTCAGAACTCGTACAAGAATTATTATACTTTAGTTGTTAACGGTCCTCTAGACAGAGAGCGCGCGTCCGTGTATAACGTGACCATCACAGCTACTGATGAAGGGACTCCGCCTCTCTCCAGCACCAGTGTCATTGCTGTACACGTTTCTGATGTGAATGACAACGCGCCGCGCTTTCCAGAGCCCGTCATTAATGTTTATGTGAAAGAGAACAGTCAGATTGGAGCTGTTATTCATACAGTTTCTGCTCTAGATCCTGATGTAGGTGATAATGCCCGGATAACATATTCTTTACTAGAAAGCTCTAAAAGTGGCCCGGTAACATCCATGATCAACATAAACTCTGACAGTGGAGATATACACAGTTTACAGTCGTTTAACTATGAGGAGATCAAAACATTTCAGTTTAAGGTTCAGGCCACAGACTCTGGTGTTCCTCCTCTCAGCAGTAACGTGACTGTAAATGTTTTTATCCTGGATGAGAATGACAACAGTCCCGGGATTCTCGCGCCCTATTCCGAGCTCGGTTCCGTTAACACGGAGAACATTCCCTATTCTGCTGACGCGGGCTACTTTGTGGCCAAGATCAGGGCTGTAGATGCAGATTCTGGCTACAATGCGCTGCTGTCTTACCACATCTCTGAACCCAAAGGAAACAATCTGTTCCGAATCGGAACCAGCAGCGGGGAGATCAGGACTAAGAGGAGAATGAGTGACAATGACCTGAAAACTCACCCGTTGGTCATTTTGGTTTGTGATAACGGAGAGCCCTCACTGTCAGCGACTGTGTCTATTGATGTTGTGGTTGTTGAAAGCGCAGGTGACGTCAAGACTCCTTTCAGACATGCGCCGATAAAGGAGGAGAGTTTCTCGGATTTAAATCTGTATTTGCTGATCGCCATTGTGTGTGTGTCCGTCATCTTTTTACTGAGCCTCATCAGTTTGATAGCTGTAAAATGCCACAGGACAGACGGCAGTTTGGGCAGGTACAGCGCCCCGATGATCACCACACACCCTGACGGGAGCTGGTCTTACTCCAAAGCTACTCAGCAGTATGACGTGTGTTTTAGCTCGGACACGCTCAAGAGTGACGTAGTGGTTTTCCCCGCGCAATTTCCGCCTGCAGATGCAGAACTGATCAGTATTAATGGAGGAGACACTTTTACCAGAACACAAACACTCCCTAATAAAGAGAAGGTAAGACATTTTTTTAATGAAAAGTTAGGAAAACAAAATTATTCAGTTCGATTTAGTTTGAAGCTGCATTTTCTTGAATTCTTCGTGCTGCATATCGTTCATTCATTATTTATTTTAAATTAAGACTTATGCGAAATAAATTGTAAACCATTACCCTTTTCTCCTCAAACTCTTTTATTCCTGTTGCGCACAGGTTCAGAGTGCAGTTTTATCGTCTTTTGGACTTACGCTGTCCGTGGTGCTGAAAACGCGAATGCTTTGAGAGATTAACTGCTATTTTGTCCGATATTACCAATTATAAATATATTTCAGTTCCATGTCTTCTTATCTTTTCTTGTAAGTTCACTTTTTTTATATATTTAATTTTGTAGTTATTAAACTTGTTCAGTAGATGCGTCCTATGCCATTGTTATACTTAGAATGATGTGGACTCTTTTGCCATTTTAGACATCAAATTTGTTTTATTTTAATGCTCTTATAACTGATAGATTAAACATATCAAAATATTTTCTTATATTTTATGAAGAAACAGTAGAGTTTGCAGTTGTCCGCACGATGTCACTAGCCTTCCATTTTACAGGAGAATTTCCATAACTCCACTATTAGCTCCTCCTCATTTTGTAGCTTCCCGAGCAGAGAGGCTTTGTTCAGAATTCGCCATTGTGTCAGGAAGCTGCTGTACTGCGTGGTTTAATGTGAACGTTTACTCAGCGACTATGCTATCGGATTGCTATGATTTTGTCATATCCAGAAGGTTTAGAGGCAATGGAATCCAAACGGCAATCAAAATTTTGGTTTTGGCTTTCTGTGTACTTTTTGTGTCGGCTTTGGAATATAACCAGCGGACAGTTTGTCTATTCCGTGTCTGAGGAAGCAAACCCAGGAACTACAGTTGGGAATTTGGTGAAGGATTTTAATCTGAATATTCAAGATCTCGAGGTACGAGGGTTTCATATAGTTCCGGGACCGAACAAGAGGTATTTCGATGTAAATACAAAAACTGGCGTTCTCCATGTCAGAGAAAGAATTGATCGAGAAGAAATATGCGAGCATAATATTAAATGTTCGCTGCCTTTAGAAGCCATGATTAGCTCTCCATTGAATATTTTCAGATTTGAAATAAATGTTGTTGACCATAATGATAATGCACCCGCATTTCGGACATCAATAACAAATTTGAATATCAGCGAATCAACTTCTCCAGGGGAGAGGTTTCCATTACAAAGAGCGTTTGATGCTGATGTTGGTGTTAATTCGATAAAGAGCTACAAACTGAGTCCGAACGAACATTTCTCTCTGGATGTACAGGGCGGAGGAGAGCAGAGTGTGTCTGCTGAGTTAGTGCTGCAGAAAGCTTTAGATCGAGAGAAACAGTCTGTGATCCAGCTCACACTGACCGCTGTAGACGGAGGAAAACCTCCTAAATCCGGTACAACAGAGATTATTGTTAACGTTGTGGATGCTAATGATAATATTCCTGTTTTTAGTAAGTCTTTGTATAAAGCCAAAACCATTGAGAATGCAGCACGTGGTACTCACGTGATTACTGTTAAAGCTATTGATTTAGATGAGGGTGTGAACGGTGATATAATTTATACAATCGTCAACCACGACAATGATAAAAATGTAAATGCATTCTCGATAAACCCTGAAACGGGTGTAATTACTGTGCGAAATTATGTAGATTATGAGCAGATGAATGCAATAGAACTTCGAGTACAAGCAAAAGATAAAAGCAATAATCCGAGAGCTGCACACTGTAAAGTATTGGTCGAGATTGTGGATGTGAATGACAACATACCAGTGATATCTGTGACGTCTTTAGTGAGCACTGTTAAAGAAGATTCTCCTATTGACACAATGGTTGGAATGATAACTGTAGCTGATAATGATGCTGGTAAAAACGGACAGGTAACCTTAAAGATTCAGGGCTCTGTTCCTTTTAAAGTTCAGAACTCGTACAAGAATTATTATACTTTAGTTGTTAACGGTCCTCTAGACAGAGAGCGCGCGTCCGTGTATAACGTGACCATCACAGCTACTGATGAAGGGACTCCGCCTCTCTCCAGCACCAGTGTCATTGCTGTACACGTTTCTGATGTGAATGACAACGCGCCGCGCTTTCCAGAGCCCGTCATTAATGTGTATGTGAAAGAGAACAGTCAGATTGGAGCTGTTATTCATACAGTTTCTGCTCTAGATCCTGATGTAGGTGATAATGCCCGGATAACATATTCTTTACTAGAAAGCTCTAAAAGCGGCCCGGTAACATCCATGATCAACATAAACTCTGACAGTGGAGATATACACAGTTTACAGTCGTTTAACTATGAGGAGATCAAAACATTTCAGTTTAAGGTTCAGGCCACAGACTCTGGTGTTCCTCCTCTCAGCAGTAACGTGACTGTAAATGTTTTTATCCTGGATGAGAATGACAACAGTCCCGGGATTCTCGCGCCCTATTCCGAGCTCGGTTCCGTTAACACGGAGAACATTCCCTATTCTGCTGACGCGGGCTACTTTGTGGCCAAGATCAGGGCTGTAGATGCAGATTCTGGCTACAATGCGCTGCTGTCTTACCACATCTCTGAACCCAAAGGAAACAATCTGTTCCGAATCGGAACCAGCAGCGGGGAGATCAGGACTAAGAGGAGAATGAGTGACAATGACCTGAAAACTCACCCGTTGGTCATTTTGGTTTGTGATAACGGAGAGCCCTCACTGTCAGCGACTGTGTCTATTGATGTTGTGGTTGTTGAAAGCGCAGGTGACGTCAAGACTCCTTTCAGACATGCGCCGATAAAGGAGGAGAGTTTCTCGGATTTAAATCTGTATTTGCTGATCGCCATTGTGTGTGTGTCCGTCATCTTTTTACTGAGCCTCATCAGTTTGATAGCTGTAAAATGCCACAGGACAGACGGCAGTTTGGGCAGGTACAGCGCCCCGATGATCACCACACACCCTGACGGGAGCTGGTCTTACTCCAAAGCTACTCAGCAGTATGACGTGTGTTTTAGCTCGGACACGCTGAAGAGTGACGTAGTGGTTTTCCCCGCGCAATTTCCGCCTGCAGATGCAGAACTGATCAGTATTAATGAAGGAGACACTTTTACCAGAACACAAACACTCCCTAATAAAGAGAAGGTAAGAGATTACATAGCCTAAAATGTTTTTTATTTTCTGTTATAATTGTATTTTTATCACAAATCTTTAAAATGCATAAACCGAAAACAAATATTTTTTTTTTACTGTTCCTAAAAAAAAGTAAATATTTTTTTTCCTTTGTCATGTTATAGCTTAGTTCTCTCCCCGAAGCCACTTGGTGTCAGTATAGCGTTTTGAAACGTTCGAGCGCGCCCACATTGGCTCCTCCTCGTCCTTACTTGAGCGCCTTACTCACTCATGCGCTTTGTTCTATTTCGTCTTCATGGCTGCATGTATAGAAACACATTACATATAGGGGAATACAACCAAAGAATGGAACTCGTTTTGTCATTATTATTATTTTTTTTGCAGCGATTGGTGGAGTTTACAAAATAGATGCGTAATGGCTAGGATAATTCTTTTCGGCGGGACTGTTATTTTTCTGGTTTTGCTGCTGTCTATGGCTTCAGCCCAGATCGCATACTCAATTTCAGAGGAGGTGAACACAGGGACATTTGTTGGAAATATCGCAAAGGATCTTAATTTGAATATTCAAGAACTGGAATTACGCGGATTTCACATCCCTGCAGTTTTGGGAAGGAAATATTTTGAGGTTAATTTGAAAACGGGTGTTCTGTTCGTCAGCGAAAGGATCGACAGGGAGGAATTATGTCCTGCCTCGCCGCAATGTTCAGTGAATTTAGAAGCCATCGTTAATAGTCCATTAAACCTGTTTCGCATTGAGATAAATATTTTAGACATTAATGACAATGCTCCGTCGTTTCGTGTTAGGTCTAAGCAATTTAACATTTCAGAGAATGCGTTTGTTGGAGACAGATTTCAGATGCCGAGGGCGTCGGATCCTGATGTTGGAGCGAACTCGGTAAAGAGCTACAAACTGAGTCCGAATGAGCATTTCTCTCTGGATGTACAAAGCGGAGGAGAGCAGAGTGTGTCTGCTGAGTTAGTGCTGCAAAAAGCTTTAGATCGAGAAAAACAGCCTGTGATCCAGCTCACACTGACCGCTGTAGACGGAGGAAAACCTCTCAAATCTGGTACAATGCAGATAATCGTAAATGTGCAAGATATAAATGATAACGCACCCGTGTTTGGTAAAGCTCTTTACAAAGTGCGTATTTTTGAGAATGCACCAATGGGAACATTAATCATAAATCTGAATGCCACGGATTTGGATGAGGGTGTAAATAGTGAAATAATTTATTCTTTAGTTCACCAAGACAGCGATGACAAAACAAACAAGGTTTTTAAAATTGATTCTGCTACCGGTGTCATTTCAGTGCAGGGCAGTGTGGATTTTGAGCAACACAATGCTTATGAGATTCATGCTCAGGCTAAAGACAAAGGAGCGAGTCCGCGGTCCGCGCACTGTAAAATATTAGTAGAGGTTTTAGATATAAACGACAACGAGCCAGAAATATCCTTAACGTCGCAAGTGAACACAGTAAGGGAGGATGCTAAAAAAGAAACAACGGTTGCTTTAATAACGATATCTGACAAAGACTCGGGAAAGAATGGGAATACGCATGGGAAAGTGGTAGGTGATGTTCCTTTTAAATTACAGTCATCCTACAAGAATTATTATTCTCTTGTAGTTGATGGGCCGTTGGATAGAGAGCGTGTTGATCGATATAATGTCACAATCATGGCGTCAGATGAAGGGACTCCGCCTCTTTCTTCCATACGCGTTTTAACAGTGTATGTATCTGATGTTAATGACAATCCCCCACGTTTTCCAAATCCTGTTATAAATGTATTTGTGAAAGAAAATGGTCCTAAAGGTCAAATCCTTTACACTATTTCGGCTGTTGATCCAGATTTAGATGAAAATTCCAAAATTGCTTATGGAATACTGGAACCACTTCACAAATCTGGAACTACATATTCTGTTGTTAGTATAAACTCTGACAGTGGAGATATACACAGTTTACAGTCGTTTAACTATGAAGAGATAAAAACATTTCAGTTTAAGGTTCAGGCCACAGACTCAGGTGTTCCTCCTCTCAGCAGTAACGTGACTGTAAATGTTTTTATCCTGGATGAGAATGACAACAGTCCCGGGATTCTCGCGCCCTATTCCGAGCTCGGTTCCGTTAACACGGAGAACATTCCCTATTCTGCTGACGCGGGCTACTTTGTGGCCAAGATCAGGGCTGTAGATGCAGATTCTGGCTACAATGCGCTGCTGTCTTACCACATCTCTGAACCCAAAGGAAACAATCTGTTCCGAATCGGGACCAGCAGCGGGGAGATCAGGACTAAGAGGAGAATGAGTGACAATGACCTGAAAACTCACCCGTTGGTCATTTTGGTTTGTGATAACGGAGAGCCCTCACTGTCAGCGACTGTGTCTATTGATGTTGTGGTTGTTGAAAGCGCAGGTGACGTCAAGACTCCATTCAGACATGCGCCGATAAAGGAGGAGAGTTTCTCGGATTTAAATCTGTATTTGCTGATCGCCATTGTGTGTGTGTCCGTCATCTTTTTACTGAGCCTCATCAGTTTGTTAGCTGTAAAATGCCACAGGACAGACGGCAGTTTGGGCAGGTACAGCGCCCCGATGATCACCACACACCCTGACGGGAGCTGGTCTTACTCCAAAGCTACTCAGCAGTATGACGTGTGTTTTAGCTCGGACACGCTGAAGAGTGACGTAGTGGTTTTCCCCGCGCAGTATCCGCCTGCAGATGCAGAACTGATCAGTATTAATGGAGGAGACACTTTTACCAGAACACAAACACTCCCTAATAAAGAAAAGGTACTTTTTAAAATGCACTTTTTTCTTTAATTCCTATGTGTATACAAAAATCTTGTAATGAGCTTCTGACATTTCCTGTTGAAACATGAGCTGTATTTAGATCGCATGAGAGCTCTCCGTGGTGCTGAAACACACTGCAATTCAGCACAGTTTGACTCTGTCCAGCAACAGTGTGCTGCAGCTGAATGGTGCCTTATTGTATACCAATATTTGTTTGGCCAAAGTAAACGGAACAGTTCGAAACAGTTTCGAATTTTTTCCTCATCTGTTTTTTATTTATTTGTTAACCTCTTGTATAATGCAGAGATTAACACGACGGTCTGAAAATGAGTCCGAAGTCTGTCACGTGAAGCGGATTTGTCGCTGTCTGTGTCATGTTGGTTAAAGAGGCCATGCTCGGCTTTTGTGTTCTTCTTGGAAAATCTCTGGCACATAAACAGGAAAAAAAATATGCTGACACGGGGCTTGAATTTACCAATGCTATCTTACCAATGCTACACCAATGCTCGCATGACTTTCCCCGTTATCTTCCTTGACTTATTTCTTTTTTTTTTTTCTTTCACTTTTCACTTACTACAAGCAGTACTGGTTACTGGCTGTGCCCCTTTTCATAATATTGTCTCTCCTATGCATTCCAAACACTCAACCTTTCTCTTTTTCAATCTATTTACTAGCTATTTCCCAATGGAAGTTTAATTTAAATTCATTTTGTTAACAGGATTCAGTAGATTAGCATTAGCAGTAGTTCTCTCTCCATGCAGCTGAGGCCTCTCAGCAGGGTGTGAGCCATACGGATCATTTCTACAGCCTATAATTTGGAGAAGGGCTGTCTTATATCCCTATATAGTTCTGTCTCATTCACAAATTAAACGTGTTTTATTTCTTACATAATTTGATACTGTAAATGGCCAGTTGGATTCGTTTTTCTCTTTCTTCTGTCTATGCTTTTAAGTCGATCTGATTGTGTTTGTCTGCTTTAGTTTTTAGTGGATTGCATGAGCTTGCATTGTAAATATGCAAGCCATATATTTAAATGTTTCTAGTAAAAATATAACAGTAAGCATAACAGTAAGAGTATTTAAGGGAGAAGGGAGAGGGGGAGGGGGGGGGGACCTGAATATTAGAATTTCTTAGAATTTGACAGGAGCATTTAAGCCCCCCCCCCCCCCCCCCCCAAAAAAAAAAAAAAACTAATGACCCATAAGCATGAATTGAGAATGTTCAAACAACATATTATTGTTGATAATAAATTGCTTTTTGAAGCAAGAACATCTGACTTTTTGTAAAACAGAGTTAGCATTATATATGCACATTTGATGAATGTCCTGTGATTAATGTTCTGTGCACAGCAACTTATTTTTTATAGTTTTTGTGTATTTTGAGTATTTATTCGTCAGTAGACCTGCAGGTTTGCTATTTTGCTGTATTTGCTTTGTTGTGTTGAGCAGAACCACACAAAGCAGAATTCAGCTTTGTTAGTGTCTCTGTGCCGGCTGAGATTTTCCTTCCAAGCTGATGCATGTTGCCTGTGTGGGAGAACGAGAGGGGGATGGGAGAGAGGAAAAAAAGGGATAGAGAAAGGGAGGAGAGTGGGGGTGTTGAGAGAGGAGAGATGGGATAAAAGGTAGAGGGAGGAATACGCAGATAGACAGACACTGAGAGAGAGAGAGAGAGAGAGAGAGAGAGAGAGAGAGAGAGAGAGAGAGAGAGAGAGAGAGAGAGAGGGTAAATGGAGTGGGGGAAGGGACGGTAATTTTCCGTTCTGCGCTGCAGGAATACTTGGTTTGCAGGCTGAGCTCATAGCTGTGACATCATCACTGTCAATCACACTAAAACCCCACCCTGTGCTCCAGTTCTGCTGAGGACAGAGCACTCTCACAACAACTGCAAACATAGTTGTTTATAGAGTGAGTGTATGTGTGTCTGTGTTTGCTAATATGAGAAGAGGTTGCACAATTGATGTTTGTTGACCAGCAGTGTTAATAAGAGTGTCAGCAGCAGAGGTTTCATTACAGTCCTGTGATGACCCTGGTTTATACAGAGCATTAAATCGATTTCATGAGCACATTATTTGTACATAGAAAGATGAATAATTCAGCTTATTGCTTTACATATCAGTAATTTCACTTAGTGCAAGATAAGTCTGAACAGATAGAAACTGAGTTTAACATTAGTTGTGCTGCATTAGAACATTAGATCCTTCCTTGTAACGTGACTTGCCAGAATGAGAGCGTTAAGGCAAATATTTGTTTATTTTATTGCATCTTAGTTGCAATATGTTGTTATGTTTTAACTATTTTCTCATTAATCAGGTCAACCTGTCCATTCAAATCAGTCAATTTGAAACCTGATTTGTGGCATGATTGTTTTAAAAAATTTTAATCTATATTTAGCCTTAAACATTTTGAATATAATTGACAATATTGACTGTTTGGCAAAATTGTGGTCCCTTTGACACATTTACAAGTTTAGAGCTAAGTTAAATACAAATTTAAATATTGGATGTTGTCATTTCATTGCTCTATTACCCAGCCCTAGTTTTTCTCCCTACAGTTACAGTTTTTCCCTACTAGACCACATGACCCACAGTTCAGTGGCACACTTATCAACCAGCAGGTTAGTGACAAATGCTTTTTGTTCTCTTTACTCTTCTGTCTCCTTCACATTCTATCTCACACACATGTAATGATGTTACATCGCGATCTTAGCACTTAGTGTCTTTTCTTATTCCTCCATCTTCAGGTTGTCATGGCGACCGAGCTCTGTTTCTTTATAGCTAGCCAATGCTGCATTTTGCCACACCCACAAACAGAGAGAGAGAGAGAGAGAGAGAGAGAGAGAGAGAGAGAGGGGAGGAGGGGAGGGGGGGGGGGGGGGGTGCATGCAGAGTCTGTGTGAGCAGAAAGGGTGTGGTGAACTGGTAAATGAATGGAAAAGAAAGACAGTATGTCAGAGGATGTTCGTGAAAAAAAGGGAATAAATGGGGAAGCAGGTGGTATCAGGCAAACAAACGAGGGTGTCAGGGAGACAATAAAAAACGGATTCACAGAATTAATTCACTCTTGGGAGGGCGAGTGGAGAAACAGCAGCCACTGGGCGTTTAGCCACTGATTAGACATGACAGAATTTGTCAAAGGCTTATTGAGAGACTGAGACAGAGCGAGAGAGAGAGAGACAGAGAGAGATAAGGAGTATGGGAAGATGATGAAACATTGGTGGTACCATTTGTAATATCTTTGAGTAAAACAATTATAAACCTCACAAATTTTGACAAACTAAACAACTATTTATTTCCCTGATGCACTCATTTATCTGCCTGTTCACTTCTAAATAAGACGTTTTAAAAAAGAAATAAACTTATAGCAAGCCAGCTGTAATGTGTACTACAGTATGTGTTGTTAATGTACAAAACTATATATTTTTTTCTACTGCATTGTGCGGTTACACTTTATTTTAAGGTGTATATATTCAAGTACTGAGTAATATTAAGCGAGAGAGATGTACATGTACTTTCTATAGGGTGAGGGTAGGATTAGGATTTGGTTGAGGGTTAGTTGTAATTATGCATAATTTACTGTTATTACTATGGTAAGTACATTTAACATAATTATGTAACAAGGACACTGTAAGATAAAGTGTTACCAATTGTACAATAAATTAGTATTAGTACTGAGATGAATATAGCATTTAAGTGCTTTTGTACATACGTTTCTGTACAAGCAATATTTAACAATTGGTAGCACTTAAAGTCCTTTTCCCCATGTACACTATAGTAATTGCAACTAGGTACTAACCTTGAAGCTACCCCTAGCATAACCTTAACCCATGTAGTTACCTTATATTACCCAGTACTTTCTTAGGTGAGTACACTGTAAGTACATATAAGTGCACATACTGTAAAATAAAGTGCAACCCAACAATTTACTTGAAAACAACGACTTTATGCTAACATAACATTTCAGCATTCATTCTGAAATATAATAAATCTGTTTATCTGACAAATTAATAGCCTGAAATGCATTCACAGATTTCTGGTCTCTACAACCAAGCAGCAAAAAGAAAAGAAAAAAGAGAGTGAAGGGGAAACTTGGCTGCTTGATATTCTGTTTTTCACACACACTCACAGCATGTACGGTCCTCAGTGGTGGCTTTGTGGCTCTGTCTGTGCAGAGGTCTACTGAGGCTTGTCTGCATTGCCTGATAGCTTTGTTTCACCTCCACAGGCGTCTGTTTTAGAATTGGGCTTCTGAAGGGCAACCGGTGCTGAGGCAGCAGGGTTTATCAGGGCCCCCGAGGTTTAATTGTTTTACGTTCTGTAAAACCATGGCCTGTTCTCTGACGGAGAAATGTAATGGAGGAGAAATTACACACGCTTTGGGATCGCAGATCCTGGAATCACGTTGGCTTACAGATAAATGAGGAGAGTTCTGGGTGCGTTTAGCTGTGCCTGCCGAGAATAGAACAGAGAATTCTGCATGTTTTATTTATTTGGCGGTACCTAAAAGGTTTTAAAATGTGCAAGAAGTTTGAATGCTTGCCTACAAATCTTGGATATGATTAGTAATGCAAGTAAATTTGTGTGTTTTGCCTAATTATTAGACAAATCTATAACTATTTGTTCTGAAAATGTTTCAGTTTGATTACAGATACAATGTATAGGCCTGATTTGACAGACAGGGATTAGATTAAGCCAGGATTAGGCCTTGGTTTAATTAGGACATTTAAGTAGCTTTTATAAATGAGCCTTAGAAAAAAAAAAACGTTACGGGTGTGCATCTGACAAAACAATGGCACTGATATATTTTAAGATTTGCCAGTCCAAGTTTCTTTAAGTTAAAACAGCTCAAACATGCATTTTA